>CM053512.1:19374632-19427237 GCA_028627145.1 Eidolon dupreanum
TAGAGCATTTCTATATGATATCTCACACTCTCTTCCCTGTTGACAAAAGATAAATGAAATAAACTCTACTCATGGGCCTGCAAAGCTATAGAAATGGACTGGGTTAAACATAGATGAGGTTTGGCATAAACAAGGAAAATAAAACATGATTTTTAACCTTCCAGACCAGCACCAGGAGCATCCATTAAAACAAATAAACAAACAAACAAACACGTCAGTAAAAAAAAACACATTACCATTAGCTCTAATACAATCAAGAACAGACCTGAAAAGTGACATCCCTGAGATTCTCTGTATGATAGAGGTGAAGGGATTTTTGTTGAATTGAACATGTACATTAGCTCTGCTCCCTCCTGAAATATCACTGAATAATACAGTAAAGGGCTTCACACATGCATATACATTCAAGGAAAGAGAACGAAAGAAGAGACCATAACAATGGCATTTTAGAAAGAGGAAAGTAGAACAAGTGATAACTGACTTAGCAGACCAGAAAAGTTCAATTCAAGTAACTTCATTTATACTACAGAACCCAGCAATTGGAAATAATAGGTATGTCTGGAAGTGAAGTTAAAGGTGGGCCTAGGAACAAGGGGATTTGTTGAAAAAGCTGATTGAGAAATAGAACCTTCCAGTTCTCCTCGTCTATTTCGTATAACTCAGCAGTTGCCTCTTGCCCTCCCAGGCATGTTGCCTGAGGGTATTCTCTGGAGACAGTGAAAATGAGATTCTGGATTAGGGGATATCATCAACTACTGGAGGCAGCAAAAGTTTATGTATGTACTGACAGTAAAAATGTTCTTCTCACATGGCTCCCAGAATACTCTCAGCTAGGCTTATATCTTCCAGGGTAGGAGACTGGAAGAAATTTCTCTGAAAAATTTGATCAGCACCAAGGAAAAAACTACACTGAAAGATACGTGGTGGTGGTGGTGGGGGGGCGGTTTCACAATGAAATTACCAAACCAGATTATGTTACGGTCAAGTCTAGAGAATTCAACAAGACATAATCTTGGCACACAGGAATTCTAATCTGTTTTTTATTTGTCTAACTCAAATATGGGCCAATAACCAAGGATTATGATACATTTGTATTGTGTCTAAAATGATAAAGGCCAAAACAAATGGAGAGGAGGAGGAGGAAAGGAAATGAGAGAAAATAAATTAAGAAAATATAACTATCATTACTATCCTTAGAGAGATAAATAAGACGGGATACCTAAGAAATGAGAAGATATTTCTACTAAAAAAGGAGAGGCATTAAGAGAATACAAAGAGTTCTTGGACATAAAAATATGATAGCATATAGACAATGAAAGCATGCCAACAAAACATGTCAAGATTTTAAAGTAAGCTAAAAACATTAAAAAATTGTACAAGGCATGAAAGACCCATGTAAAGGAAAAATGAGAAAACCTTAAAAATGAGGTAACAGAACTCAGTAAAGAATTAGATATTTAAAAAAACTCAGAAATGAAAACTAAACTAATAGAAACACAAGAGTGAATAAACACAACAGATAATGCCATTAAGTAAAATCTAGGAAGAAAAAAATGCTAAAAAGAAATGAAGAGATAAAAAGAAATTGAGAGAAAGTGGCGAAGTAGCCTGAAGACAGGTGAGGAAGATGCAACAGACAATAGGAGTTCCTAATGGAAATCTAAGCAAGAGAACAGAACAAATACTAAAAAACCACAATTGCTAAAAGAGAGAGGGCGGGGGGAGGGAGGGAGGGAGGGGGAGGGAATGAATGAGAAAGAAAGAAAATTAAACTATACAACAAAACAGAAGATATATCCTGGAAAAATATTTAGACTATAAAGAAAAAAGAAACATAAACCTTTGGGCATATGGGCAAAAAGAGCAAAAAAAAAAAAAAAAAAAAACAACCCATCAAAAATAGATTCGATAAGAGTTTTCAACAGCAATGCTTTTACTAGAGGAAAACAGAATAACATATTTAAGACACTCAAAGAAAAAAAATGCCAGCTAAGGATTCTATATCTAGCAAAACTGACTTCCATGGTCACAGAGCATGGATAAACAATTATTAACCTTCAAGACTCCGGGTATAATTTTCTGGTGATCCTATCCCAAAATGTCTTTTAAAGAATGAGTTTCAGAGAACCAAAATGATGAAAACATGAATATAGGGGTTGGTAGTGTGCATTAAATATGTAGTTACTTATAGAAGGGTAAATTAAGGTTAAAAGAGAGAGAGGATAATATGTAATGCCTGTATTTTCTGATATATAGTAAAAATATTTTTAAAAATAGAAGGAAAATATATATGCTCTGTCCTCCAGAGACCTGGAAGCAATGGGCAACCTAGTTGTGACGAGTATTGCTAGAAACCGGAAAGCTCTATTTTCACTAAGAGACTCCAGATTATCTAAGGGAAATGGGTGATTCCAGATTCAGGGCAGGGGATGTCCAAAAGGAGTCTTTGTGTTTGTAGTGCCATCCTGCTACACTAAATGGCAAAACAAAACAAAATAAAAAAAAACAAGCAAAGACTATAAAGGTCATAATAGAAGGACACTGTGGATGACCTGAAATGCTTTCATTGCCCCCAAATGGGGCAATCTGAGCTGCAAAAAGACAATATTGCCATAGATGGAAATCCATGATACATATTTCAGAATGCATTGTGATTAGATTGGGGCAGAGAAAGGGGCTTCTGAGTTACTAGAAATTTTCTATTTCTTAACCTGGGTAGTACTTATAAGAGTAGTTGCTTTATAACAACTTATTAACTACACACACACACACACACAAACACACACACACACAGTTAACTATATGTTTTGTGTGGCTTTTGGTATCTGTTTTATATTATAATAAAAGAGTTAATTTAAAAAATAGAAAAAATTATGCCAAAATAAGAAATATGATAGCAGAACTGAAAAACTCATAAAACGTTGGGAGATAAAGCTAAAAGGGCATCTCAAACAAAAGAACAAACAGAAACAGAAAAGATGAGAGAGAAAAATCTGAGTGTCAGTCCAGGAGGTCAACATCTAAATAACAAGAATTCCAAAAAACGCAGATGAGGAAGGAAACTAAAAATAAGGGGAAAAAAATTTTTTAAGTCAGAATCGAAGTTCTTGATTTTCTAGATTAGGGATCAGCAAATGTTTTCTATAAAGGGCCATAGATATTTTAAGCATTGCAGACCACATACAGTCTCTGTTAAATTATTGTAATTGGCCATGTAATGTCACAGACTATATGTCAATGAATGAACGTGCCAATAAAACTTTATAAAAACAGTGGCAGGCCAGATTTGGCCTACAAAACAGGAGCTTGGTCATTGCTGCCACCCCTGTTCTAAATGGAAAGGGCCCACTAAGTAAGTACTCAGTACATGAATGAAAAATGTCTTTTCGTCAGACATTTCATCATAAACTTAAAGAACAAATATTCTAAAAGTTTCCACAGAGGAGTAAACAGGATACACACCAAAAGATCTAGACTCAAAGCACTGGGCTTTTCAACAGTATTTCTGGGAGCTTGAGAAAAATAGAGCAGTGCTTTCAAAATCCTAGAAAAAAATTATATATAATCAGCATTTCTATCAGAGTGTGAGGGTAGAACAAAGGCATTTCAGATGTGCAGGGTCTCAGAAAGTTTACCTCTCACATACTCTTTCTCATGAAGTTATTAAAGGATGTGCCCTGCAAAATGAAGATGTAAACAAGAAAAAGAAGAAAAAAAGGACCCAGAAAACAAAGCTTCTAACAGAAGAAGGAGGTGCAGAAATCTGCAGGATAATGGTGAAGAAAATCCTAAACCGAAAGCCATGTAGCTGGCATGAGAGCAGTGGAAATCAGGCTAGGGGAAGAAAGGATTTTTAAGAAGATAAAATTGTGAGAACACTTATTGAGTTTGAACATACTGAGGAGAGACTTATACAAATGGGGGAGAGGTTAGAAATAGATTAGTAATAAGTACATAGAAAACTAAGCAAATAAACAAACAAGAGAATGGTTAACTCGAGAAGGGAAAAAGTGGTGCAAGAAGGAAAAATAGTCCTAACAATGTTATATGGCAGTCATAATAAGGGAAACACTAAACATTTAGCCAAACTAGCATATAGATCATTTTGCTCCAATTCCCTTTACCTTTGTTTCTCCAGCAACAAAAATATCAACAATCCCTCTCATTACCTTCTGTATAAACAGACACAGGAAGATTTTTCTGATTTCGGTTATCTGGTCTATGTATATTGAATGGCTTTAAGTTTTACAGTATTTATTCAATAAATATTTAGTTAGCCTTGATTGTGGCCATAGCATTTAAGTTCTGTAAAGAGATACAACAGGCACAACATAAAGGCCTCTGTTAACAAGGAGCTTAATTCTAAGAAAAATTTTATAAGAATACAAGGCAATAAAAGAGATGTCAAAAGCCATGAATGAATCATCCTTGCCTGCATCCTTACCTTCCCTCACTGAAAGGCCTAAACGATATATTAAAAATGCAAATCTTAACACACACAAACCCACACCCACTTTCCTCTCTCCCACTTGTAATGGCTTGCTATTACACTCAGGATAAAATCCAAGGCTCTTAGCATGGCTTTATAAGTTCACTCTTTATTCTATATTCTAAGCTATAAACAGCTCTTCAAGTGCCAGGCTCCCTCCTCAAACTTGTAACTTCTTCCATCACCTTCTTCACAATTCATGCGGATAATAATTACTTTTGCTTTGAACTCCAGACTATTTGTCACTTTTTCTGTCTTGTAACATCAGTCTAGGCCAGCTACACAGGCTGTGTGCTTTTTAAGGTGCCCTGGCCCCGAGTACAGGACACAGGGAGGTGGTACAGACGCTCCCCCTGGTGAGGCCACTGGGAGGTTCGGCTGCTACTGCTCTTCTCCTTCCATACCCCGGTAATTCTGCCAACCACCTTGAGAAAGGAGGGGTTTCTCTCAGAGGCACTGAGGCATAATAGAAAAACAGATCTCTTCTTCTCTGTTACATCTTGACCTCTGAGCCTCAGTTTCCTCATTCGTAAATCAGGGAGAATACCACCTTCCTTTTAGAGCTGTTCTGCAGGGGGTAAACGATACAATGCACACATGTGGCACAGAGCACGTGCTGAAAAAAACCGCCTCCAACCCGCCCCAACACAGAGTCATCACAGCCCCAGGAGCATACGCAACCTCCAATACTGTAGTGAACTTCAACCCAGGGGGATTTATTTTTATGAGCAGCAATGACAATGAATTTGAGTGGTCCAGGCACTGCGCTAGTGGGCCTCGAGAAAGAACCCAAACTATTACCCTGCTTTAGCTCCTCCTTTAAATTCCTCAGGCTCTGAGATGGCCATGACTTGGGTCTCCTAGGGCTGTGCTTCATAAAAAATAGACTTCTCAAGTTGGGTTGAGCTGAGAGGCTATCACGGGAGTGGCTGGAGTGAGCTGTTTAATAAATAACACTTGTGGCACAACCACACCCCTCAACCCCGATGAATTTGCTTTATGTTGCCCTCAGTTTGGCCGAGGCCCTGTGACTGAGCCGCCCTCTCTGAGGGTGAGCTACCCGGCCAGACGCAAGGCTGGGCTAGAGCTTCTGCTTTACTCGGAGCTTCCTCCCCACCCTGCGACCTGTACCGCCATTACCTAAAACAGCGCAGGGCTTTCTTCCCTTGACGGCCCTTCCCACCTAGGACAATGTCTGGTGAAAATTAAGCAGATTAAAATCCAGAAGAGTCTCTCAAAAGGAGTAATTTGGTTATTTTAATGTTTCCACTTTCTGCTGGAGATATAGGCAGTCTCCAGAGCAAGCTAGCAAATGCTCTGAGCCCTGGGGCAGGGAAACGAGAAGACTGAAGATGTGAAATATTTACAACTTTTGTCCTCAACAGACCAGAACCTATTTCTAGAAAAATAACCAGGTGTTTCAAGTGGAGAAACAATTTCCTCAAGCAAAACAAAAGACTTGTGAAAAATTCAGGTATATTTCAGCTTGGATCTTTTCCCACTTTCCCCCTTCAGGGTAAATGGCATAGAAATCATAAAGTTCTATTCCAGGGAAACTGACGAAAGCATTTGTTTGTACAGAAGCATTTGGTTATACTGATTTTTGATAACCAGTTTAGCAGAGCACTCTTGGGGGTTGTGAGAAGTGTCTTGTTAAATACAATAATAAAAACAATAATGTATTATCTTTTTATCCCATTATATCACATTATTCAAACAGTAATATCTCTTTCATTTTTGTATCCTTAGCACTGAGCACAGTGCCCAACGTAAAGATACTCAAAAGACAAAATGTTTAGCTGTCACCCCAGGTAAACAGAACCAGAGAACGAATAATTAATGAGTCCTCCCTGAAGTGTACCAGTAAGTGTCGGCAGAGGCGAGCCCTAGGACAGGGCGAGAGGTGGTGAAAACATCAGGGAGAACCAACCAGTGAGACAGAAGAGGACAGCTAAGAAGGCCCCAGTGATCTGCTCTCCAGTCGGACCTGGTCAGTTCAGGGTTTTGTGGCAGGCAGCTCCCGCACAGCTCCCGCACAGCTTCCAGGGATCTGGGCCTCCAGTGTCACCCCGCTGCGAGGCCTCCTCCCCTTGAGTGTGGCCTGCACCTAATGGCTTGCTTCTAGTGAAGAGTATATGACAAAAGCTAGGGGATGTCATAACCCCACCCTTCCCTCCATGCTGTGAGTATTCTGCAGTGAGAGCCCCAGAGCCAGCCTATCCAGTGTTAATAATACAGTTTTCTGGGCCCTGTTCTACTACAGAGGCAGTGTTTTAATACTGCAACTAAGCCTGAGCTTTTCTCAGGCCTCTTCAATGACATTTTTATAAACTCAAATTGCACATACCTTTTGTAGAAGGCTGATATTCATATCCAATTTAACTTTGATTTTTGCTTCTTTAGTTGTAATATTGAGCAATTTACTTAACCTCTTTTTTTCCTTTCTATTTCTAAAATCAGGGTAAAATACTCTCACAAACTGTTGTAAGCACTATAGCAAATGAGTAATAAAATATATATCAATATGTAAATATATATGATATTCAGTGCAAAAGTTACCTTCAGTCTTCCCTCCTTCCCTTCCTCAGAGCTCAGAGCATGTCCTAGCTCACCCTTATTCTTAAATTCTTTGGGTACCTTGTGCTGGTACCTTACATACTGACCACACCTTCTAGGTCTTCACTATTATGTCATTCCTCTATTTGGCAATGTCTAAAGGTTTCCTTTTTTATATAGGTTTGGTGACTATTTTCACAAATAAAGAATTTGGTTAAATTTTCTGTCAACTAGACAAAAGACTTAAACGAGGAATTAGTCAAATGTATTGCTGGTGTTTTCAAAAGTACAAAGTTTCATTCTTCTATGTACAGTGTGCACTTTCAATTCTTTTTTCTCCTTCCTGGCGTGTACTGGCTGCTATCATGTTTTTGTCCATACTGATCCCTTCCCTTAGAATGATCTCTTTCCTCATTCAACCCCTACTTAACCTTACTAACCCCAGCCTAAGTCTTGCCACTTGGTACCTAATCTTCACTTGAGTCTAAAGATAAATTAGACTGTTTCGGTTACTGAAAGGGGGCTATGTGAATTAAACAACTTGAGCACAGGGATTGTCTTAAACTTTTTTGGGCATTTTCCTACAAACTCATCATAACGTCAGGCGTTTGTACTTAATCAACAAATAAGTTTGGAGTTCTCCAAATTCCACATTATTACCCGTGAATTCCTTTTGCTAACACCCTTTCCCCCACTTTCCAGACAGTCACTTTGTTATTACTTCTTTCTACTTCATAACATCTTGTCTTTAACATCTTGTAACTTAGCTTTCCCTAAAACTCTCCTTATGCTTACTGAAGACATTATCAGAGAGAGGCATTTACAAAGCCATTCAAAACCATTAAGATTATTGGCTGATTAATGATAAGTCAGATAAGAAAACCCAGTGGGAACTAGTTCTGTTTTTTCCGGCTTTCTAATTTAGCAAAGGCAAGTTCTGAGAGTCTAAATGTTTCATAAGTACTTTCTGAAAGGTTTCATTGTTCTGTTTTGTTCTTATCACACTTGAGTGCTTAGTAAACCTTTCCCCAGTGCTGTGACATCATGCCAGACCTCTGCTCTCTCTTTTTCCATCCTACCAACATAACCAGCACAAAGATCGTGTTTCTGTGAAAAAGACTTTCAAGGCCACTGGGAGCACTTAAAAGCTTACAAATAAAACACTGTTTGGGCTTTTTCTAAGTGTTGAATGAATGAATGAATGAATGAACAAAATGGATATAAGAGCAGAATACAAAGAATATGAGCAGCAGAAAGTGGTTTTCCTCTCATTAGTGCAAAATGTGTTTAGTATACTGTGGGTGGGGTTGGGTGGAGTGTCAGCAGAGTGATGACCTAGATAGAGTTTAACAAAAGTGGAGCTTCAAAATCAGACACTTCTCATTATTAGCCTAAAAGGAGATTGCAGTCCCTGAGTTTTGTTTTATATCAATTTATCAATAAAATGGATAAAGACAATTGCTTAGGCGACCACAGCATAATAGAAATAATTCTTGAGAGTACCTAAACTATCTCTGCTTTAATTCTGTGCTCATCAAAAAAACTCTTTATCTATAATTTGATCTCTTCAGTGGACTTGCTGACCAGAACAAAGTGTCCTAGAGAGATGAACTATTCTAACTCTGAGCCAGGCGGATGTCTCAGGATAAAGTAATTAAAAGGAATTTTTGTTTGTCAGTAAACATCCCGAGATTTTGGTTAGCCTGAATCAGTCCCTCAGAGACTAATCAACTGTGAGTGAAATGAAATGATTTTGAGTTTCTGGAACTGCAAAACTGAGGAACAAGCTGTGAGGACTCCATCAAGGACAGCCACTCTGTGAAGATCTGCTTAATGAGCCTCTCTCTCCCTTGGACATCTTTACACTTGATCTTAGCCAAAAGGCCAAGAAGTGATTTGGACATCTTTAAAAACTATAACATAAGTGAACTTAATTTAATTCTATTTTCTTCTTTGATGGAAAAGGAGATTGAATTTCAGAATCTGAACAACGGTGCAACTAATCAGTGGCAACAATGGTATCACAAAATGGTTTTCCTTTTACTATCCTACCTTGTTTTTATCAAGAAGGGCAGAGTCTAAGGTAAATTAGGCTGTGAAAGGCAGGTGTATTCTGGTTACTGAAACAGGGTGAGCCAAGTGTATCATCAAAGGGCAAAAGGATGTGGGTGTTTACTGAGCACCTACTATGTCTCCAGAACCATAAAATAAAAGACTTTACTTATATTACTCATTTAATCCTCCCCCAAACCCTGTGAAGCTGCTAACAGTACTCCTATCGAGGATACAAAGCCTAGAAGAAATAAATTGAAGCTACTAAGAAGCAGCTCTGAAATTCAAATACCAGTCTATTTGACCTCTAAGCACAGGCTTTAATTTTCTTCCTACTAGATAGTTAGATCTGATAAATTCCTCTATAAATACCCAAGGAATGTCAGAGCAGAGGAGCAAGATGCTTGTTTTTCCTTTCATATCTTCTATAAGGTAGGAACCCACATTTTTAGCTCTAAGTACTGAAAACTGCCATAACATTTCAGCCAGGAGTATATCAGTGCATAACTCCTTAGTGTTTGTGAGGATATGACAATATCCTTAATTATAACTGCAGATTTCCAGTCTCATACAAAAAAAAAAAAATGCCCACCTTAAACAAAAAACACTAAAGCCTGGGTTAGTTTAAGTGAAATATTTTGCTTTGAATTTTCTCATTAAAAAACCTAAACTTTGAAGTGGGTATGGAAAAGTCTGAGACCCAAAAATTATATTGCAAGGGATTCTCCTTTTCCTACCCTTCAAAATCTGTTTTCAAGAAGGGTAAACTGCAATGTCAACATGAAGAAGAAGGATGACTAACTTCTAAATAAATCTCAAGGAGCAGTGTCAACTGAGGCAGGGAGTCAGATAGCTGCCAAAAAGCAAGAGTAATAGGTTTTTTGGTATATATACTAATACTAAATCAAATGCTAATTCCAACTATGATTTAAGGGAAATGATTTAAGGAAATTTGTCAGACTCCTTTGACCAACGAGTTACAAAGATTTTAATTTACTGTATTCTTTAGTTGATGGTCTTATTAGTAACTTAAGCTACTAAGATGCATTAATTCTAGGCACTTAACCAAGAGATTGCCTGTATAAGATTTAAGCATAAGTAAAAAATTGGGGGCTCGAACCTCACATCCAACTTGCAGAGGTGTTTTCTTGGGTCATACAGAGTTTTATTTTAATGTGTGAGCCAACATTTTGAAAAAATTTTTAAAATCACTTTTAAAACATCCAAATTTTGAGCTTTTCTTAAAAAAAATTTTTTAAAAAAGGAAAGATTTGGCAGTCATGGGTTCACATTCCTACATGGCTACAATATGCTGAAGCAGTGGCAGTTGGCCCGTTAGAGGGGCGTGGTCACTGGCCCACAGTTCCCGACTGCTCACCTTACTCCTGTACTTATTACCCCCATCCCTGCAGGTATCTGAGTTTGTGGTCCCTACTTTAGAGGAACTGGATAAAGAAAATACAGTAAAGAAAAAACAAACAAACAATAAAAATAATAAAGAGAAGACACAGCCCATATCATTTGGGGAAAACGTCAATGCACTAGACAGCAAAAAACAGTGTTTCTCAATATCATATGCCATAGAACTTTGAGACAGTAGAGATCAACTAGATTGAGCTAGAGAGAAATTTTAAAGTGATGTAAATCCTTTAGTATAAATGTTGTCCGAACGAAGCACTTTTAGTATTCTGGTCCAAGGTTCAATACTAGGTGAATATTTCAAAAGAACTTTTGGTCTGACGTCTTCATATTCTTCCACCACTTTTAATACTTATGCTGAGTTTATTCAGGAGAAAAAGAGGGCATGTCTTTCTTGTTTCATCTAACATCTCAGCATATTCTTTCCAATAATTAGACTCTTTTCTTTCTCTCATAAGTATGGCTCATCTCATGCTCAAAAGCCAAAACAAAATACTTGACCAGGACCAGAAATATGGTCATGATATAAGAAATAATGAAACATGGTCTTCTGCAATTGTGCAAGTTATTCTCTTTGCTCCTCTACCAAGTTGGTTTCTAACAGTCTCTGATTTTTGCCCACCAGGTGGTGAGATATTAATTCAAGATTTTATTTCCACTAGCACCTTTTTTTATAAAAAGATTTCCTAAGCATCTTACAAAATCAGTTTCAGCCCCCTACCCCCACCCTCCAGGCCTCTGCTCTTTCAAGTTCAATTGACTTTTCTCCCTAATATGCAATGGCACTTCTTTCGTGGGCCAGTTACCTCATACGTTACAAAAAAATGGGAGGCAAAGGAAAACTGCCAAGGACTCTGCCCAAGGTCACAGAAGAAAAGGCAAAACAAGGGCTTGGAACTTCCTAAGACTTGGCCCAGGGTTTGGGAATCAGGAAACAGTGACCTTTGAACATCATTTCTAGTGTGCCAAAATTATTTGTGGCAGAATATTATAAAGGGTATAAATTTAAAAGGAGGAAGTAAGGGAAGCCAAAGCATACATGCTCCACTGGGAAAGAAAACAAAGTCCTAAGGCTTCTAAGGAGGGAGGTGTATAGAACTGGGTCCGATGTGGTCCAGGGGCCACATGGAGAGAGAAAGAAAAGGAGAAGAAGGTATAGCAATGGGCAGGAGGAAAGGTAGGTGAGAGTAAGAATGTAAAATGAGGAGAAATGGGGTCCTTGTACTAAGCAGGTGGGTGGACAGATCAAAGAAACCACTTATGTACTTACATGTGTGTGTCCAGAAAATACTTCCTAAAATTGAAGCCACACAGACATCATATCTCCCAATCAAGGAAATAGACACAAAGATCCATAAAACACAGGAGAAAACTTGCAGAGTTAAGCATACTTCCTCCACCCCTCACGTGAGAAGAGCATGTGTGTGCCCAAGAGGTGGTCTGGCATGGTGGTTAAGAGCATGGGCTCTGGAACCAGACTAGCCCAACTGCCTGGGTTTGAATCCAAATCCTACCGCTCACTAATTCAGTGACCTTGAGCGAGTTACCTAACCTCTCTGTGCCTGTTTTCTCCTCTGTAAAATAATGTTAAAAAATTAAAACATTGAGGACTGTGCTACATCCATTAAAATAACAGGCATACAAAGAAATGCATAGAGAAGACTCTAATGCTCAAATTCTGAAACAGTTACAGTATAAAAACAAAGCACACTCCTCCTAGCTATATATACATATTCTTGTGGAAAGGATATTCACAAAACAAGACATTCAGAAGTTTAGATAACCAGATGTCTAACAAATCACTGACCTAGAGAAAAAAGAACTCGGTGCTTAGGCAGCTGGAAAAGAGTAGACTTGGGTAGGAGTGTATGAAATGCGCTGCTTAAGAAATCACAAGACGGATTTTGACTGCGGACTCTGCATGCCGGGCCTGGAAGGCTGGGACTACTGTGGTCCACGGAGGTGAGGGCAACAGCTGGTCGGGTTAGAGAAACCTCAGTATCTTACGACTGACTGATATCTGCCACCGCCCATTAAATATGAGGGCCGGAAGTAGAATCAAGTTGTCTCTTTGTCTCCTCTATTAATTACATTTCTAAAAATTTCACCTCTCATCATCTGGTTTCTGATCCTAGCACTCCACTAAAACCAACCTCTCTGGGATTTCCACAGCCAAGGGCCTCTTTCCATCTTGTGTGATATTTCTGTAATATCTGAGACCACAACAAGCCTGAGTTTTGGGAAGAATTTTTCCCCCGGCTTCTACTCAGCCCTTCTATTACCCATCTAATTATGATTTCATAGCCTCTTTCACAATTCTTACTGATTTTTTTCAATTCTATCTAAGAAATTTCTTGTTATTTTATGTTAATTTATGTTAGACTCTCCACGCTCATTGCCACTGCCTTAGTTCAGGTCTTTGTTCTCTCCCTGGGGTTCTGACACAGTCCTACCACTGGTCTTCCTGCCCCATCTCCACACTCCTAAATCATCCTCCATGCTGCTTCCACAATTACTTACCCTAAAACGAATATGTGATCACGTCATTCTCCTTCTTATAAACCTCTACTGATAGACTTCCCTCTCTCAATAATATTCAACTTTACACATTAGTTCCTTCGATATCTCGCTCCAATGTTCCTCTTTAGTTTTGTCTTTCACCCTTCTACCCACGCTAATTCATCCTGAATTTCCCTATTTCTTGAATACAATGTAGCCTATGATGCTGTGCCTGGACCCCCACTTCCTGACTTTTTCTATCTGGAAAAGCCCTTTTCTTTCTCCAAGACCCACTTTAATTGTCATGTCCCAAGGAACATCCTCCTCAGCTTTCCTAAGCAGAGAGAATTCTTCGTCTTCTACGTGCCTATAGCACTATGATCAAGCATTTCTTATAACACATGCCATCCGAGATTGTAATTCACCTGTTTATCTGATTTCCCGTTAACCCCTGAGCACCTCAAAGATAGAGCCAATCATTTTATTAATTTAAAAAACCCCCAGACCTAGCACAGTACCTTGACATAGCATGACTGTCTCTCAAAATATTTTGGTTGAATCAAATAGAACAATTTCATAAAACAGGAAAAAGAGAATTTTTAGTTCTAACAGTTTACATGTTTAAGCATAAAATAAGACAAATGAGACTATAAAGCCTAAGACTACTGTTGTGGGGAAGAGACAGGCCTATTGCTCACCGCTGAATATCCTTGTTCTTCCACAAGGAGGCAGACTGAGCCTTGGGCACTCTTTCAATGAAATTCACCAGCTCTTCCATGAGAAGCCTGAGTTTAAACAAAAAAAGTGATGAACACTCATAAAAGAATTAGAAAAACACTGCACTCTGACATTGTAGCCAAGAGAAATGGGCTTGTCTGCCTTCCCCCCTCCAGTCACCTTTCTCTCTCTTGCAGACGAATGCAGGCACCATTTCATATAAAGTTGAACAAAAACCTAGCCCTCTCATTGAATTTTCATGTTGAAAGTTCAGAACATATATGATTTAATTCACCTTTAAAACAAGCCTGACATGTTTCTTATTCCTAAACACTGAAATATATAAGCCTATGGTTTAAATCTCACTCTTAAGATCGCTGCCTTTACATACCTAAAAATACAAAAGAAGAAAAAGTTAAATAAAAAATACAAAAGAAGAAAAAAGTTAAATAAAAAAAGTTAAGAAAAAAAAGTATCTGATTTTGGTGGCAGTAGGGACAGTAGTAAGATTTTTTTAAATGATAATATTTGATGGACGTTTTAAATGAGAAAGTAAGTTTTCTTGATGTGTGTTTTAGGATTAACAAAATCCTATATGGAAGAACACTAATCCTAAAAATCTAACTCAGGAACCTACAAAAGGTCAGGCTGTGCAGATCACAAGATGGATTACCACAGAATCACAACTGAGGGAATCTGAGAAATGCCTCACTCGATTGGATCTATGATCTGCATGCTCTGAGGAATATATGGGACAGAGAACTGTGAGAATCCTGAATAATCAGAGGAGAAACAAAAAGCGAAAAACAGATTTTCAACATTGTGAAATTCTTTTCATAATCTAGTAGAGATGATCCATAATGACTTAAATCCTCTCACAATCAACATATATATGTGGCAAGCCATAAATATATTTGCATTTGAATGGTGAACAACTTCATTTCCATTTATTTATTTATTCCTAACAGCATCTCCTCCTTTTATCTTGAAGGAGCAGTACCAGCTCCAGTAGTCTGACCTGGGATCCAGGTTCATTATCATCCTGGCTGAGCTTTTGGGAGAACAGTTGGGTGCATCCATTCTCACACTTTAACTTTCTCAGACTAGAGTCTAATGTTTTCAGCTTATCAAAAACTCTCATTGAAATTGATCCATCACCTTGAGTGTTTTACTTTCCATAATGTTTCTTCCTCAGATCCTTTACTTTTTCCCTGTCACAATGAAGGTAATGTGATCTGACACAAAAGCAAAGACATATTTTGTTTTGTTTCGTTTCTGGTAATTCCATCTTGTTGGATTTCTGCAAGAAACTAGAACCCAAAGTGAAGAGTCTATATCGACACCTAGATTCCATATTTTGAGTCTTGATAGGTCCACCTTATACCACGCTTGTTAGTTTACTTTAACACGATTCTTTTCTCTGGAGTAATTTTCTTCTAAATGATGCTATGGTTACTTGCAGCAACCATGAAGGCTTAGGAGGGGCAGAGGAAGAGATGACAAATGTTCTCAGAGCCAGAGTCCTGAGTTTCAATCTCTCAACAGTACAACTCTTAATCATCTAATTACTTATCCTGTTTTTTACTCGCTGACTCCATTTATATCTGCACTCATCCATAAAACGGGAAATTCTGAAAGCAAAGTAATAAAATTTTTTTTCTTAAATATGCTATCTGTTCCTTTCTCTGAAGCTCTTTGCATTGCTTCCTGGTGGCATCTTACTAAATGTTACTTCCCCCAATTAGCAGCATCTGCACAGAGGGGCTATCTCAGCAAACGCCTTCTTCCAGTTTTGGCGCGCGTGCACGTACACACACAGACAATGAAGGCTGTGCACAGCATCAATCTCTAGGCAATTCCAGTGAACATTTATTTTATCTAGAGAGCTGTCTCTTCATGCCTCGTCCCTGGTCAGCTTCTCAGAAGGAAAAAACAATCATTCCTGGCACAACACTCTATTAAATAGTCACCTCTGAAGCAAGTTCTCCAGCCACATGGTAATGGCGTAAAAATACTCTCACCTGCCAATTTGAATGGTGGGCTCTGTGGCATACACTGTGCCCGTGAAACCAGTGTGCTCAGTGATGTAGGGTAGTGCCATCATGCAGTGATAGTTAGAGATGAGGATCACATCTACCGTAGACAGATCTATTAGCTCGGTCTGCAAAGAAAGGGGAGGGAATGATACATATCTGTTCAGAGCATATAGATCAACATGATGTGAGTGAAAAACGATGCTGTCAGAATGCAGAGAAGTCGTTTTTGTACTGTAGAATAATGATGCCTTTCCTGCAACACTTCTACTCTCATTTTAGGGTATTTCCTAATGTTGATATTAAGTAGCAGGACAGGATGACTAACAACGGGAATGCAGACGGTGCACCAGCAGTGCCCTGATTTTACTAAACCAGAGTCCTAAGTTAGACATATGAGGATAATGATAGCACTTACTTGCCTGGCAAGGAAAAGCAGGTAACATGAAGCAGAGAGCGCACAATATACACTGTGAGGGGAACTAGAAAGTAATGCACCACTGCCACGGATTACACGAATAGAGGCAGCAGCACGTAGAAACCAGATCTTCAAAAGCCAAATGCAGGAATCAACTTTTGTTTTGTTTGCTTGCTTGTTTGAGGTGACTTTATACTACCAGTGCTGAACATAGAGCCAAAAAAAGAAAATATAGTGGCAGAGTCACAAAAGAAAATTATACTGTCATATTCTACCCTAATCTTAACCCTAAATCTACCCATTACTCCTTTATTAAGGTCATGTGAAAATGGAAAAGAAAGGTTGGCAGGTGAAGAAAAATGCAACCATGTTTAATAAATTTTATGAAAACTCTTTTAGTAGAAGGGAAGGTTTTTCTCATAAATTTAAGTCCTACAACTTTTACAGCTCAATTCACTTCTTCCACTGAGCCTTCCTGGTTTGCCCAGAAGAAACCACTTTTTCATGAGAACGACCATGGCACTCCACGCATATCCCTCTTATGGCAGTTATTCTGCACGATGGCATCGCAAACAAATGTCCTTCAGATATTATTTGTAATACCTGTAAAATACTGTAATATCTGTCCCTCAACTATTAAATGTCTGAGGCAGAGAATCCTGTTGACTCATCTCTGTCCCACCGCCAGTGTGGCAGCCAGCATGTACCAGGCCTGGGGCACTGCTGCTGGAGAAACGCACCATTATAAGCAGCACTCTCTGTGGGGGAAAGCGAGACACTATGGTTCAGAGACATCGTCTCAACCACTGAGCTCCCCCTCATGGAAGTTACCTCTGGGAAACTGCTCAGTGCACAGGACAGTGTGAGCTAAGTCAAGGAAGTGTTGTAGTTAGGAGAATGGGTAGTTCAGTTAATACGTCTCCCACAGAGAAGAATTAACAAAGATGTCTGTGCCATCTTTACAAATGACAGAGACAGCATGCCATTCTGGTTGTGGTGTTTTCTGGTTGAATGAGTTTACATATGAAATAAGTTAATTTAATAAAGCCACCAAGTCACAATCAGCTCCTGAGCACAGCGTGTAAATTCGAGGTCAGAAGCTACTCACTGCTAGGACAACGGCATCCGTGGGAATAAAATGCTCAATGACAATAATAGCCAATTATATCCCCTTAACTCCATGTTGTGTGCTGCTCTTCCAAGGCAATCCTCACCAGGAAGGGTCATGTAACATTCTGCTGGTCCAATTCCCCACAACTTCTTGAGGACCACTTTTACACAAATAAGGAAATTAGGACGGAGAAGCAGAGTGACAGATAAAGAGTAAAACATGGAAAGGACAGCTGAAGTCACAGTAAAGCTCAAAAGCTTCCCAGCTGCCTTCTCATGTACAGAAACTGGGTAAGAATTTTTGAAATTTTTCTTTAATATGTAAGAACCAGCTCACAGAGTCTAACATGATAAGAAGTCTGGTGAGGATAGCTTGAAAAAAAAAACAACATATATACACATATATATTTTTCGGTCTGAGAAATAAATTTAACATTAATATACTCACACCTATGTATTTACTTACATACTTTCACCTAGTGAAATCCAATAAAGATTATTTTTGTTTTAAACTGATTATAGACAGATACTTGGGTTCTACATACAATGAATTGGGTAAAAACTACTATAATTTATTGGTTGTTTACTGTACTGTCCTAGACCTTGTATACAGTTTACAGTGCAGAGACATTGCGGGACATAAAGATATTTAAGGCAGTTGCACTAGGTTATAAATTCCATGAGAACTGAGATCAGGTCTGCCTAGTTCACCCGCAAGTCAGTGAGGACTGAACTGCAGTAAGTATCTCTCTCCTGATTCTACGACTCTCCTATTTTCTCTGGATCATATAATGCCCTGGTTTTACCTTAAAATAGTGACTATTACTAACTTGTCATAAACCATTGTTATGACACAAGTTGAAAAAACTCATATCACTCTAAACCTATCAATAAAATCCTTTAGTTTACCAAAAAGTGAACTGTGAAATGGTAACTGTCTAATTTCAAAGTTTAGCTGTATATGGAATAAGTCAGAAAGTCTTCGGATCACCAATTCATAAACCCTACACTGCTGTCCATAAACTGAAGGTTGTAGCAGTTAGTGCCATATGTAGCGAACTGAAAATAAATGCAGCACCTGGGATGAGGACTCTCGGAACTGATGGGGAACTGCTCCGCCAATTCCTAAATGACAAATGAAGATGACAGAAAGATTTTAACTGCAGTTAAGGAGAGCTCAGTGTTCTCGGAAACTGTCTACCTTCACCCTCACTCTTGCAAATTCTAGCTCAAACTTCACCTCCTTTTTGGTACTTTCAATTACCACATCCTTCTTTGTTTTTCTTTTCTTTCACTCTGGTACCCCCAAAAGGCACATACACAAACTTTAAAGAGAAAAAAGTGTTTACCTATAAGTATCAAAGAAGGCATAAAATGGAAAGAGAGGGAGGAAGAGAGGACAAAAATAAGAGAAAATGCACTCTAAATTTCTTTTCTCTTTCACACTGTGAAAGTATTTTCTACAGGTGCTGTAAGCCATTGGTCACATGGAAATAGCGGGATGGTAGCTTCTCACTGATTTTCTCAGGAACCCTGAACTAGCTACTGGTTTCTTTACTTCATGTGTCTGCTAAGAACTCCATCTAGGCCACTCAGGTCTGTTAGTTGAGATTAGTTTCCTTTTAAGACTAATGGAAACTGATCTTATTTCCTTTAAGAGGATGAAACTGGCCCCAGACTCTTACAAGTCTCACTGATAATAATAGGTTAATGACAGATGTCCATATTCAGTTCAAAATCTGTGAATTTCAAGCAATATTCAATATTTAAGTAAGCAAGAATTTTTATAGTTTACTGCATTGGCTGAATAACAGCAATTCCCAAGTACCCACTCTAAGCAAGACTAGGAAAAAGTATGTCTAATCTAAGATGCAGGCATTATAATTACAAACTGAAAGGCCCGAGTTATTTCTTTACCTTGCTCAAAATTATGCCCTAGTACAAGTGTCAGTGGGGATTATGGAAAGAACTAGGAATAGGAAAAGACAATGACAAACAGAAAATATAAAGAGCTCCTAAATGATCATATTTTAGCTGTATAACAAAGTACCTGGAATTAACAGATTTATTTCAAGCTGAACTACTGAAGCTAAGGCCCTTAAAATTATTTCTTGACTTAATTTTGAAGGATAAGATATGCTTTGTTTCTACAGGAAGAGTCACTTTAATTTACCTCTGGTAAACAGAATTCAGGCACGGAATCCACAAATACATGACCCGAGCACTCCTTTAGCTCCTAAAAGAAATAAAGGGAAAAATTCTAGGAAGAGATATCCAATAGACACAGCATCAAAGAAATTTCATTCCCAAATCAAACTTTCCGTGAGGAATCAGAGTGTTAGAGCTAGCTGGAGGGAAGCTAGAAGGTTATGTAGGCCAACCGTTCCCTGTTTAGGCTCAAGGATGTTAGGTGTCTTATTTAGGATTAAAAAAAGGCTGGTTTGTGGCTCACTCAGGACTTAAATGCATATTTCTCGATGCCTCTTTGCGGAAGCCATTTGCAGACACATGCTGCTGCCATAACTCATGATCCAATGTTTCTCACATAATAGTTATAGAGACCGTATACGTCAGAATCCAGCACCTGGGAACACTGATGGAAGTCAAGATTCCTGGGCCCTATCTATGACCTAAGGGAACCTGTATTTACAACAAGCACCTCCAGTGGTTTTGTTATGCAATCTGGTTAGTGTCCCGCCTCAGAGCATCTTTCTCCTTCTACCAAGGGTTGAGGGGCAAGTAAGGAGGAAAAGGAAGAGTAGAGGGCAGAAATGAAGCCAGCACCACCACTATCGCTTCCATGAACATAATCTCTGTCCTTGCAGAGCGTACAATTTATTTGGGATTATAAGCCAAATGTATTCACTCAAAAGAAAAAAGTATACTTACAAAGAAAGGGAATGTAGTACAACTCCCCACTCTGCCCATGACCTACCACTTTTAATATGCCTATCTTTCCTTACTAACAGCCCAAGAAAAGGGTGAGTGCAAGCTTATATGGGAGGTGCTGAAAAACAGCTGGAAGATGGGCAAGTGATAAAGGGAAAGGAAGGAGGCTGATAATGGACGTGCTATTGAGCTACATACCACTGTGGGCAAGTAGGCCTTGTTCCCATGGAGAAACTCTGGTGTGAAAACATACACTGTGGAGTTACCTTACCCAGGGACAAGGAATCTGGGATATTTACTTATCAGCCCCTGCATTTTGTGCAGCATTGGGAAAAACTCTCCGGCAAAGCTCTGTAGGTATTGGTAGCTGGAATTATGACAGCGCACACTGAAGAGATGCGAGTGGGCCACCAACAGGGTCTGCTACAATGCCTCCAGAAGGCCACTAGATTTGTTGTCTTCCCTCACTGACACTTAAAACTGAAATATATGGAGAAATTTTTGTTCCATCAAGTTAAAGCTATCTATGACTTTATAACAAAACTGGTAAAATACAGAGTTTGGTTGACAGTTTGCTATTTCCAGAAAGAGAATACTGTTAGAATTTTGTTCCATCGTGTTTTCATTAATCACTGAATATATATTTCTATATATTCATATATGTGTATATTTATATGTGGGTCTGAACGATTGCACTCTCAATCTTTATCTGAAAATAGGATAGTAACTATATGTTATTTTTCTTTTGAATTTTACAAGTTTCTTATCAGAACCTTGCTAGAATATTTCCTCCCCTTGCCTTCCACTGTAAACTCCGGTCCTTCTCCTTACATAGTATTATTTAACCAGTGAAAGGGTGAGCAAAAAAGAGACTGAAAACAGTTCTTAATTATAATGTACCTGCCAACTAAAAACAAATGAGCAATTATGCTTAATGGGAGAAGACTCCCAACTCCCTTAGGATGAGGTTAAAAATGATTAAAGACAAATCATGAAAAATTTCAAAGCTCTGCCTGATCTTAAGCTGGCTTTGTAATCTTCTTCTCCATAATGCTACTATTGGGGCATTCCTACTTCACATGACAAAGCCTCCTCTGAGGCCGTCATCCTTCTCGGTCTGGAGAAGCATATTTGCCATTCCGCACACTTACAATGTCACTGTATTTTATTCACCACTCCCTGCTAATGAAATGCTCCCGCATACACAAGCAAGTCATCCTGCTCACAATGCACTGGTAATGGGATGCTCCTGAATCTTTCACAGGGAACAATGATTTATAGCCGGCAGGAGAGTTAGGCTGAAATCAGGTGCACAGGTTCCTGAATGTCACATAATTTTACAGTTTAGCTGTGAGGGAAATCTCGTTTCAAATTATGCATTTGGCTTGAACTTGAGGTTGGGGTGCAGTTCACAGGAATTAATTCCATAAAAAGAGCACCTCTTTATTTAACTATATCTATTATGACAAGGAAATGCCTTATTCAGATGAATCATTTTAAGGATCTTTAAACTTAGTATTTCTGTGAAACTTAGGAGAGAAAGAATGATTTAGAACACTAAGAATGGCATGAATGCTTTACAGTTTTTATCCTTTTATGTGATTTTTTTTTTTTTAGTATAAAATTTGAGTACATAATCGTTAACATTTTTGGTACCTTTGGTCTCTCATTTACAAGTTAACTGCCTAAATACAGATCTGAGGAAGGATTACTGTGAAGATAATCTAATGTCAAAAATTTAAAAGCCTAGGAAAAAAAGGAATTTAAGTCATTTACTTTAGGACTTGTTAGTCAGTAATTAAAATCATAATAGAACCAAACCCTAGATTCCTAGAACTATGTCCTTTGTTTCACAATCTATGAGACTGTCCATTCTAGGCTACCAGGAAAGGCTGGAATAGGATCATAGATCATATTCTGGAAAGCCATCTACTCAAATTTACCTAAGAACCTGTTTCCCTCCCAGGCAGTCAAGAACACACTCCCTAGGAAGTTAAACATCAGCTCCTCAGTCTATCCTTCACACAGTGGCCAAAGTAATCCTATCAGATGATGACACTGATGACACTGACCTCCAGCAACCTCCATGGCCTCTTATTAGGCAAATAAGACCCAAACGTTTTACAATGCTCTATATGACCTGAACCCTGACAGAGCAGTTTAAAACTTACATACTTGAGGATTTAAAAGTTATTAAAAATGAAGTTTATTCTTCTCAGTCATAAAGTCAGTGGAATTCTCTAATAAGTATCACCTTTGAAACTCTGATCACCATTATAAAAATAGTAGTTTTCTTTTTGTGGTGATAAAATAGATTTGCAGTAGTAGTTCTCAGATTTTTTTTTCACATGAGGAAATTAGACCTGAATCTAAACAGAGATTCCCTAAAAGGCTCTTAATAATCATCAAGTACTAAAGACTCTACATGGATCTTGGCATTTTTTTACGGAGAAAATGTGGGGCGGGGGCAGGAATGAGCCAGTCACCTTACTATTGGGAGGGCTTTCCACCGGGTATGCTCCAGGTAATCATTACCTTGTCCAAGAAAACATTTCCATCCTTTAGGGACCAGCCAGGAAGATTGGACAGCCTGGGACTGCAAAACAAAAGTTTAAATTATCCTAGATTATAATCCTCAGTGATTTCAAGTTGACTGTATTGTTTCCATAAACATAAAAACAATTTAAAATTATTGGCAGCAATGATCACCCAAAATATTAAAAAGATGAAAAGTAACCGTGTTGTATCAAACTGGAGAATTATGTAGCAACGGAACATTAAAAAGCCAAATAGTTTAGTACTAAATTGGGAAAATTATAAGGACATTATGTAGAACAATAAAGAACAAAGAAAGATGAGACAATGGAGCATTTTATAGCTTTCTAATCACTGCCTCCGACTTCACCTTGCTATGTTTGACAAGCCTGAGAAGGCCAAATGGGATCATCATACATGGATGAGAAAACAGACTCAGAGAGGTCAGGCGCGTTTGGGCAAGAACACTCAGCCACTTAACAGCCAAAATTCACCACAAATAAAAATACTTGAATTTTAGTCAAATCCACATTCTGGATTCACTGCTTATAAGTGGCTTAGTTACTTGTCACCTGTGGCTTAAGTTTCCAATTTTAGAAAATGAAGTTAGTCTTCCTAAGTGTTACAAAATGATCCTATATCTAAGTGAATAATTTCTAGAAGGTGAAGTTAATTTCATGTGTATGTTATGTTAAAAAAGTCTGGATTCAGAAATCACTGACTTCCGGTAATCTCAGGATTTCGCTGCGTGCTATTAGTTGACCACAGGAATTATGTCAGTGGCCGAAATGCGAATACTTCAGGAGAAAAAAAAAAAAGCCGTCAAAAGAAAAGCTTAATGATCAATGTGATGTGAGAAGAAAATGTACATCAGGAGTACAAGCTGGATGGCCAAGGGATTTTAGCACTTCACCATAAAATCTGCCTGTGAAGTAAAAATTAAGGGCAAAATATGGGTGGAGGCCTAAAGACTATAATCAGAAAACAAATTAATGTGTAGTCAGTCCCCTAACCTCTTGTCAAAATAATTTTATCAAATTGACTTTGTAACTAGTTGTAAGTAGGTGATAGGTGTGCAAGTGAAATAGAAACATGTGAATATTTGTCAATCTTCTAGGAAAGGTTAAAAACCTGAATATACGTGTCTCTAATTAAAAAAGAAAAAGTGAAAAATTTGGGGGTAACTTTAAATTTTGACAGAATTCCAAACTTATAGGACAGTTTAAGAATATAAGTACAATGAAGTTCCACATACTCTTTGCCTAGATTCACTGTTTATATTTTGCTTTTATTAATCAAAAAGTGAGAACTTTGAATTTCATACTTGAGAATGAAAATCACTATGAGGAGAATCAAATTTGGTTGGTATAAATTATAAGTGATAAAACAACAACAACAACAACAACAAAAAAAAAACCTTTGGGAGTTTTCTGTTCTAACCTCTCAGAGAAACGGTCTATTATTAGCTGCTTAATTCCCATCTCATTTTATAGTCACTTATATGTCTTCACTTACAGACTTTTTACTTTTTGAATAAAGATTATTCAGATTGAAAAATGAAATATTTTAATAAAAGTGTAATGACAGGACAATGTGAATACTGTTCTCATTTTATACAGGCTAACTCTCTAAAAAGAAGATTGAAAATACTTCTCATTACACAGAGAACTGAATGAAAGTACATGCATTCTCTCTATTTCCCATCAGTCTTCAAATGAGAGATGACTCATTTAGTTTGTTGTCCTCAAAAAATGATTAGAAATGGTATACTGCTTATCAGAAAATAATTATTTTTTTTTAAAGTAAAAATTTCAGGTATTGTGGTTTTACCCTTGGTAAACATTTTTTTTTTTTTTTTTTTACATCATAGCCCTCTATGAAATACCTGTAGTTATTTTGGATTTGAGAAATCGCTAGTAGATGAGAAGGAATGCTCAATGGAGAGCATGACCATGTTATAAAAACAGTGCCGAAGATGAAGGGCCACAAAAAATGTGTCACCAAAGTTCCAATGAGTTAATGGCTACATCATAAAGTTAGCAAACTTTAAGCCATGAGAGAGAAAAGGGACTTAATACTTTGCTCTCAATGATTACAAAATTTGACTGTAAAATCATGAGCGGTGAAGATATTAAAAAAAATTATAATTATAGATGAACACATCTTTGCATCCACTATTTAACAATAGTTTCTTAGGAAAAAAATGCCATTAAAAATGTTATAGTAAAGAAAAACATTTATTAGACCCGTTTTTTAAAAAAAATAAGTAAAATATTCCAAGAAGTAAATAACTAAAATATGACATTTGTAAGTAATCTATCACCTGGAAAAATAATGAAAGGTAGACTAAATATGATATGCAATTCATCTTCCCTTTACACGTTTCATTTTTCCAATTTCCTAATTTGAAATGTGTTGCTTTCATAATCATAAAATAATAATGAAAGAGACATGGCTATATTAATTCACTTAAAAATATTTATAAAATTTACTCTCAGGAAAGTATGCCAACTGCAGCGATATGACAGTAAATAAAATAATCTTTGAGTTTTAGGAGTTTACACTCTAGTATAGGGAGATAGTGAACAGCAATTACAATCAAATAAAATAAAAATACAAGCTATGATGGAGTAAGCAGAAGGTGTCATGGCCTCACAAAGAAAGGGCACTTCTGACAGTGTGTAATGGTGTGAGAGAGCAGAGAACATGAGTTATGAGGTAAAGATGGAGGAGGGCTTTCCAGAAAGAGGAAAGAGGGAAAGGCCTCATTGTTTGGAGCAGTGCTGTAAGAGAATGAGGTGTTCATCTTTACTCATTCACTAAAGAATCTTTATGTATTAAGAATTCAAGTGCTGGTGATATGACCATGAGCAAAACATACCTGTCCTCCTGAGGGGGCAGGGAAGACAGACATATGAAGTATCACAAAAGTAGAGAATAGGCTGTTAAAAATGATGAAGCAGTGTAGTACAAAGCACTACAACGTTCCCTAATGAGGGACCGGTCGAGGCAGTGTAAAAAGGCTTGCCTGCGTCTGTGGTAACTGAGCTGAGATCTGGACAGTAGTAGAGTCAAGGGGAAACTGCGCCAAGGCGCAGTTTGGAGAGAACAGAGAAAGAGGGCAGCTACAAGGAGTACTTTCCTCCTCTCACTCTTGCCAGCCTTTGTATGGACATCTTACATAGGTTATTCAAACGAAATTTCAAAGTGCCATATACTCCCTTCCCTTCATCCAACATGAATGTCATCTCTCTGTCCTTCTTATATAGAAACCAGAGTCATAAGTGATCTGAGAGATGAGTTCCTGCTAGGAGGCTAAAGGAGTGTGAGATGGGGGAGAAGAACCTTCAGGGCTGAAGGAACAATTGTGTGACTGTCCAGGGCAGGAGATAAGATTTCTCTGAAACTGAAAGGCAACAAAGAGCAAGATACTAACGGGACAGGCATAAAGCCAAAGGTATCAAGATGAACTTGGTATTTATCCTAAGAGCAATAAAAAAACACTGAAAGGTTTCAAACAGGTGAGAGGCAAGATTTGTATTTCTAATAGATGGTTCTGAAGAAAACTGACATCACGTGCCTTCCAATAACATATACCATCATTTGGTATTTCTATCAAAAAATAATCCCAATCTAATCATGAGGAAACTTCAGACAGACCCAAATTGAAAGAAGCTACATAAAATAATTGGCCAGTACGCCTAAAAATGACAAGGTCATAAAAGATAGACTGTAGAACATTTCTAGATTAAAGGAGACTAAAGGTGTGACAACTAAATACAGCATGTGAACTGGACTAGACCCTGGACCAGTATCATTGTTTTTCTTTTTGCTATAAAAGGCATTAGAGTGGAATATGAATTGGTATAACTTGGGAAATATGAGTGAAGTATACAGCTAGATACTAGTATAGTATCAGTGTAAGTTTCCTGACTTTGATTACTGTGGTTCTGTAGAGAATGTCCTTCCTAGAAAACAGGCACTCAAGTATTTAGGTGGTAAAGGAGCATCATGTCTGCATCTTTTAAATGGTTCAGGAAAAAATTACATGCATACATATAAAAAGAGAGTGGCAAAACAAATGTGATAAAATGTTAACAGTTGGTAAGGATAAGTAGGAGCTGTCTGTACTATTCCTGCAACTTTTCTGTAAATCTGAAGTAATTTCGAAATAAAAAGTTACACAAAAAGATGACTCTGGATTCAGATAGCAATTAAATTGAATAGAACTGAATTGAACTAAATTGAATTGAATTGAGCAAAGAAAGATACTTCTGGAAAAGAACTATATGGGCTGTCAGAACTAAAGAAACTGGTTAGGAGACTTTAGCAGTAATGCCTGTAAAAGATGGTAATGATTACGCAGCACTGAAGAGAAGTGACTGAATTCTAGAGCTAGTTAGAAAGTAAAAATGACAATTCTTAATGAATGACTGGATAGGGGAGTGAGGAGAGGCACATCTCTAAGTTAAATCCCAGTTTTTTTGGCTTTTCTAACAGGATATCATTTACTAAGATAGGGTACTGTGTGGGAAAATAGGTCTGAGAAGGTCTGCTCTCCTCTTCTGGACTAAGTCTAATCATGAATTCAGTCTGGCGCACACTGAGTTTTGAAGTGCCTTCAAAGGCACATCCAAGGCATTTCGGATATATGAATCTGGCACTCAGAAGAGAATTATTAATTAAAGAGATACATCTGTAACTTATTGTTTGGATGTTCATCAAAGCCCTGAGCATTCATTAAATTCCTTTGGTGGAAACGCTGATGGCCAAGCACTGGATATTGGAGAATTCTGACATATGACGACTCTCCAAAGTAGACAGAAGAAGAGTCAGAGCAGTAAGAGGAAAACCAGGAATGCATTCTCATGGAGGAGAGTGTTGCTGAATGACCAAGTAGGATGAAGACTGACACCTGTGCATCATAGCTAATGACATGGAAGTCATTTGTGACTTCAGTGAGAGGTATTCTGGTGGGTGGTATGGGCAAAGCACAAACTGGAGAGGAGTTAGCAATGCTGAAGTTGAGAGAAGGTAAAAAAAAATTTTTAAGTTAGAAGTGACTGAACATAATTAAATGGGAAGGACTGAGATGGAATGGAATGGTTCATGGTAAAAGAAAGACTATAATTAATAGTGTGATGATTCTGAGATGGTGAGAATCCAGGGAAGATAAAGGGATTCATTCATATGACAACTATTTACTGCACAGCTACTACATGCCAAGAACTGTTTTAAAGGATATAGTGGAGAACAAATAAAATCCCTGCCTTTATAAAGCCTATCTTTTAGTGGGATAGAAAGATAATATATAAGCCAAGTATAGTAATATAATGCAATGATAAGCACTATGCAGAAAAATAAAGCAGGATGAGGGGAAAGGAAAAAATGGGGTTACTATTTTTGCTAAGCATATCTCCAAAGATTCTGAACTGAGGAAAGGAATATACTTCTGGGAAAGAACTATACGGGCTGCCAATCATCTCACTAGTGTAATCTCCGAGAGAAAGCCAGTGACAAGAGGAAGGCAGAGGGGAAGTAGATTCTAATGCTGAGCCGGGATTGTGAGAATATAAGAATTAGGTAAAGAGAAGAATGAACAGGAAAGGGAAAACATGTAGTAGGATGGTTTGCCCTATTTAGGTTTTGAATACCTAGATAAGTCATGACCCCACAGAGCATGTAGGCCCCACTTGGAAAGCCCTCACAGTAACTTGTACTTTACATTTCTTAGTAATTATGAAAAAGTATAGTTGTATAATGAAACTGTCAACTGTATAATCCTTTCTTCCCTGACAGACTATAAGCTCCATGAGTAAAGGAAAGTTGTTTTGTTCATCTCTGTATCCCCCAGTGTAGCACAGAGCAGATTCTTAGTAAACACCCAGTGAATAAACATTTTAATCTCTGGTGGGGAAACAGACAATAATTTCAGGCTATTTTAATACGAAATAACTCATCAGTCATTTTTGTCAAAAAACACGTGATTCCTACAGTTGTGCACATGTGTTATGTGTGTGTGTGTACCCGCACGTGTGCATTTTCTCCTTTGTATAGTATCTGTGGATGGTAAATGTATTTCTAAGTGCTGAGTGTGATTACAACTCAATTTTATCAGCTTTGCATAAAACGTAAGCTGAAATTATCTGACCTTGTCCCCATCACCTTATTGTAGCCCTTACCTCAGAAAAAAAGAAAATCAATGGTTGATTTTTAATTATACTTTTTCTTGAAGGTTCACAGGGTTATCATTATGAATAATCATCGTACCCAGTGATGTCTTCAGGAGTGAATGAGATACATTAGATGGCTCACCTAGCTTGCTATGCTTTTAAGCTCTTAAATCTGCCCTTGTACGAGGTATCACTTTTTGCTACTGGGAGCATATGTGCTTCTAAAGGTTACCACTTTTAAAAATCGCTGCTTCTAAATAACATCAAACTCCCTAGATGAGGTCTTAGAAGAGTACACAATACTGACTGTAGGCCTAGGGTAATCTATCTGCTTTATGACATAGACTTTGGCTTCATACATGATTCTATGAAATCTACAGCTGACTAGTATAAAAATAATGCATAGATACCTATCAAAAAGAAACGTCAGGCTCTATGATGTCGAGTCCCTGCAAAGGCAGTTAAATGATTTTGAAATTCAATTTTTAGGCTCATCAGCTGACCATTTATCAGCTCTTTTATGAATTAGAAAGAAAGATGAAATATACATGACCTCACTTGCACTGAGCAGTTGCAGGAATATTTTACAGAAGCTCAGAGTTATAATAAAGAAGTCAATCAATAAATCAATATAACACTTTCCATCAACCCAGCCAAAGGAAATTATTTTGATGAAGAACAGTTTGAAGAGAACAAAGTAAACTTAGGACAACACACAAGGTACTGGTAATCTTTATATTAACAGGTACCATCTTTCAGCAAACTAAGGCTTATTTTGTCTCAGATGCATCAGCACATACCTTTGAACAAGTGGCAAAGGAAGGAAATTGAGGGTGGAAGTCATGTCCAGTCCACAGTCCAACATAATGGTGGTTGATTTGAATTTGAGCACATTGCATGGCAAGGTTGGGTGCCCCGACAGGCAGTACTGAAAAAAATTAAGTCACTTTCATCAATAATCAATTATAGAAAAATCCTAAAAAGTACAGTAAATTAAGTAAAACTGATCATCTCTCAAGAACAGTGTGTAAATCCAGAGAACTTTCTATGTGGCTTCCTCCCTTTTATAGCTCTGAATACCACTTCCCCTCGTAGTTCAAAACACTCAAGCGTCTCATATCATATCCTATTTCTCGTAGGGTACCAAATTATATCTCAAGCAAGTGCAGTTTTGGAGGGACCATAATTATACTAAATAGAAGGTTTCTGGGCTACAGTTAACTGCTCCACTCTCACATGACACTTCCAAATTCCCACTATCTGCCTGCCCTTAAGTACACTGTCTAAAGCTGTGGAAGTCAACTCAATTCTAAGCTGGATCCTCAAACTATGCTACAGGTTTGGTTTTCTCCTCCTGTAAATAAGCCAAGTGCTTTTCCTCAAAGAGGAAATGGTAGGGAAGGAGTAACAAACAAGCATCAGTATGGGGTGATGGCTCAGTCTTGTCAGAAAAATGATGCAAAAGTTCAAGTGACTTCCCTGATGTGCAGATACTAAGCAAGAGTAAGGGACACCTACTACCAACCAATCAAGAGTCTCTTGTCTGTGATAGCAGACCTCAGAAGTCAAAGGGGCACAAGTCACAATGGAGTTTCAAAGGTGAATAATGAAGCAAGACAATACACTGACCTCAAACATTTCTCATGTCCTCCTCAGTGTAGTGGGGATGACAGATATGCCACACTGAAAATTATTTATATGGGATATACTGTGTGTCACCTTTCTTAATTTGATTGCTGCTCGGAAGAAAATAAATGAAAGAAAAGGGAGGGGAACAGACCTTTCTCTCCTTTTAAAGTCATTCCATAGACGCCTCCCTTGAACAGCAAAGTCCAGAAAATGTAGGGACCAACGTTCTTAATCCTTTGACAAGCACATTCTTTCTGACTTAAGTTCAAGTCCAGTGCAAGTAAAGGTAATGTGACATCAATGCTTGGCCCCACATAGCCACAAGTAGTTCAAGCTAAGTCATTCCAGGTATTTGTTGCTCTGTTGGTTCTGTCATAGGATAAATTCCCTATTTTCCTCAAGAGGATGTTATAGGGACTGATGAGGTTTTAAAACTGTATGTTCCAAAAATGATAAGGCCAAGAGCCAAAAAATTATGGGTATTTTGCAAGCTTCTTTATTCCAAGTTTACATATGATGATTATAGTTTCTAAGCCAAAATTCACAACTTGTGGTTGGAAAGAGTACATAGCTACTTCTAATGAAAATGGTACAAATTATTTAAAATTCTAATTGTCCTAAAAAAGAGTCCAGGATACATTAATTTGGGTAATTGTACTTTTCATAAGTTCATTCTTTGATAGGAATCAGAATTACATAAAAATTTCCCTACTAATTAAGGCAGAGATAGCCATCCTTACTCCCATCCACCCACCATCTGGCTCCCCATTGCTAACTTGGTCTTTATGCCTAAGAATTATTTGTTAAAGATAAACTGTCTCCAAATGAACACAAAGCATCATGTTAAACTTGCTCCAAACACAACAAACGTTCTAATAGGAGGTTTCCTATATTTCTCTTTTTTAAAAAGTCAGATATTCAGAAAAACCTAAAAAGGAAATAAAATGAAAGATTATGGTGTAATGTTCTTCTTTCAGCTTTCTATTTTTTCCAAATGTTTGACAATAAGCATTTACTACATTGTATTGGGAAAAAATGTGATTAAAACCAAACTGAAAATCTAGTCAGCCACACTAAATGACAAAATCTTTATCTTCATTTTAAACTCTAAATTATGGATAACAAGTTATACCAGGATAAAGAAAGGTGAGGAACATTTTATAAAGGATCCATAGCTGAATGGAAGAAAGATTTTCAGAGCATCTACTAAAGGACTGCCAGACCTTGATCTCACTAGCCCCATTTTTATGGATGAGGAAATTGAGCTTTACACAATTGAGCGGCTCATCTGTAAGAGCCAAAGACACACAGCAAGGTCCCGACTCCGAAGATCCTGCTCATGTTTCCCAAAGTGCACCACTCCCATTGGATCCACTGAGTCTCCTGAGACAGAATGACTGGCCCACATCACACAACCAGTAACTCAGGCAGCTACAAGGTTCCTGAAGTTTGTCTCCAGAGATGATGTTTGCACTTTGCTAATACGCTGCCCACAATCACCAAGCAGGGTTCTGAGTGAGGGTTCTGAGACTAATACGTGAAAGCATTAACTAATCATGTGATTTTAATTTTAAAATTAGAAATCTCTATTACAAAAAGCTTGAAGAATAGCAGAAATATATTACTCACAATCATCTTTCTAATCCCTGCCTTTTGTCATATTTGTAAAAGCTGTAACTTTAGTGCATATACTGCTCTGCATGCTGCTTTAAAAACATATGACAACTTTTCTTTGTCAATGTTGCATCATGCTTCATTTTTATTAGCTGCCTAAGTACATATACTATCGCTTGTTAATCGTGCCCTTACTGTTATACTTAGGGCTGTTTCCAGTCACACCATTACAGACATGGCTGTGGTGATCACTTCAGGCTTAAGGTTTTTTCCATATTGGACTATTTCTTTAGAGGATTCCCAGAAGTGGCATTAACTAGGTCAAAAAATATGAGCATTTTATGACTCTTAAAATATGCTGCCAAAATGCTTTCCAAAAAAGGCTGTTCTTATTTACAATATCATCAGTAATATATCAGAAGATGTTTCCATGCTTATTCTCATCAGCATTATGGTGAAAACTATCTAGAATCTACACCAAAATGCAGCTGTAATGTTAGCAGTAGCTATCTAGAAGCAACTAAATAGCCCTAAACAGGAAAGTCAACTACTTAACAAATGGCTTTAATTTTGAGAGGCAGTTTAGAGAAATGATTTAAAGCAAAGGTTCTGAAAACTGCCTGCGCTCAACTCCTGGTTGTGGTCAAAATTAATGTGTGATTTGGGAAAGTTATTTAATTGTGCAAAGACTCAGTATCTTCATTGGTAAGATGCAGTAAAAGAAGCCACTACCCTCCCAAAATTGTGAAAAAGAAATGAATGGATAGAGCACCTGACACAGAGTATGCATTTTAGAGAAGCAATTCTATTCTACAGTGGTATTCACTAATGCCTTAGACATTTGTATATCCCACAAGACTAAGTAAAGCAAATGAACAATTTTACAAATACTATCCATTGCTAGTCTGCTCTCCAGGAAGATACAGTCCCTATCAAGTACAAAGTAAATATTCTAGCCAACATAAGGTTTTACAGTTTTTATTTTTTTTTCTAGTGTATCAAGCATATAGCGATGCTTTCAAGTTAATTTTATTTCTACTTAATAACAAAGCTGCAGGTTTTGTATGATTTACTAATTATATTTCCTTGTGTGCCTGTTGATCTCTTTTTTCCACTGAATGAATGAAATCTGGTTTCACAACTTACATGTTTAACATGTATATGCACTGTTTACATTTTGTGGATAATTTTATCAGTTATACTTAGTATATCCTTCCCATTCTGTTACTTTCATCAAAAAACTTTTATTATGGAAAATTTCAAACATGCAAGTATGCAAAATTAGTATAATGAACTTCCACTACTCAGGCTGAACAACTATCCATATTCTGCCTTTCTCTTTGCTGCCTTCCTTTTGATATTGACACCCTTCTGCAGAATAGCTATTATGTTGGCCAACTTATCTAATCTCTGAAAATAGTGTTTTCATAAATAGTCCTAAATTGATCTCTTATCCACAACTGGAACAAAAACACGAGTTCATTTTCCTAAATGTCCTAGCAAGATTCATTAAAAGTGATTCCATTCACTTGTATTCTTGGTTTTTAATACCTCCAAGTCTTGTGATAGTTTGAATGTATTTCTGAATTCTCTATTTTGTCCACTGATCTTTGTTTTTGTTTTCCATTTTTATCCCCAATGCTATGAAGTTTATGCCTTGTAATATTTTCAAATAAGTTAGAGTGACTAGACTTCAATTACACAAAACTAATTTTCCAAGGATGTAAGTGAAGCTACATTTAGTGAATGCAGACATTTCTGAGCCAGAAGCAATGCGCTGCTTTTTTTAAATTAACTTTATTTTTTTCTTTCTTTAAGTTTAAAACCAACTATTCAATTATCATTTACATAAATGCATATCTTCACTTTTCATTTGTTATTTAATTTCTGCTCTCAGTTTTATTAAGTTTGATCTGGTATATATTTTAAATCTCTGCAGTTGAATGTGAGGCTGATTACAATATACATTTAGGCTACCGACCTATAAGTGATGCTCCGGATGCACTTTACAGGTTTATATTGTTTCCAATTTACTCACTCCTAAATATTATGTAATTTCCATTATGAATTCTTCTATGAAGCACAAACTACTTAGAAGTGTGAGTGTGCTGTGTGTTTAGTTTAAAATCCAAATATACAGCTAGTAATGGTTATCTTTTGGTTATTGATTCTAATTTTATTGTGGTCAGAGAACAGAATTTGTACAATCATTTTTGGACATTTATTGAAACTTGTTTTGTGACCCTGTACACTATAGAGAGTTGACATTCTACAAATGATCTAATGTGTATGGAAATTGAAAATATATAATCTAATTGTTGTATACAGAGTTTACTATCTTATTTAAATCTCCTATATCCTTACCTGCTTGAGTCTTAGAAAAACTTGTCTATTTCTCTTTGCAATTCTGTCAGATTTTGCTTCATTTATTTTGAGGTTACACTGCTAGGTATATAAGGGTCAGTATTATTACTAGTGGATGGATACTTTCATATCATTATGTAATACTTTTTTTGTCCTAAAACCTATTTCTAGATTTACTTCTAAATAATATAGCTATACAAATTTTTCCTTTGGTGAATCATTATCTCATGTGTTTTTTAAAATAAAATTATATATATACAGAGTTAAAAATGAAAGTTTTACAAGCTATAATAAACCTCATAACCCCAATTTGAGAGGCAACTATGTCTGACTCTTTTGGCTTTTCTTACAGCTACCTCTGTATTTCTCAATAACATGGTTATACTGTTATTTCTTGATTTCTTGGGTTTTAGTTATTAGGTATTATTGATTTTTTAATACTATGGAAGCTATCCATAAGTTAATGCTTTTGCTATGTTCTGTAGCCAAGATATGTGAAAGGATTCCCTATCACATTCAAATAAATGCACATGAAGGCAGTTCCCAAATTCCTTGGACTAGATAAAAGAAATTTCAAAGGAAAGAGAAGTTTGTGTAACAGATTGAAGTACTGATCAGTACCATTATTAAATTACAATGTCATGGTTTAATTCTGTGTTTTTTCCCTCAGTGCTATGTAAATAAAAGATGTCTCTTAACAGTAATACAGTCAATGAATTATTTTACACTATTTTTTATAGTTAATGATTGTTTACCAACATTTTAACTAATTTCTTTGCTCATTAATCCTTCTTGTATCTTATTTCTTCCTTTGGGTTTAACTTCCCTCTTCTTGAAACATATCCTTTAGTACGCCACCTTCGGTGATCGTATTCAAAAGGGAACCTCTTAGATATTATCACTCTGGGACTTCTTAATTGACTTTACTTCTCAATAGTGATGGTGATGAAATTATAGGGTTGCAAATCACCTCAGAACACTAAAGATATTATTTCTCTATCTCCTGGCATCCATTACTGCTAATAAGAAATCTGCTGTCAGTCTAACTGGTGTCCCATTATAGGCTGCTGCTGCTAAAATCTTCTCATTGTTATTAGTGTTCTGATCTTTCATTGAGACGTGCATTGGTATGACTGACTTTTTCTTTCTTCCTTACTTCCATTTTTTTGGTTTATGCTTCCAACATATAACTCACCTTTCACAACTGTGAAAAAAACTGTCATTATCATTTTGCATATCATCTCTCTTCCATTTTCAATTAGTGGAATACCTACTAAAGGTATGTTGTAATGTTTCATTTTACTCTGTCTTCATAACTATATTATCCTTTCATACTTTGTTTTTTAGCTCTGTATAGTGCATTCTGGATGCATTTTTTCAGTTTGCCAATTCTTCCTTTAGTGGTGTCAAATATGCTATTTAACTCACCTACTAAAATTTTTTTTTCAATGACTGTTTTCATTTCTAGAAGTTCTCTTTTTAAATAGCATCTTGTTCTTTTCATTGGTTTGATATCTTCACATAAGACTTTAGCCACTTTGAAATTTTAATTTTAGGATCTCCATCAGATTGTACAAGTGTCTGAAGTTCTTGAGAGTCTGGTTATGTCTGCTGATTCTAACTCATGGTAGATTTCATTACTGTTGTATTAAAATATTGAATGGCGAGCCCATCTCTAGTGGGGCTGTATCTTTGGGAATCCTAATGGATAGGGCAGGTCCCCAAGAAATATCACCAACTTGAAATCAATTTTTATGTTGATTTCTCAGTTTGAATATCCAAACTATAGAGGAGAGCATACAAATCAGACTTTCAACACTCTCAATACACTGGCCTAAACTCCTTGCAGAGAAAATCTTTACTGCCTTCATGAGCAAGTGAATGATATATATATTTTTCTAGTACTCCTTTCATTAGGGTACATAGCGTTTGGGGGTTTCTGGTTACTGATTCTGAAATATGCTTTTCTGAATACTAAATCTATTACTAAGAAGACTCACATTATAGCCTCAGACTTCAGCAAATCTAATACTTGAAAAAACTGCTATGAAGACAAATATGACAACCAGCCAACTTAACCTCACAGAAATCTTCAAAAGCAATATGAACTACTGTAAACTTCATTAAAACACACACACACACACACACACGCGCGCGCGCGCGCGAATCCGGGAAATTAGTAATTTGGTAAATTTGGAAATTAGGTCACATGGCAAACTGAATTTTAGTAAACAGGCTTTGAGGAAGAAGTCTGTCTTTTGCAAAAAGAACCATGGACTAAGACATTATGTGTTCTCCTTTTCCCTAGTCTTGTTTAAAATAATTATAATATACATAGTTATTATGATATGGTGTTTATTAAGTGTCAGGTACTCTGCAGGAACTTCACAATTAACTCCGTTAATCCTAAGAATACTCCGAGGTAGTAATTATTTTTTCATCTTACAGATAAAGAAAATGAGCATAGAGATTATGAAACTGCACATGGTACCAAAGCTTTAAGGGTGTGCCAGGATTTGAACCCAGGACAGTGAGATCCAGAGAGTGTACAATGAACCACACCAAATACTGCTACACAGGGAGAAAGAAACTGTCAGAGACCAAAAACACGCCCCCCTCCAAAAAAAAACCCCACAAACCTTACAGAGGTGATGCTCTAAAAGGTCACGCGGAGTTGATAAAGAATATAGACTGAATTTATAGTCTTGTTGTGAACAATGAAAATTAGTTAGCTGGCTAATGTAAGGCAAAGGTCCTAAGTAGATTAAATTATTAAATTGGTCTGCAATCAATCATAAGCAGTAATTTTCTTTTGTTGGGTTTCCCTTCCACTCAAAAACAAAAAAGTGATAGGATTGATTCTCTTACTGGAGTTTTATTGCTGAAACTGTCTTTAAATATCTAAAATATAACCAATAACTCTGGGTTGAGTTAATGCCCAAAGCTCTTTAATCTTGTTTGGGACAACTGCACAGCATCAAAAAAGGAACTGGTTTTCACAGGCAGTAGTATTAATAAGTTGTAAATGACTTCACCAATTTTTCCTGTTTTACTCCTTTCTCTAATAAACCAACTCATATGCCACTGTGGAGATCTATGAGCAGAGAAGGTTTAGTTTGCTTTTTTCCCTTGCAGTGGAATAAAGAAGTGACTCTGGTTGTTTCTGATTCAAATAAAACATTAAAAAAATAAATAAAACCTTTTTGCAAACTGACTTGTGTAATGGTTTTGCTTCCTGGTATATTAGAAAAGCTATTGGTATAATTCATACAGAAATGAATATAGGGGAAATACACTTCAATAGATTCAGAAAATGTGTTTGAAAACACTCAACACTGATCCAAGGCAAAAACTCCTACCAAACTATAAAAGGATATTTTCTTTAAGGGTTTCTAACCAAATCCTACATCATAGTTAATGATGAAGCATGAGAAATGGTTCATGTCAAAAACAAAACAATACCCACTATGACTGCTTAAATTCAACACTGTACTGGAAAGGCTATATAATGCAATAAGACAAGAAAAGTAAAAGATGAAATGATTAGAAAGAGATAAAACTGTCATTGTTCACAGATGATATAATTAGAAGACATTCTAAAAACAGACTATTATAATTAATAAGAGTTCATCAGGGTGCTGGATATAAAAATCAATGTACTAAAATTAACTGAGTTCTTATATGCCAGCAATAAATTAGTAAAAGTAATAAGAATTAAAATACCATTTATATGGCAAAAAATAAATATATATCATAGAATAAAAGTAAAAATGGAAGTGTAAAGTCTTTACCAAAAAATTATAAAACTCTATTTAAAGATAATGTTAACTGGACAGGAAAGTAAACTTGTAAAAAAACCAGTTTTCCCTAATCTACTTTTTTTAGAACTTAATTATACAGGGGAGTTTTTGAGATCTTGCTCCCCAGCATATATCATCAGTTTGGGTCAAATAAATTCTAACAATAGGATGTTACAATGGAATAGCTAATGGACTAATGAAATAGGAGTAAACAGTTCAGAAAAGAGGCACATACCAACCGAAGGTCTGACATATGATAAAAGTAGCATTACCAATACAAGGTGCTGGGAAAGTCTGTAACCCATTTGGAAAAAATTTCTTGAATAGAAATGAGGAAAAAATAGAGGTCAATAAATGAAGATATAAAAAGATGCTCAATATCTCTAGAATCAGAAATATGTAAAACAGGACAATAATGAGTAAATCTTAGATTGGCTAAAATTAAACAGAGTGATGATACTAAATGTTGGAGAAAATGTAGTAAAAATGGAGTATAAATAGGTACAATCACTCTGGAGAATAATTTGGCACTACCCAATAATGCTGACTGCATAGGTACCTTAACATATACTAAACTAATGAAAGCATACATGGGTATGATATGCAACAACTTGAGGAAAGTAGTAACCCCTGGAAAGGGAGGAAAAGCAAAGGTTGTTGATTTTAGCTTTAGATATAACTTATGTCTCTAAAAAGAGGGAAGAGGATTTGATTTCTTCCCCTCCCCCAAAAAAGGGCAAACCATTAACATCTAATGTTAGTAATGAGTGCAAGAGTGTTTATTCTGTGTTGTTACCAGACATTTCCGCAGACACCAGAATTATGTAATATGCCTTTCCTGCTATTGTGAAAATCTGTAGTGCTATTTTCCTTATGACAAAAGTCTCATGGTGCAAAAATGAAATGGAAGAGATCATCTTGAATGAACATTTTACTATTAGTATAGCATTTGTTAGTTATACTTGCTAGTTCTCAAAGAACTTGCTCAGTAGTGATAATGGCCCATAATTTTCATTTTGATATTACACTTGTCCCGATGCTAACTGAACAAGACTTAAAATTACTGACATCGCAATGGCAATGGGAAAAAGTGAGAACTCTACCTCATGAGAAGGATGATGCAACAAGATATGGCCTTGTGGGGAGGGAAAGAAACAAAGGTAACTCCCGGATTTTTTAAATTATTGAGATTACATTGATAACTTTAATGAACATCTTGGTGTTTTCTAGTCTTATAAAGTATGGCAAAACACTTTTCTAACAAGATTCAGCAAGTCTTTATAATTTTATGATAAAATTTTCAAATGATATTGATAATTATCTAATTACCAGAAATGTCATATTAATGATAGCTATACTTGTAAAATATACATATTCATAAAAATACATATCAATGCTAACACTTGAAAATGAATTCTAAAAATAAAAGTAGACCCTGGGTTAGAGAGGAATGGGAATTGGAAATTTCACTGTATGAATTACCTTCACTATTAGTAAGAATTACTGAAAAATACTTTTTATCCAGTATTTAATTAGTTTCTTCCTAACAACTGAATTTTAATACCAACTTGATTGTCAATGCCCAAGATCACATAGTTAATAATAGACTGAATTCACACTCAAACCAGCACAAGTTCTACATGCTTTCTCTTAAATCATTCTACTAATATATTAGGAATAAGAAAAACAAAGAGCAACAGACTTATTATGGATAGGATAGCTGGATAGAAAAAAAAATCTAAGAATCTTAGAAATAAAAGTAACTATAGTTACTATAGTTCCTATACATCTTTTCTAACTTCTCAATGTTGTTTCCCTATTATATCACTATGTAACCCCTGCTATGTTACTTCTAAGGCAGACAGCTTGGAATAGACCAATAAGGGAGAGCATTAAATTAGTCAATTCAGACTACTGACACAGTCATTTCCATATCTCTGAGAAGTTGTATACTAGCAATAAAATCCACAAGCTTTCTTTTTTTTTAATTTAGTTTTTTCCCCATAGTCTAGCTTATGCACATCTGATTCTTAGCTTACATAAAAATCATAAAATATTAGAGTTAAAGGAGCTTTGAACTCAAAAGGATCACAAAACCAAAAATAAGAGCTAAAACAATAAAACTTCTAAAAAAAGCACTGTCCAATAGAAATATAATGTATGTTACACATAATTTTACATTTTCTAGGAGTTAAAAAGGTAAAAGGAACGGGTGAAATTAATTTTAGCAATATACTTCATTTAACCCAATATATCTAAATTATTATTTCAACACATAATCGATATAAAATATTAATATTTTATATCACTTTTTTGTACTAAATCTTCAAAATCTAGAGTGAACTTTACACTTACAGTGTATTTTATTTCAGATACTAAATTTTCACTGAAATATTTGATATGCATTTAGGCTTCATAAAATCTACAGTTGAAAAAGTAGATCCTCATACTCAAGTTCTTATGAATGTATTAAAAATTTTCAATAATTGAATCAAGTACCAGCTTTTAAAGTTAAATTAAAATGGAATGTAATTTAAAATTCAGTTTCTTGGCCACACTGGTAACACTGTAAGTGGTAATAGTCACATGCAGCTGGTGGATACTGAATTGGACAGGGCAAACTATAGAAAAATGGGAAAATCTGTGCACCTTGGGTTAGGTAAAGATTTCTTAGATTAGACACAAAAAGCAAGAACCGTAATTGGATATCAAAATTCAAACTTCTGTTCTTCGAAAGACACTCTTAAGAAAATGAAACTAACCACAGCCTGGGAGAAACTATTTGCAAAACATATCTGATAAAGAACTCAAATACAGAAAATAAAAAGAATTTTTACAACTTGAGCATAAACAATGCCATAATAATGGGCAAAATATTTGAATACACACTCACTGAAGAAGATGTATGGATGGGAAGTGAAAAGATGCTAATTAAACATTAGTCCTTAGGAAAATACAAATTAAAACCACGATAAGTAACTATCACACTTTTACTAGAAGGGTCAGAATTAAAGACTGACAAGTGCTGATAAGGATGTAGAGCAATTGGAAATCTGCTCACTATTAGCATAATGCTTTTAAGATCCACCCTTGTTGCTGAGGATATCATTCATTTTTATTGCTAAGGAGTATTCCATTGTGTAGATTTACCACAATTTACTCAGCCATTCACAAGCTGATGGGCATTTGGATTGTTTCCAGTTTTTGATGATTATGAATAAAGCTGCTATAAACATTTACATACATTTATATCCCTTGGGCAAATATTTAAGAGTAGGACTACTAGGTTATATATATTTAACTTTATAACAAACTATTAAACTATTTCCCAAAGTTGGCAATTATTTTTAGTAAATAAACTGGAGTCAGATTTTATTGCTGGGCAGTGCACCATGATGCCCAATATCTCACTTCACCTAGACAAAAAGCACTAGTTCTAATATTGCCTCTAAGCTGGTACTAGTCCAGATGAATGCCTAAATTCTTTAGGCCTCAAATTTCTTCATCTGACAAATGAGAAGACTTAACTAGATTATTTCTAAGCTCTTTTTTAACTCAAAAATGTTGTTTCTCATCATTCTATTATTTTATTGGGTCAACCAGAACTACTTGGTCTTTTATATAACCTGTCAAGACGTGTCTGTGCTACAGTGTTCTTTCACAACTGACTTTCTGAAAGTATGAGAAATTACACGATTTATAAGCTGCAAGGAATTCTAAGGTCATCTATCCCAAATATCTCTTTTAAAAATGAGAAACCTAGCTCTTCCAGGGCTTGCAAACTTTTCTCTGCACCAATGCACCCGAGCATACACATTCACCATCATCAATAAATGCAGCTCACTAGGAGAGGAGACACTCCCCACCCTAAAAGGGTGTATAAGATTCTTAGTGTGCAAGGCAAAGGGGGGAGCACACTCTTTTAAGACTCCCTGCCTCATATCACACTATTCTAAGTTAAAGCCCTTCCACTGAGCCAAATCTGCCCAGTTAGCAGGGAACTATTATCCCTTTTAAGAATTTTGGGCCAAGCCTTCCCACACACAGACTTTTATAAATACATTTGAATTTTATTTGGTAATCTTTCACTTTCTTCCACTTTGTACCTTGATTCTATCCTGCAGGAGAGCTGTTAAAAGTGCCAATCACACTCACTGTCAAACTGAGTACACAGCTGGATAAAACAGAGGGATAATTTTCCACTCGAGCATAAAATCTGTAGCACACATGGTGAACACAAAGAGTCACTCACCTCTGGTTGGAGAGTAGCTAGCTATCACACACAGCTAGGTAACTGACACTTAATGGTTGCTTCCTCTTGCTTAAACTGTCCTGACTTGGCTTTCCATGAAAATGAATAAAGAAGCAGAAAGTGGTCATAAAGAGCAACCCCCAACCCCCGCCAAACAGAAGCTTAGAAAGGGTGGGAATGTTGACAGAAAGAGTGAGAATGTTGATGAGGGAGGGAGGGAAAACAGGTAGGGGTTGGTTTGGGATAAACATTTTTGGCTGTCTGACACCAGCACTTTAAAAATGATTAAAAAAAAAAAAAAAAAAAGTTCACAGAGCTATGTATGTTACAAATACTACAAATACATTTTAAAATTAAATTCATTGAGGTGACATTGGTTAACAAAATTATATAGGTTTTAAGTGTACAATTCAATAACACATGATCTGTTCTCTTTTTCCTATCTGGTCACTCTTCTGATATGGTGCCCATCAGCTGGTCCCATTGACTCTCTGGATCCCTTTCACCTCTGATGTATTTATGAATTGTTACTGCTTATGAGGTTATCATAAAATGCTTAGAAAATTCTTGTCCTAAATAGGTAGTTCTGACTTTGCATTTGTTTGCTGCATTTGCTAAACTCACTGATGCTTCTTTTCATTATATTTCACTTTTCAGAAGTATTTTCTGTAACTGCAGTGAATCAAACTTTTCTATTTCACATTCTGAAATTCTTAAGTGTGTAGAATATAGTTCTCCTAACTCTTTTGTCCTATATTTCTAAAAGGATGAATTTAAAGGTTCCAGGGGTTTTAAAATTCTTAAACTCCTAAACTTGCTGTTACTGTCCAAATCAGTAAGTCCACCACTGTGGCTTCAATCTACCTTTCTAACTTCCACTCCCAATGCATTCAGCAAGTCCGTCCCTGGTCCCAAATACAGTGATCTAGTGCTCCAATCACACATACAAATCTTTCATATGTTAATTGTACATATTTAATGAAAATGTTGATATTCTGAAGTAATAAATTAGGAAGATGTGAGAGGACAGAAATGTGCTCATTTCTGTGCACACTGCTACAGAGAACTATAAGGCAAAAAATAAAGTGTATATATACATACTATTGGGGGAAACTGAACATCACATTCCAAATCTTTTTTTAAACCTCTTTTTTGAGGTATGATTGACACGTAAAAATGTATTGGCATGTATTTAATGTATATAACAAACTCAATGAGTTTGGGAATAAGTTTACACGCATGAAACCATCACAACCATCAAGGCCATAAACATATCCATCACCTAAGTTTCCTCTCCCTTTATTGTTTGTTGGTTTGTGTGTGTGTCTCTTAAGAATATTCAACACAATCCAAATCTTTTTGAACTGTTCTTTCTTTCTACAATAATATACAATGCTCCTCCTCTGACATATTTGTCAGTCAGGTACTTTTCAAGGCCTAATCAAATTTTACTTATCTAGGAAGTTTTGAGTCTCTGGTTGGAATTCATCTTTCATAATCCTGATCTTACATATCCCACTATTACCTTTATCACAGTCTATTACTAAAACTGCACACACTCAGCTGCATATATAAGTAGTACACAGAATATACTGCGTCCATGGTTTGTAAAATAGTGAGTTACTGATAGGTAGGATCTATGTTATTTATCTTTTATATGTCCCACAGCACTCAGGAGGTTTGGTACAAAATAGGCATTTAATAACATTTGTTAGATAGAATAGCCAAACAATGGATTTTTGTCATTCTTTCTCCTGTTAGTTTTAACTATCACAGTCAGTTCATCAACAGTTTCTTCCTATTGGATCTACATAGCTTGAATCAAATATAGCTTAAAATAAATAAGCTACTGCCTAGGGTTTTGAACTCCTTTTTGTTTCTATAGAGATTTTTTTGGTGTGGTAATTATGTTTATTTTAACAGACTGATTTGTTTACATTTCTCGCCTTTATCAGGCCCCTCTCCTAAGTACAGAGAGGGGAAACTATTTCTGGCTGTTCTGTTTTCCAAGGAAACCTTGCAATTTTCTTTTAAGGTCATAGAAGTCTTTTACTTCTATGAGTCTGTTGTGCACCACCTAAGACTTTAAGTTATAAAAACCATTGTTTTCTCAAAAGTCTGGAAGAAGCTTGCAAGATATAATTAACTGCCTAGAATAAACAATACAACAGAAATAGATCTTCCCCTTAGAAAATAACTTACTGTTGGCCTATGTGAAAGAATCTCACTTATTAGTGACTAGAAAATTCTGTACCAAGAAAGCAGCTACAGTATGTAAATTAAAACATAAAAAAATTTCAGTACAAAAGTCAGTATAACAGTGACACACTGAGTTCAAGCAGTATGTCTACTCATGTCAAAAACAGAAGAGATGCCTACCACCACCACTCCTATTCCGAACTATTCTGAAAATATAAGGTAATGTAATCACACTTTGGGGGGGGGGTAGACAAAACTGGGTTTAAAAAAATTATCTGCAAAGTTATATACCTGAAAACCCAAGAGAATTAACTAGAAAACTTCTAAAAATTAAAATAAAAAAACTGCTGCACAAAGAATTTAAAAGAAATTTAAAAAGAATTTAAAAAAGAAACTCTTCTTATATGGAATCTATTTAGGAAAAGATTCCAATTACAGTACCAATCAAAAAGATTAAGATAGGTTTATTAAAAGTTTAAATAAAGGAAGGCATTTCTTGTGCTCAGATAGACAATGATATGTTGAAATAAGTCAATTTTCTCCTTACGTTTTGTAAATTTAACTTGATTCCAATAAAAACTTGAAAAGGATTTTACTGACAACTAAAAACTCTAAATTTTATATGAAAAATAAATGTTGGAGAACAGCCTGGAAAATTCTGAAGTGAAGAGCAATAAGTGGGAACAAGTACTACGAGAAATTAAAATATACTCTAAAGCTACCTAAGGTAAAATAGTTTACTACTGTAATATTAATAGATCAAGTAGGATAGAAGAGAGTTGAGAAATAGAAATAGATGCTTTTATAAACATATGAAGACATGGCCCACATCTTATACATGAGGGAAAAATAAAAAGTATAATACACTTTTTTTTTTTTTTTACTTTTCAGTGAGAAGCAGTTATTGATATGAATACTGATATGAAATAGTCTGTAAGATGCACTTCTAAATTAAAAAAAGGAACATGCAAAACCATGTGGGTAACATCTCACCACATACAAAACATAAAAAAAGGATGAAAATGACACAAATTTGTAAAAGTCCACAAAATATCTCTGAAGGATACACAAGAAACCGATAACCGAGATTTCTCTGGGGAGGAAGGTAAAGGTAGGGAAGGATCTTTTCATTTTTTTTTTTAAATCTGTTGTACAGTTTCCTGTTTTAAAAATTAAACAATGTACATGTATCTAAAAAAATACAAAAAGAAGCTCAATATCACTAATCATTAGGGAAATGTAAGTCAAAACCACAGTGAGATACTGCTTTATGCCGATTAGAATAGTTACTATGAAAACAAACAAACAGAAAATGACAAGTCTGACGAGTGGAAATGTGGAAAAACCAAAACCCTTGTGCATGGCTGGTGGGAATGTAAAATGGTGCAGGTGCAGATGCTGTGGAAAACACTATGTTCATTTTTTGAAAAATTAAACTGAGAATTACTATGTGATCTAGCAATTCTATTTCTGAGTATACAATAGTTCCGTTATCTGGGGGTGGAGGGGATACATTCCAAGCCTCCAACCCAGTGGATGCCTGAACTATAAATACTATGTTTTTTCCTATGCATACATACCTATGATAAAGTTCAATTTATAAATTAGGCACGGTAAGAGATTAACGACAATAATGAACTAGAACAATTATAACAATATACTGTAATGAAAATTACATGAATGTGGTATTATTAAGTCAAATAAGGGTTACTTGAACACAAACACTGCAATACCATGATAGTTCATCTGATAACCAAGATGGCTACTACAGTGACTATCGGGAGGGAAGTGTATATAGCATATAGCTGTCCAGTGGAGACACTGGACAAAAGAATGATTCACGTCCTGGGTGAGATGGAGCAGCACAGCACAAGATTTCATTACTCTACTCAGAATGGTACACAATTTTTTATTTCTGGAATTTTTCATTTAAGATTTTCGGACCATGGCTGGCTACAGGTACTGAAACCACAGAAAGCAAAACCATGGACACGGGGGATGACTGTATAGCCAAAAGAATTGAAGGCAGAGATGTGGATATTTGTACACCCATGTTCATAACAGCTTTATTCACAAGAGCCAAAAGGTGGAAACAACCCACGTGTCCATCAACAGATGAATGGGTAAACAAAATGTGTTATTTACATACAATAGAATAATATTCAGCCTTAAAAAGAAATTCTGACATATGCTACAACATGGATGAACCTTGAAAGTATTATGCAAAGTGATGTCTGGAGATGAATGGTGGTGACAGCTGCCCGACAATGTGAATGTACGTAATGCCATTGAACTGTACATTTAAAAATGGTTAAAATAGTTGTCCTGTTGATGACAGCTATTCTAACAGGTGTGAGGTGGTATCTCATTGTGGTTTTGATTTGCATTTCCCTAATAGCTAGTGAAGTTGAGCATCTTTTCACATGTCTGTTAGCCATTTGTATGTCCTCTCAGAAGTATCTGTTCAGGTCCTCTGCTCATTTTTTAACTGAATTTTTTATTGTTGAGTCGTATGCCTTCTTAATGTTTTGAATATCAGGCCCTTATCAGAAATGCTGTTTGCAAATATATTCTCCCATTTGGATGATTGCCTCTTTGCCTTGTTGATGGTGTTTTTGCAGAAGCTTTTTAGTTTGATATAGTCCTATTTGTTTATTTTCGCTTTTACTTCCCTTGCGTTTGAGGTCAAATTCATAATATCCCCTCTAAATCCAAGGTCCCTGAGTTTAACATGGAAGCAACCAAAGTATCCTATGATAGATGATTGGACCAAGAAGATGTGATATATATACAGTGGAATATTACTCAGTCATAAGAAAAGATGAAATACTGCCATTTGCAACATGGATGGATCTTGAGATTATCATGCTAAGCGAAATAAGTCAGACAGAAAAAGCTGAGAACTATATGATTTCACTCATATGTGGGATATAAAAAGGAAAGCAACAAACATGACAGAGACTCAAAGACACTGACAGTGGATTAGTGGTTACCAAAGGAAAGGGAGGAGGCGGGAGGTAGATAGGAGTAAAGGGAGTCAAATATTTGATGATGGAAGGAAATTTAACTTTGGGTGGCAAATACACAAAGCAATATATACATGATGTATTTTTGAATTGTACACCTGAAATTTATTTGATTTTATTAACTAATGTCACCCCAGTATTTTAATAAAAAATAAAATGGTATAAGGTTTTTTTAATTAAAATAAAAATAAAAATGGCTAAATAGTAAATTTTGTTTTGCATATTTTATTGCAATTTTTAAAAAATGTAATGCACAAATAAAAAATCTGAAGAGACCTACCTATAGCAGTAAAGAAATTGAGTAAGTCAATTAAAAATCTTCCCATAAAGAAAATCTCAGGCCCAGATGGCTTCATTGATGAATTCTACCAAAGATTTAAAGAAGAAATAATAACAATTCTTTGCACGCTCTTTCAGAATATAGAGGAGGGAACATTTCCCAACTCATTCTGTGTGAACAATATTACTCTGATACCAAAGCCAGACAAAGATATCACAAGAAAACTACAGACCAGTATCTCTGATGAATATATATGCAAAAATTCTCAACAAAATATTAGCAGACCTAATCCAGCAAAATATATTTAGGATTTAACATCATGACCAAGTGGGAATTGCCCTTAGAATGAAAGATTGATTTAACATTCAAAATTTAGTTAAGATAATACACCATATTAATGTAAAGGACAATAACCACATGATCATCTTGATATCCAAAGGAAAAACATTTGATAAAATCAAAGATTCAGTCATGATAAAAATGCTCAACAAACTAAGGACAGAAGGGAACATCCTTAACTTGATAAAGGGCGTCTATAAAAAGCCTACAGTTCACATCACCGTCAGTAGTAGAAAAATGAATGTTTCTGCCCTAAGACTGGGAAAGGGGAAAAGATGGACAAGGATATTTGGTTGCTCCACTTCATTCAATATTATCTGGAGGGTCTGGCCAGTGCAATCAAAGGAACGAAAACATGGAGATATTAGAAATAAAAACTTACGTACACACAATGATAGCCCCAAAGTTCAAACAATCCAAATGTCTATCAACTGGTACATGGATAAACAAAATGTGGCATATTCATATTGTGGAATATTATTGAGCAACACATGCTACAACATGGATGGACCTCAAAACATTATGCTAAGTGAAAGAAGTCAGACCAAAGACCGCATAGTGCATGAGTCAATTTATGTGAAATGACCAGAAAAGGCAAATCTACAAGACAGAAAGTAGATTAGTGGTTGCCTGGGCCTGGAGGTAATAGTGAGGATTGACTGCTAATGGGCACAAGGGATCTTTTTGGAGTGATGGAAATATTCTAAAACTGGGTTGTGGTGATTGTTGCACAACTCTGTAAATTTACTAAAAATTATTGCATTGTACCCTTTAAATGCATGAATTTTTGGTATGTAAATTATAGCTCAATAAAGTTGTTTAAAATGTAAAAAAGATGATTATAATATCCTTTACATTAACACTACTGCTTATTTACCCATATTTCCACATGCTAAAAAATGGGAAGAGTTAATAAATTAGAACATCCAATTACATCTATCTCTAGTTTACTGGAATAAAAAATTGTAGAAAATATTGTATTTAGGAAAAAAGAACTTCTGCTTAGGCCATAAATCTGAGGAATGGATTATTTATTAATGCAAGACATTTTATATTCACCTCCTTCCATCCCCTCATAAACATGAGTGATCAAAAATAAACTGTACTTTAAGGGTAGAAAGGGTGTTAGTTTTACATTTCCTAAAAAGAATTGCTTTCTTGAATATCATCTGATTATCCGTGAGAAAGCTTACGTTCATACAATTGTACTTTTAATAAATTTAAATGTTTTAGACCTTTAAGGCACTTCCTTCAGATACATGGTCAATAAGGAACAATTTAAATTTCCTGTTTTTCTCACAGTAAGGTTCCCACCACATAGTTCTTAGTCTTGATCATTAAGCACCTTGGGAGTTTTCAAGCTGATTCTTTTCTCCAACAGTCTTTCCTATTCCCATTCTGTTTACATTTTATCTTTTTCTCACAGTCTCTGCAAATTCTGGCATCTACCTCTTCCTTAGCCTGCCTGATAAGTCAACTCCTAGCTTCATCTTACTGGTTGTCTCTTTTCTAGGGGGCCTAAGAGACCTCTGCCATTTTACACACTTGGCCCAACTGCCTCTCTAATTTGCTTGATCCCATGATACCAACATCTTTAATTACTACACTCATGCATCAGCATTTTCAAAGCAACACCACAGATTCTTTTTAAGGTTGTTTTAAAGATTCTTATGACACCGCTTTTTTTATCTGAAGAAATATGTTCCCCTTTTTGGTACATTTTCCCACATTCATGTATCACCACAAGGGCATTCCACTAAATATGGCTGAAGTCTAAGAGACAAGTGGGTGTGATGACTTATGAAAGAAGAAAGTTACATTTCTAAGACACATACTAAGAGTAAAGAAACAAGGCATTTTTGGCAAGGTGGGAAAATGAGTTCTCATACATGATCGGAACAATGGTGTCTAGTTTGTCCTGTTAAAATTTTAAGAAGACATATTCTTGGATACAATTACATTTTTTTACAGATGCATTAAAAAACACTTGAGCCAGTGCCCAACAATAACCTTACATTAGGAAGTTCACTGTAATAATGTTTGAATTGCACTGTAAGCCCACCAGACTTTACATTCCATAAAGGCAGCGAGTAAATGTATTTTATTCACTGTAATATATCAAGTACCTTGAGCAATGCCTAGCACAGAGGAGGCCTGTGTTCAGGAAGGTTTGTTGACTGAATAAATGAATGATAGAGACCTTACGGGCAGTTTATGTCTGGACCTCTGTTGGTATCTAGCAAGCCAAGAATGTTAGGCTTTACTATGGCCATGCTGCACGCATTCTTAGCTCCTGTCTGTCAAATATTCTTTGCTGGTTATCAGAGCAAGTGGCAGAGGGATTTGAATACTCAGAGCAAACCAGTCACAAAACAAATGTACTTCTGTAGTCATAAGCCACAGTGATGCTGTCATGCTTGTATTGTAAGTCAGATATATACACACACACTTTTTTCTTCAATTACCATTACCAAAATAATCTATCATCGGTATATATATTTTTTGCCTTGATAAATATAAAAGATGTAATCTTCAGAGCAACAATTAGGGCTTTGAAATGCCCAAGAGTAAATTACCCATTTTTATGTCAGAACACTACTGAACAAGGTATGTGACTTGGCCTACGTCACACACAGCTTTTCAGAATTTAAGGAAATCATTCGAAAGGGGGAAAAAACACCTATCATACTGAGGTGGAGATAAAACATGACCTTTCCGAAAGTTTGACGTGATATTACATCATAAAGACACACGAGGGCACTCTAATCAACCAGCAAAATGAAACAGAACAGATAGTGAAATCAGGTTGACATTTTAACAACTGTACTGCAATAAGTGAATTAAGCACCCATAAAATTGTTAGTATGTAATTTATAGCAAGAGATTTTCTGTCCTTGATCCAAATTCTAAGAAGCCAAAAGGATCCTGCAATTCTGTAAATTGGAGAAAGAACCCATCACTTTCAGATCCAAGGTATTAACCACACCCCTTTCCAATGATTTGTTAAATTGACCTCGGGGATTTGACCTGTTCAAGCAAAGATCGTCACAATTTACAATTACAGTTGGTGTTTTACTTGTCCTCTACTAGGAATAGGTCATTAATCCATTTCTTTGTTTCATCTGTTTTCATAGGAGAAATAGTGAGTTAAAAGTTTGAGCCTTCCCCTCAAAGCCAGTAGTGAGACAGCATATTGTACAAAGTAGAATAGACCACTGAAAAATACACATCTCATAGCCTTCTTGAGTTTTTAAATTTGTAAAAACAACTACAGCATATAATTTCCTCCATCAAATTCAAAAAGTATGGCATAACAAGCATTTAAATAACCTTTCTTTCAGACCTTTAACAAGAGGGCAACAGTAACTGCAGTGAGCCATGGATTCCGAGGCAATTGGGTTCATTCACTAAGGATTATCATTAATCTGAAAGTCACATTCAAATTTGTGCCTCAGCAAAATTACAAATAATTCCCTGTCTTCGATCTTTGGGGTCAAATATAATAGATAAAATGGAAAGTATTAAAAGTTTAAATGCCAAGGGTATACTGTGGCTGCATCTTTGTGGAATGAATAAACCAGACGATTCTCTCCATTTTTGGAACTATCTATAGCAAGTATGACATGCTACATTCTTGAACTGCTTACTATTTTATTCACTTAGATCTTCATCTATTTGAATGACTAAATTCCTGGCCATGATGTTTCAAACCCAATTTCTGTCAATGTATTCAGTATTTTTGTGTTACATGGTCTTTTGTTAAGGAGCTCTGTGAATTTTAGTTCCCATCCTTAGCTGAATTGGCCATCAGGGTGTACCCAATTAGGCTCGAACTATACTAGAACAGAACATGCTCTAAAACATGTTAATTTAGAGGATACATTTCTAATTTTCATGTTCTTTTAAAGTATCAATGAATTTTTAGTTAAATAAAGCTGCCTGAATATTGCATAATAGACAGTCATTAAAATCTTTTCAGTTGGTATCTCTCTAGGAAGGAGATATCTAAGGATTATATTATAATGATACCCACTGTCTTCCCTTGGGTGTGTAAAAATCTATCAAGAGAATAATGTGTAGTTAGAGAATTATAAATGGTATCATATTACCATTTATAAATTGTGTAGTATAAAAACTTGGGCTCTCAAATGGTATGATTTGATAGGGAGCCCTTTATATTATCAAGAAAGTTTCCAGACCTTTTTTTTTTTT
>CM053512.1:19427737-19612903 GCA_028627145.1 Eidolon dupreanum
TTTTTTTTTTTTTTTTAATTTTAAGATCTAATTGGTTTTATTAAGCAATTCATTAATCAGACGGCATCCCCGCTAACAACTAGAAGGGCGCTCCCGACCGTAACGTCTTAACGCCTCTCAGCCCATCCATATCCATATGGCATTTAAGACTGAAATCCTCCAAGCGCACACCCTAACCTCGACCTTCTCTGAATTTCAAGTGCAATTAGGAGTCCATAATGGAAAATTTAATAATTACACTCTGCTCAATATTTTCTACTTTTTGCTCATAAGTAACCAAAGCCTTCTCAACAACGGTATGGAGAAACGCTAATAAAGTGCCAACTGCGTGGAAATAAGTTAACCTATTATGACACTCACGTGGCAGCTGAGAAGTCAAACCTAGTTCATAAAGCCCAATCTTAGTTCGTCGGTGAAGAAATGTTACAGTCAACCTCTCATCTAACCAAGGGGACCCACCAGGGATGTTTAAGATCTCTTGGAAGTTGCGTGTGAGGGTTAGGGGACTGGAGAGGGTAGGGAAGGTGTGATTTTTAACCCCTTCAATAACAAACAGCAGCTTTCCTTAATCTAACCCACTTTCCAGTTCCCCAATTGCCAACCCTTTTTCGCGACGGTTCCCTTCCCAAGGTGGAAACGACGGCGTCCAAAAAGGATACGGTATAACCACTGCCCTCTGACCTAGCAGCGGAGACTCACCAGTTTCATACTGGACTTTTGGTTGTTCAACACCAGTCAATCGAATCCTCTAACCCAGAAACCGTCTTCCGGTTCAATTCCGTCACTCGCCGCGGAGAGCATTGCGGGACATGCAGTCCTTCTTCCCTACGCCCCCTTCCCCGGGCATCATGGAAAATGTAGTCAACCCTCCATGCATCATGGGAACTGTAGTTATCTTTCCTTTTCCTCCCTCTCCTCCCTAAATGCCTCCTTCTGTCAGCTCAAATTCATCTCCGCCGCCAATTTATCCTCCCTCTCCACCCCAGTATGATATCATGTCCCCAGTCTGGGCTCGGGTCCTGTGGTATTCTGGGATGTGTAGTTCTCACGGCTCTGGCGCCCCTTTCCCCCTCCTCCCTGTGGGAAGGTGAATGGGCGCGGGCCTTGCTGGGAGCTGTAGTTCCCTGGGGACTCTGAACGCCGAGTCCCGCCCTTTCACTCGGGGGACGCAGGAACTACAACTCCCAGGGCCGCCTGGCGGCAGCAGGTGGGAGCAGGGCTGTTGATATCAATATGGCGGTTGTCAGCCAGACAAAGACAGTCAGTCTGATGTGATTGAGACAAGGGAGGTTTTCAGGGGGAGACTGGGAGATAGGGGCCTCCCCTCCCCCCTTCTCCTCTTCCTGAGCGGACCTCAACCCCTCCCCAGTCCCTTCCGGACGCGCGCCCCACGCGGAAGACACCCCTCCCCCTCCCGCTTTCCCCTCCTCCCCATCTCAGCCCTTCGTACTGGGACGTTGGGGAGGGGGCTGTGCCGCGCGGAGAGAACTCAGCGACGATCCGAGGTGAGTCGAACGGTTTACGAGCCGGAGTGCCTCAAGTCTCTTTACTCACTTCTTTATTTTCACTTTTTTTTTTTTTGGAGGGTTTTTGGGGAGAAAGTAAGTGGGCTGGGGATGGGTCTCTTAAGCGGCCGGATTGAGAGAAGAGAGGAAGCAGGGGTCTTCCGAGTGGGTGACCCGGACGCAGGGTATGGGGTGGGGCAGTTCGTGGGAGGCGGTAATTGAAAGGCGTCGGCTGCTCCCTAACTCTTTTCTCGTCGTCTCCTCCACTATGGGCGGAAGGTTTGAATCCTGGCGGTGGGGTCTCCTGTTTGGAGTTTGAGAAACTGAAGGCGTATTGGAGGTGTGTGGTTTGGGGGTGTTTAACTGTGTTTTAAACTGTGTGACGTGTACTTGTTTGATATGTTAGTCTTGAATAAATGTCTAGAGATAGGAAGTTAGATAGCTGGAGTCATAGCTTTTAACTGGGCCTGGGCAGGGAAGCGTGCATGGGGTCCTGGTGCTTGGACCTTTGAGCTGGAGACGTAATGCTGGGTAACTGGGTAGCTGGGGTTAGCAACTCGTTCGTGTCCCGTTGTCCGATCACACTTCTCCTCGCCTCCGCCCCCTCCCCTGGACACATCTCTGCCCCAAACTCCAGGCAGGAGAATTGTAGAGATGAGGTGGTGTAGAGATGGATTTTTGCATCCTTAAGTCGGTAGATAAGGTGGGAAAGGAAAAGTGTTCTTAATATTTTATTCCGGAACTGTGTTTTGGTTACACTGTTGGGGCTGCTTTGAAAGGTGTCCTCCACCCACCCTCACCCCGAAACAGCAGGTAGAAGTATCTATCTCATCGTCTTCGTGTTAAAGATTACTTAAGATTCGGCGGCGTGGGTTGGGGTCAGGGAGTGCTGACATGTGTATGTATCTCTGTGTGTCTACTAAAGACTCAGAATGACTGTTGTGTATCTTGAGATAGGGCGACTTTTTTTCGTAGTAGGAAAAACTGTTGGAAATTATTTGGAGGCGGGGGGAGCAACTGAAAGGCGCTGTTTGTGTTTTTCTTCTACTCCACCCTGTTCTGTCTTGCATTTGTCTGAAAGCTGGTATGGAAGAGTAAGGAAGCATTGGGTGAGTGAAGAGAAGAATGCAGTTGGCATTAAAGATACCCTACTATGTAAAGTTGAATGTAAAGTGATTGCTTTTTAAATTTACCCTGAAGCTTTAAAAGCCCTCATGTTTCATATAGGCTAGAGTGATGTGACTAGTTCACTTCCCTGGGATCCTGCAGGTATAGAGACTTCTGCCTTCCTTCCCTCCTGCCTTCCTTCCTTCCCTTCTTCCTTCCTTCAGTCCTTCCTTTCTTGGCATAGTACATTTCTCTTCCAGAATGGATGTAATGCCTCTTGTGTCTATTTAGTTTGTGCTAATATGGTTGTGCTTTTTGTGGTTTTATGTGTAAAATACATCATTAGATGAAAAGGACCTGCGTTTGTTATTTTTCTTTTAGCCACAGGTAATTAGCACATCAAATTAGAGTGCTTTGCATTAAACTTATTTTAAAATTGCACAATTAGGTTGTAGATGAGTTGAATTGTGTGCATAAATCAAGTTTGGAAAATTTGAAATCTGATTTTTTTCAAGTTTTAGTTAGAATTATAAAAGGAAGAGAATTGCAACGTCTCTTGTTTCTTACAGTCTTCGGTATTTAATAACATTACGCCAGGAGAATTTAAGATCATATATTTTGTATTTCAGTCTGAAATATAAGTTTTTTAAAAATCCTCATATAACAGATTCTTAGTGTAATGTACTTTTAAATAACTAAAGGAATTGGCATAATTTCTTTTCAACTGTTAAGAATTTAGTGTGTTTATGTATTTGGCTCCAGACTTATCAATTCTTGAACCTATTCGTAAAGGACCACAGAGTCCATAAAAACTGAAAGTGGCATAGATACAGTATGTAATTTTATGGTATGTTTTGTAACCTTCAATTTGAAATTTCTCAGTTGATCATTCACATAGATGAGCTGACTATGAGCATATATATTTTGATTGACCTGAATAGAAAAAAAAAATGATGTGTCTTCTAAATTTCAAAATTAGAATATAGGATATGTTGATACAAAGCTGAACCTTTAGTTTGTTATAGACTAAGGGTTCTAGAATTTTTTGTTTTAACCTTTTATCTTAATCTGAAACATTACTTTGTAAAAACAGGAGAAAAATCCTGAATAACTACTTGGCAGTTTTTTTTTTTTTTTGGCTTAAAGATAATTTTGTTAGACGTAGAGTATTAAAATGTTCAATGATTATTTCAGAAATAAAAATGAAAATGTTTGTTAAGAGTTGAAAAAGTATTAGTGTTTTTTCTTCCACTCACCTGTAACTCAGATTTTCTTTTTGTTTTTTTTTTCTTCTATGGAAATGCAAAATTACTGGAAAAAGCTTTCATTAAACTTTCTCTCACTAGTAGTCTGGTTGAAATCATTACAAGTAAATCAGGTATATTCCTTGCATTTGTTGGGATGATTCTGTAGGATTTTAGCACTGAGCGTTAAAATGATGTAAAGCCTTTACTGCGGGTTAAAGCATAAAGCATTCTCAGCATGTGGAAGTCATATGGTTTACGAAAAAAGTAGAAAATTAGGGCATTGGTACCTGTCCAGCTTAAGATTTCATCCTGTAACTGTGAAAGACACATTTATTTTAATAAGATTGCTCTGAAAAATGTTGCCTGTATAATGGGAAGTTGAAAATCCAAACTGTTTTTAACCAATCTGTTGCTAGTTTAGTGTACTGCATATGGTGAATACTGTGGTTACAAATGTGCATCAGGGAGCCTTTAAGGGTCAGCTTTATGTTGAATGTCTTTAGTGAGGCTTCATTTTCACTACTGTACTAATTCAGTCTTGAGTGAAGCATCACTAATAGAAACTTAATAGCTCAGTATTGGTAAGTTACAAAATATATTGCAGCATATCTGTCTTTAGTTCATTTAAAAAAAAATAGAAGTAGCCAATTTATGGCAACTTTTGTAGCAAGCGTTAATTGTAATGGCATTGCTTGTTTCAGTAGGGGTTGAACACATTGAGAATATTTATGCCTAATTTATTCATTTTGGGTCTTGTATATATTATATTCAGTCTATCTCACCTTTAATGTTTCAGACAGCTTCATGTTTCCTGTAAAACCATGTTTGCTTTTTCCGTCCATCTTATTGCAGCTCTTGTTTCTATTATTTTTATATGCAGATCTTTAAACTTGAATTATTTCTTTTGGGAATTAGAAATTTATCTTACAATGTCATTTTTCATAAATGTAAGTTGCATACCACTCAACTTTTAAAAAATATGAACATATACAGATAAAGATGCTCAGTGAAAATGTGTTGGCTTTGTTTTGGAACCTGCTTTATTTAGATTTTTTGGCTCCAGAATTAATTTAATAGCTCCCTTTGCTATTTGGCTAGATTTTTCTCTTAACTGCTGGCTTTTACTTCTCAATTTAGTAGAACTTTAATTTCTAAACAGTTATGAGTGGAAATCCTAGCTTGTCAAGAGTGTTATAATTGTACATTCACGTGTGCACTCACATGTATAAAGTACCTTTATGTTTGTTTATATATGAAATTGGTATATGCCTATGCAACTTAAAAAGAAGAATCTGAACCACAAATAACAGGAGACTAAAGAGTGGCTCAGGCTAGAAACCAAAGAATAACCACCACCACATGCTGTCAAACTTACAGAAGCTATGGAGATTTTCATTATCATTATAAACCATTACTTTAACAGATTCTGCCAAAATCTAATTCTCTCAAAATGAAAGCTACTGGTATTGAAAGTATCATTTCTCAAAATAATATTAAGTGATATATGTGACTTGGATTCCTCAGTGCATTTATCCCCCCAGTTGACCCTTACTGGTCTTAGGGCCCATCATAAGTACAAAGATTTTTCCGAGTGATTATTTGACATAAAATTTTTAGTTAGAGTCTATTTAAAAATAATCCAATGCTTTAGATGGCTTGTTTTTCTTGATCTTAGATGAAATAAGTTGGAAATTTACTATAATATTGTCTTGGACACTTTCCAAGAGCATCTAGTTACTGGAAGTCCCTGGCTTTTTTTACTCATACAGTGGTAATAAAGTTGAAGTTACAGTAAGTTTTTCCAATGGTTATTATAATCTTAATGCAATATTTTATAGATCCTTGACTTGGGCTATAAGGATAGTGTTTTTTTGTTTCGTTTTGTTTGTTACATTTACAAACAGAAGGAGAAAAAGAACAATCGTTGATTTTGCTTTGAAATTATGCTATTTTACTTTTTTAAAAATACTAAAACAGGTAATCACAGACCCCTCCTTATAAATGAGAAAATTAGAATCAAATTTATTCAAAGGACATTTGGATTTTTCTTGGAGTGCTGATTATAATAATAATATTTACTAAATTCCACATACTGGATATATTCTTTGTAGCTTCTCTGTCGGTCTTATGTCCAGTGGTTTATCAATGGTCTGCGTGTGGTTTATTGAAAACACTTAATAGCTCTCTTTACTGTATGCATATTAAACAATTAGTGTGGAGTAGCCAAGTAGCAGTAAGTTTCGTATGTATGGTCACTTTTTTCCAAAGGGTTAAGTCAAATGCTGTGGCTAGTGCTGAAATGCGGGTGACTTTAGATTGAAACTTTGCTTTCAGATTTTGATAAAGTAATAGTATGTTTAAAATATGAACTGGGTTGGGCCTAGTCATTCAAGCTATGAAATCATTCTCATTCTCTCAATCCAATCATGAAGTCAAGTTGATTTTGCATCCTTTATATTTATCTATTCACTCTTTTCATTTTGTTGCTATTCCCTTAATTCGGGCCTTCATCTTTTCTGCCTTACCACATCAGTCTCTCGACTAATCTTTCTGCTTTCAATGTTTTTCCTGAGTCATTCTTTGATCCTACCTGAGCAATCTTGCTAAAATATAATTTGAATTTGATTTTCATCAATGCTCTGCCTTTAATTCTACAATGGCTTCCTACATAGCCTGTCATTTCACCTGTGTCCAAATCCTGATCCTGCCACATACTAGCAGTGTGACCTTGGGCAAGTCATTTAATCTTTCTCTTCCTCAATTTCCTCATCTGTAGAATAGGAATAAATAGTCCTTCATAGGATTATTGTGAGTCCTTAGAATGATTTTTGCATATCATAAATGTTAACTTGTAATAATTGTGTTATGCCAAATATTTTATGTTTTGGTTCCTGCCTTTTATTTCATCATTACTGATCCCAGACTCTTAGCCATGCCAAACTCCTGATGGGCCAAACAAATACTCTTCAGTTTAGACAAGGAGGTTTGAGTCTTAGTCTATGAGGGTTGCATTTGTTAGTAGTATCTTCAATTTAAAGAATTAATTTTGAATTTTAAAGCATATTGCTGTATAAAGAATGATAGCATATTCTGTTGCTCTGGCTTTTTCCCCGTCTCCAAATAAAGAATAATACTAATTAGCTTATTGCCTAATTCAGGCAACAGTTTAAAAAATCATTTTCCTAGCTCTGGAAAAACATTTTTATGTTTCTAACCTAGATTTCCCCCTGCTAATCCAACTTTTCATATCTTCTCGCCTAACTTCACTGAAGATCTATTATTAATTTTGTGTTGGTTTTTTTTTTTTTTTCATTTTCCCCCGCAAACTTGAATTCTCATTCCATTTCAAGTAATGTGTTTCCTTTACATTACTTTTGGATCAATGCATTGCATGATCTGGAAGGCAATTTAGACATTCTGTTTTGTTTACTTACTGATGCTTGTACTTGAGATTGGATGGCTAGTTTATTTCCACCACTTCAGTTGGTTTTCCAAAGTAGTAGATGATACACATATGGTGATTTATATCTGTGTGTCATTCCTTTCAAGGAAGAGAAAGAATGTCCTGTTTTTACAAAACTGAGTCTCTCAAGGATCAATGTTACCCAAAACTATTGTATAGGGGTAGCAGGATAATAACTAAGGTATCAGTTTAGACTTTAGAATGTAATTTTTGTATGATGCATTATTATGACTGTAATTTGCAACCACTAATTTAGCCAGCATTTGACTTCACGGAACATAATTGTTCATTGTGGAGAACTTGAAAGTAGCTATTCTGAATATAAAGATTATTTGGTTGAAAATGCATTTTTTTTTTTGAGTCAAAGATGGCTTATATTTAGTTTTACATAGTAGCAGTTTAGAACCACTCAGGACAACAATAGTTGCTGTATACTCTTAGGAAGACCTCTCTGAAAAGATGGCATGATCTTACTTATTTAGCATTCTGTATCAATCAGGCTTTTCAATTTCAAGACATCATTTTCCTCCATAGGTGGTGGGTCTAAGGTTAAATAAAAATTTCTTTGAATTTTTTTTTCTCAGAAAAGTTCTTTCCTTTATATAAAGCATAATAATTTAAAAAATATTGTTTTATTCCTTACATTTCAATGCATTATAGGCATGAAATGACCTGGTTTTCCCTAGTGCAAGGAATTATTTAATGAACATAAGTTATTGGTTACTTCCAATTTTAAGTTCCATTTTCTGAAATAGTATGTTTAGTTGACAGCATGTTAACTAGGTGTTTTCACTCTGTTATTGACCATGTAAATTTATAAATATTACCTGGTTAGTTTTCAGTTTTCTAGTTTGCTAAACAGGGTATTTAGACTAATTTGTTTTTTATATATGGTATTTTTGTTATTAAGTAAATTCTTGAGTTGTTTGTTTGCTTATTTATTTACTTTTAAATTTGAAATAATTAAAAATTCACAGGACATTGCAAAAGTAGTAGAGAGGGCCCTGTACTTGTCACTCAGTTTCCCCTAATGGTCATATCTTACATAACTTTAGTACAATACCAAACCAGGAAATTGACATTGGTACAGTGCGTATATAGTTCTGTGCCATTTAATATAATTATCACGTGTGTGGATTCTGTAACCACCACCACAATCAAGATACAGAACTATTCTGTCACCACAAAGGTTGACTTATTCCTTACTTATTCATAAATTGTTGTTTTGTCAGTATAACTAAGGAGAAAGATACCAATTATTGGACCAGTAATTTCACTCTTGCCTTTTTCAGTAGTTCAGAAATTCATTTGGCACACCTCGAAAGTTTTTATGGAAAATTCCAATTAAACTTTCTCGTTTTGAGAAGTTAAAAATTGACAAGCATTCCTCGAGGACTTATAATATTAGTACCCATTTAGTACTAATAAGTACCCAAAAGTTAACACTAGCTTTGAAAATTTCTGTAAATAAAATGTGAAATATTTAAATGAATTCAAGGCTTAAATGATATATTTCTTGCCAGAGAGGAAGTATGGTAGACTGTTTAGATAACCAGAATTATAGTTATTTTGACATTAGTTTTGGTCTTTGGTCTTTGACAGTGTTGAAGCACTTTTTAGATTAATTAATTGTGAGCTCATATGGTAGTTTTATTTTGGATTTGTTGTAAGGGAACTTGCTTCAATGTCAGTTCAAAGATTATTTTCAGAGACAGGATCTTGAGAGGGGAAAAAGAGGGGGGAAGGTTCTTGGTATTATTGTTAGTCTAGGTATGAGAAAGGACCATCAGATTAAAGGCTAGTTATAGGGCAGATTATATGCTTTACCACCTCTTTATCAGCCGTATGTGTTATAAAGCCTGTCTTCAAAGCTGAGGCTATTAATCCAACATACTACTAATTATTACAGACATCTAATAACAACAGACTGCTTTAAATAGCCAACAAGGTATTTTCAATATAATATATTAACAAAAACGATACATCACGTGGTTTTTGTCTCCTCCAGGTGTGAGACAATTTTTTATTTGTCAACACTGATAATTCACTTTGAAAAAGTCAATTAAATTTTAATTTGTTTTATTGACCAGAATATGATAAATATTGATGTTACTTCTTGATAAGTCAGATTCATGTTTAGAGAGCTTTTTGGCTACTTGAGATTTCACTTTCTTCGTGGTACAATTTTTTTTCCTCTTTGGATTTACTTTTGCCAGCTTTTTATTTATCTTGATGCACATTCTTTAAAAAAATAATGCTTTCATTTGGCCATTGTGTTGCTTCAATAAGAGGTTGTTGTAGGGATCCAGCTGTTTTGAGTTGATAAAGAATGACCAGACCTTGTGTGAATGGTAAAACTGTCAGGAATCTTGAGAAGCTAGTCTCTCTGCCTCTCATTTTGGGGACATATGGTTTCTTGTCTTGCCTTGTTTTTCCACGTTTGCTTCCTCTGCCTTTCTCACTTCTCCCTTCCACTTCTCTTTGCCTTGCTATAGTTTTTCATAGTTTCTTTTTCTCCATAACTTTGACTTGCAGGTGGATTTGGTTTGCTGTGGTGCTGACTTGAACTGCTCTTTCCTTTCAACCGAAGCTTACGTGTTAGTGGCGACAGTTTGTTTCCTTTAGTTCAGTTAGCCAGAGAGAAATCTGAATGCATAGTATGACCATGAGTTAAATGTCTATTTCTATTCCATGACCTTGGCAGGTAAGGCACAGGGATGCCATCTTTTATATGAGGCTAATGCTTTTGGGTTCTCTACTTGAGAATTCTTTTGCAGGGGTCCAACAGGGCACACTCAGTTAAACATGTCAAGTCTAGCAGTGCATGTTCAGGTACTCTGTGGGATACAAAGATGAGTTGGATGTAATCCTTTTCTTCAAAGATCAAATAATTTGCAGGAAATGGCAAAAGTCTCCCAGTGTAATTTAGTGTTAGTTTTTATGTTAGTCATCTCTGGTTTTGTGCAAACCAGAAGGACAACAAAGTGAGACTACAGAACTAGCCAAGATTAAGGAAAGAGAACCAGAGGTAGCAATGGAGACATGGATATTCCATCTGTAATTTGAGGCACAGATCTGCTAAAGCATGAAAGTACCTGGAAGCCATTCTTTCAGGATCCTAGTTTTGAGTACCAAGGAACATCTCTGGTTGAATAAAGAGGCTCTTTTTCGTTCTACCTCATATCAAGTAGACAACATTTGGCCACCATTTGTCCCATTGTCAGGGTCCAGAGATGTCTTAGAAAAACTCACTTTTTCACTAGTCTAGAAACTGAAACATTCTCATTGACACTGTCTATATGGTGACAACTATTCTCTTAGAAAATGTTTTTCATTCTGGACAAGGTTTTACAGTTATCAGGACAAAGACAGGACACATGTGCCCTCTTACTTTAGAGGCAACACAAATTCAGATGGTGAGTAGTAATGAGCATGTTCTCCAAAGATCTAGCAACATAAGAATTGATATATTGAGTCAGTCCAGTGTTCAATCAACACCATATGTTATATTTAACAGAAGCTCCATGATGTCAGGGAAAGGAATTGGAACTTTCCCTGCCCCATGTCATTATTGGAATTGACATAGATTTCAGGGCTAAAAACTCCAAAGCCAAGTCTTGGTTATGTTACCAAACCGAGATTGAGATTTTCAGAAGTAAGCACAAGTCAAGCATAGGCAACTAAAGAACCTAGCAGATCTGAGTCAGATCACAGAGCCACAGGAGACAGACAGTAGGGGAGTCACAGAATTCTAAAACTTAGGCTGCAGTAGAGGAAGGCAGCACATCTCAACTTTTGAGCAAAAGAATTGCCTGGAAAAAGTGTAAAAATTTTGGTTTCCAGAGTTCCACTCTTAGATAGGCCCAGGAATATGCATCTTCCCATAAGCATAATGGGTAATTGATGTCCTGAGAACATTTTGAAAATGCAGTGACATAGCATGATTCTTGCTGAGACCCTACTATGTGCTCATTTCTGTGGTAGAGGGCTTGGTAATCTTAAACACCTATTTTGTAACTTGGAATATTCCCTCCTTGACACATGCCTGCATTTTTGTTGAACATCCTCTATAATTGCTTATGCCACTAAATTGTACAATGTGTTATGTTTTGGTTAAACATGGCTATTTTTCTAAATGTTATACTTAAATGGTTAGGATTATGCCCCAAACATCAAGTCAGTAATGGTTCATCATCAGTTAATTTTCTTAAATTTTTATGTTTACACATACCAACTCTTAAGGCAGTCCTCCCCACCCCTTCCTTGTCAATAAATTCTCCTTTATTCTAGTTTTCTGGATCTGTTTTTTTCCCACTGTATACACTTTTGGTATATCAACCATCTCTTGAGTTTTTGCCCTCACAGATTAATTCCTCACCTTTTCTTTTGGGTCTGTCATTAATTTCTCTCAGTGACTTAATCAATTCTAGAATACTGAGCTGGTGGAGAACATGAAATTTGAAACCAGACTGTTTAGGTGCAAATCTGATCTCCACAATTTACTCTGTAACTTTGTGTCAACTTTGCTAGTGTCTCAGTTTCTCCATCTGTAAAATTGGAGACAAATAATAGTACCCATGTCATAGGATTGTTGTGAACATATGAGGCAGTATTTATGAAGTACTTAAAATAGTAGTTGGCACAGATTAAGGCACACCTTTTTATCTTTTTATCAGTTGGTGGGTGCTTCTGTTTCTAAGGTATTTAGTCCCCTCCTGAATCATTAGAATTCTTATACATTGGAAGTATTCCTTTCCTAACTACTTATTTTTTGTCGTTGATTTGTTTATCTCTCAATTTTACTTATGTAGGCCTTAGTTGCATTTGATGCAAATGCTTATTTCCTCTTAGTTAAAATTCTTTATATCTAGGTCTTTTTCTTTCCGTTATCCTATTCCTTATTAAAATTTACCTCTGGTCTTGGAGTTTCTATATCTAAAACATTTAAGTTATCCTTTTATTACTTTCCTTTCTTACTTTTCTCCCTCTTCTCCCATCTAATTCATCAGTGGTATCTGCTGATTCTTTCACTATCACAGCTCTTAGATTACTCTCTTCCTTTTTACATCTGTGGTCGCCATCCTCATCACTTCTGGCTGAGATGACTGCAGGAGTAAAACTGGCTTTCTTGCCTGTTCCCTACTGTATGCCACTGTGCACAGTACTCTTAGAATAATTTTCATCAACACTTTTCATCAAGTCATTGAAGAAGTTCTTAGTTCAAATTGTATTATATTCCAATTTTTAATCACTGTGCTTTTTTAGTTTCTCTAACATTTTTCCTCCTCCCTTACCTAGCATTCTACTTGCTTATTCCTAAAGATGTTTTGTGTTACACTGAAGTAAATTTCCTTTCTTCCTGCTATATGCTTTCAGCCTTTATTTCTTGGTATTTGCTACTTTCCCCACTTCATATGTTTATATATCCTTATTCTGCCAGTTAAAACCTTCTTAATAAAACCTATTTAAAGTCCCTCTCTTAGGAGACATCTTCCAGTGAATCCTGTCACATTTGGGACAGTCATTTACTCCACATATAAGATGTATTTATGTACTCAGTTACAAGTATGTGTAATTTTTTTGTATTTACTTATAAGGTATATCACATTTTAAGTATTTTAGTTTTCATTTCATGTGTATAAATTGGATTCCTAGTCAAAGTGTAAGGTCCTTGAATCTCTTGTTGGCTTATCCCCCTCTGTGTTCTTTACCCTTACCCTTTACTTTTTATGTTCGTTTATTCTCATTCATCTAATCAATATTGGTTATATATTATGTAAGACATAGGCCTAGGCTTTAGGAATCTCACAGTTCCATTTTGATGGGATCAGAAAGAGGATTCAACCCTGAGGTACAGATCTCAATACTGTACAATGTTAAGGGTGGAAAATTTTCAAGTGAGCCAACTAGCTAAGTCAGCTACAGGGAAGAAATATCTTTAGATACCAGAAGTCATCCTGCTTGCTTGGGTGTGGTTTTAGGAGATGTATAAGATATGAAGATGGCCAATGTCTGCTTCTGTAATCTGCTTACTTGTGTAATGTTAACCAGGGTATGATACTAAGTGATGTATTGTGCTCATAGCCAACCTCTACTTCTGTAATCTGCTTGTTTGTTTGATGTGGTTTTAGGCTTTATAAGCTGCCTCTTTTGGGAGTTCAGGACTGATCTCCTCTGACCCTGTGTGGTAGAGAGTCAGTCACTGGTCGGCTAAAAAAGGCTCATAATTAACCTCAATTGGCTCAGTGGGTCTTAGATTCAGTTGCGCCACAACATTTGGAGGCCCCAGCGAGATCTCTCCGGGGGGAGAGGTCTCCTAAGATCCGCAGCCCCAGCCACCTTGGGTGAGGACCAGCCCCGTCCAGGGGACAGCCGCTCGGAGACATTCCTCAGCCCCAGATGCCAGGCGGTCTCGCCCAGGAGGGCAGGTGGACAAAAGGTTCAATTCTTTAACAATTGGGCATGGGCCACCTGGAGCAGCTTTACCGGTGAGTAAGACTGCACTACAGATATTCAGGTTTTTGGGTATCTAGTTGGTTGGTTGGTTGGGCCCTAAAGAACTAGTGGAAGGCTGGACCGGCATAACTTCCCTAGTCTGGTCAAGACTGAGACATCAGATCCTGACCCTGGTTGGTTGGTTGGTTTTGCCGGTGCCTGTCTTGTGTTGGTCCGTCATCTTTGCCTCTTTGGTGTTTGTTTTTGAAATTGTGGTCTCTCTGAATGTTATATGTTTTTATTCTTCTTTTCCTTATAGGTTTATTAATACTTCTTTTCTCCCTAGGCTTAGCTGCCGCTGCCCTGCTGCACTGGTCTCTGGGGACCGCGTGGCTCTTGCTTTAACTTTTTTAACTTTTACAGGTATCGTATTTTCTTCCTTTGCTATTCTGACTGCCTTGGGTCAGGCTTCTTCCTCGAATTGCCCTACCCCTCCCCCCCTTCTAGGTTAATCCAGAAGGTTTACTCCAGAAGAACTCTCCACTCGGCCTTCACCCCAGAGCCCATTTCTGTCTCCTCCTAACAGGGAAGCCGAACGGTAATCACAGGCTTCTTTTAAAACAGTACAGAAAGGTTTAAATTGGAATTTTTGAGGAGTGGGGATGCACTGAAAATTTTGATAGCAGTGACTTCCATTTAATGTGCGCTTTCGGTGTCCCTAGCAGTGTGCTAGGTGCTTTGCGTTGCTGTGGCATTTAACTTTTGACAACGTTCTTTTGTTCAGTGGTTCAACACCTGTCATGTACCTGATACATAGTGGTAGGGTGCTAGCTTTTTTTTTATTCTTGTTTTGCAGATGAGGAAACTGAGGTACAGGAAGTTTAAATAATTTACCCAGTGATGGAAGTGAGTTTGTTTTTGATATTGAAAATACAAGAGTTGAAGAAGCTAATAGGGGCCTCTTGGGCTAATCCTTTATATTTTAGATTAGAGCAGGGAAGAGCTGTAGGAAAATGGCTATGTAAATAGGGATTAAAGCAAAGATGTCATCGAAAGCTAGTAAAGGGATGAATGTACATTAGTATTAGAAATTTCGGTCTAAAGAGTGACTAAACATAAACTTGATTAAAGGTTCACAAAGTATCTATAAAGCAGAATTCTAAATAATAAAGTCTCCTTTCTAACTAGTTCTTCAGTCTAAATTAGAATTTATTTTTATAGGAAAATAAATTTGTAAAAAAGCTCTTCTTTAATCGGTTTAGAAAGAAATAAGCACTTATAGATAAATTAAGTCTTCCTAAAATTGTCAGAAAAATAGAAACTAATACAAATGTTTTGTTTTGTTTTATCAAGTCTACACGATCTGAGATAATCTTTGGTAATAAGGATAGTTTAATATTGTAGGTTAAGTAAAAATAGGTATGTCTTTAAGTTGTCAGACACACAATTTTATTCTACTTGTGTTTATTGTTCAAATAAGTTTATGCTATTATTACTAGTTGTTTAAGCTTATAAAATTATAAATTCAATGTAAGTCATATGTTTAACTTTTACGTTCTTTATTTCTGTTATTTTTATTATTTCCCTAAATACATTATTTTACAAAATTTGTTAACAAGAAAGTACTTTAAATGATGGCTAATTTTGTTTAATGTCTCATGGAATTTTTGTGTACAACCCAAGTATAATAGTTAAGAACACATGAGTTAAATAGATACAAGTGGAATAAAAGCTTATAAATGAGTCTTGATGTTTAAAAATAGTTTTCAAAATCTTTTTGGCAAAATGCTTAGTTAAATTTAATGATAAATATTCATTGACTCTCTAGAGCATTTCCAAATAAGAAAAATATACTGAAACATTAATTGCTAAACATAAATGTATGTACTTTTGGACTCTTATTACAAAATGTGTTAGTAAACATATTCTTTTACCATATTCTTTTATAATTTTTGAAAAATTGTACTACAAAAAACATATGCCTTTAAAAATTATAAAATTGGTATATTCATAAATTTGCTAACATATAAAACACAGTTTACAATTGCCTACTTCGTTATTTTCTCTAGAAATTAAGGCTACTAAGAGTTATAAATTCTAGTATATGTAAACGAATTATTAGTAGTAATACAAGTGAAGAAAAAATTCTATATGCAAAGTATGCAAGAAAAATAGAATGTATTTTGAGATATGAAGGATGTGTTTTGTAAGAAAAAGGAGAGTAATTTTATCCTAAAATAGTTTCAGGTTATTTAAAGGTCGTTTAAGGCACAAAAGAGGAAAATAAGGACAAAAATATAGGTAAATATATGAAGTTGTAAAGGAAAAGCAAAAGAGAAAATCTTGTTTTATATGGTCAAGTTGGCTAAAATTAAATGTATTTGTTATAAGGTTTTAAAATAAACTTTAATATCAACAGTGTACTGACACAAAACTGGAGTTTGGATTATTAGTCTGTTCCTAATAGATTATAAAAGATTTTTCTCTACTTGTTGAGCAATACACTTAGGAAACAAAGATTCTATATCTTGTCAAAATAATTTACTGTGCTTTATAGTCTTTATTATGTCTTTGATTACTTAGAAAAAACTGAGTCTTCTTAACACTAAGAGTACTAAGTTTTTTTATATAGTCATATTTACCTTTGAAATCTTTTACTATCACTTTAGTTAAATAGATAACTAAGTATTGTTTCTTAGTGACCTGTGCTCCTATTTAATCAGGTGATCAAACCTTGTGGCATTATGACAAATTTTCCAACATAAAATCTAAATAGGATCTTTTGTTTTATCTCAAAATAACTTTGAGACTTCCCAGAGGGCACCTGAAAAATCTCGAAGGTTTGGTTTTATCACTTTGTAAAAGAGAAATGTTAAGCTAATTCAGTCTGTTTGATATATTAAATTATATAGGAAGCATTGTCAAGTAATAAATGATGCTTAACCTTCTTTAGGTTACATTTTTATGAATATATGTTACTAATACAAGTGTTTCAGAAATTGTATAAAGTTCCTAGAAATTTGTCAATATCTTTGCTATTCATATGTCCTTATATAATGGTATCAGTCATAATTTCAGTTATTATAAATTGTTGTATGTCATGAATATTAAGAATGGTCCTGACTATTCAGAAACAAAGGGCTTATAGAGAAGCAAAGGGCATGGCTCTGATTTGGGCATGACAGTAAAACTATTACAATAATCAGATAGCTATGATTTGAGTGAATACGTGGCCTTGATATTGAAATTGGAATTTCGGATAACAGAAAAGATCTGTATAACTGGAAACATTAAAACCCTTCTTTCTCAGAGAAACCATAGGGACTAATCTCTCCTTTAGAGACTATTTTCTTTACATTAGCCCACCTGGGATGACTGTCAACAGCTTCTCCAGGTCCTTTTTGCCTCGGAAGAACGAGAATGGATTCTCCAAGAGGCTGCCAAGACTGTACATGACCCAAATGGGCAGCCCACCACTAATCTCACCTGCCTCCACCATGTCCTCCCGTACACCTTGGGACCCCAACACTGAACAAGGTAAGGAGGCTCTCGATCGGTATCGCCAGCTTCTGCTCCAGGGCCTCTGTTCTGCCGCCAGAAAACCTACTAACCTTTCCAAGGTAAGCGAAGTCATCCAGGCCAAGGAAGAATCGCTGGTGGTGTTTCCAGAACAACTCTTAGAGTCTTACTGGTTATACACCCCTATTGACCCGGAGGACCCAAATAATAAAACCTTGCTTCTGTCAGTCAGTCGGCCTCAGATATTAGGAAAAAGATGTAACAAAGGATAGGAAGGTTTAAGGACAAGAATTTGACTGAGCTAGTTGAGGTAGCCCTGCACATCTTCAACAACTGGGATGAAGTTAATATCACTCAGACTAAGAAAATGACTGAAGTCCTACTTACAGCAATAAGCCCCACATTCAGTTCCTGAAAACTGCTGCTCTCAACCAGGCCACGCTGCTACCAGATGACGACACCAAGCAGCCCATATACAACTGTCTCAAGATCCTAGAAAACGTCACCTGCACCCAACCAGACCTGACAGACGACCCCTGGCCAAATCGAGAGGCCACTCTTTTCAGCTTCATCACAGAAGGAATCAGGTATGCTGGGGCGGCAGTAGTGACTAATGAGACTGTTATTTGGGCACAGGCTCTGAGCCATGGAACCTCAGAACAACGGGCCGAACTAATAGTAGTGACCCAGGCCTTGCAGTAGAAAAGGAAAAGACTGTGAACATTTCTGCAGACAGCAGATATGCCTTTGCCACTGCCCATACACATGGGGCCCTATATAAGGAACAAGGCCTTCTGACTTCAGGAGGAAAAGAAATTAAAAACAAGGAGAAAACTTTAGCCCTCCTTGAAGCTATCTGGCTGCCAAAGAAGGTAGCAATCATTCATTACCCAGGACACCAGAACTTGGACTCTGAGATAGCACAGGGCAACTCCTTCGCTGATCAGACAGCAAAGGAGGCTGCCCGTAAACCAGGGGGGCCAATTGATATTATGCCAGCCCTACCGCCCAGGGTGCTAATGGACACCCCTACCTACACTCCAGGGGAAGTTGAACTATGCAACAAGCTGGGAGGAAAAGAGGAATCTGCTGGGTGGGTTAGGCTCCCGGGCGGCCACATTGTGGTACTTGAGGCCTTGAGCCGAGACCTCATAACCCAGGTTCGCCAGAGCACTCACTTGGGAGGGACCAAGTTGATTGAACTGTTGAAAAGAGACTATTACATTCCGGGGCTGCAACGAATGACCAAGCAAGTATCAGCCCAGTGCCACATCTGCGCACAAGAGAATCCAGGGCCCTCCAAGGGAGTACAATAAGAGACAAGACTTCGTGGACAGACACCGGGGGAACATTGGGAGTTGGATTTCACTGAGGTCAGCCCAGGTACCTTTGGATTCAAGTACTTGCTGTGTTCATTGACACCTCTTCAGGATGGACTGAAGCCTTCACCACCAAGCAGGAGACAGCTCAGGTAGTAGCAAAGAAATTAGTATCAGAAGTAATACCCCGATTCGGCTTGCCATAACACTGGGGTCCGACAATGACCCGGCGTTCATCGCCCAGACCAGTCAGTCTTTAGCCAGGGCTCTAGGACTTAATTAGAAGTTACATTGCACTTACAGGCCTCAGACCTCAGGACAGGTAGAGAGGATGAATAGGACCCTGAAAGAAATTTTAACCAAGTTCAAATTAGAAACTGGCGAAAACTGGGTAAGCCTCCTTCCCTTCGCTCTATTAAGGGCACCATGCACCCCCTACTGTAAAGGGATCACACCTTCTGAAATCACGTTTGGAAGACCTCCTCAACTGCTCCCCAAACTAGGAAAAATAAGCTCATAGAAATCAGTAACTTCTCCCTTCTTAAGTCCTTACAAGCTCTCCACCTAGTGCGGTGAAAAACTCATCAGTTAGTCTCCGCAAACCAGAGTCCACACTCAGTCTCTCACCCAGCTACAACCTGCCTTGCCTGAGCCTCACTGCAAAGGACCCTTCCAGGTTTTAAATGTCTTTTTATATGTAAATATTTAAATGAAGTTTTTGTTTATTTTGATATATTCATTCACTGCATCAACCATAGTTTCAGAATTTACCTTTTGAACAGCTTAGTTTCAGAATCTGTAAAATGAACTAAGAATTTTGTGTATTAATTCATACATGTAAGACTAATGTGTTTTTAAAGCATAGATCTTGCTTTAATTGTATAGCTTTAGGTGAAACTTGCTGTTTTTATGCTAACCATTCTGGAATTACAAGACAGCCTAGCCCAGCGTTAATAAGACAGAGGGTTAAAGACAGAAGAACGACTTAGGTGTGGAGAATCTTGGTATGAAGGACTTTTTAATAACGCCCCTTGGTTAACAACTCTCCTGACAACCATTACAGGCCCCCTTATTCTAGTCTTCCTGGGCCTTTTGTTTGGGCCCTGTGTAATTAATTGGATAACTGCCTATGTCAAAAAGCGGGTACAGGCAGTAAAACTCATGATTCTCAGGACAAACTACTGGCCACTCCAGGTTGAAGATTCAATGATATGAATTCCCCTGAAAACCAGTGGGGAATGTTAAGGGTGGAAAATTTTCAAGTGAGCCAACTAGCTAAGTCAGCTACAGGGAAGAAATATCTTTAGATACCAGAAGTCATCCTGCTTGCTTGGGTGTGGTTTTAGGAGATGTATTGTATAAGATATGAAGATGGCCAATGTCTGCTTCTGTAATCTGCTTACTTGTGTAATGTTAACCAGAGTGTGGTACTAGGTGATGTATTGTGCTAATAGCCAACTTCTGCTTCTGTAATCTGCTTGCTTGTTTGATGTGGTTTTAGGCTTTATAAGCTGCCTCTTTTGGGAGTTCAGAACTGATCTCCTCTGACCCTGTGTGATAGAGAGTCAGTCACTGATTGGCTAATAAAGGCTCATAATTAACCTCAATTGGCTCCGTGGGTCTTAGAGTCAGTTGCGCGACAACAACCTGAGTTATTCTTCGTTTAGTAATTCCTCTGACCCACCATCAAAAATAGTACTAGGCACTGGGTAGGTTACCAAGTCTGAGTTTCTGACAGATATTTTTGCTGTAAAATGCTGGTACCAATGAGAGTGGTTAAGAATGGTCAGGGTAGATGATAGGTAGAAATGTTAGATTCACTGTCTTCTGAGGATAAGTTCAGTTTTTCCCTCTTTACCATGACAGCAAGAGATCTAGGGACTTAAAAATTGCAATTATAAAGTTATTATGTAGAAAAGAATCCAAGTAATAAAGAAGTTTATATAAAATAAGTATAGCTGCCCCTCCTCTTCCTGACACATTCTACCCCTGTGTTCTTGTCTGTTGTTCATAACAAACTAACCCCAAAGTTAGTAGCTTAAAACAACAGTTATTTTATTTTGTCTCAGCGTTCTGGGGGGTTGACTCCATTAAGTGATTCTCATTTGGGATCTCTCATCTGGAGTTATCTGAAAGCTAGCTCACTCATGTACGATGCCCAAGTTGGGAGAACTGGAGCAACTGAAGGCTGGGACAGCTGCAGCTTCTATGTCTGTGTGGTCTCTCCAGTATGTGGCTTCAGGATAGCTGGACTTTTTATATGGTACCTCAGGATTCCAAAGGCATGTGTCCCAAAAGAGAAAAAAAGCCAGATATATTACTGTTTATGACCTAGCCTTGGAAACCACACAGTGTTACTTACTTCTGCTGCATTCTGTTTATTGAGGTAGTCATGCTGGCCTGCCCAGGTTCAAGAGCAGAGAACACAGACTCTACCTCTTGATAGGGAAAAGTGTCAAAGTTCTAGAAGAGAATGTATGAAGGAAATATTGTTGTAACATTATGGAAAATACAATCTGACACCCCAAGGATAAGTGCTATTAATTGGTTTACTGTTTAATCTTTTTCTTTGCATGTACAAATCATATTTCCAAAGCCTACTTATGTAATTGTATCACACTTCAACTTACATTTTTATTTAACAATATATAATGATGTTGGTATATAAAGACTCAACTTATTTTTTTTTGACCATCATAAATGAGTGAATCATAATTTGCTATAAACATTCATTTAATAGTAGACATTTAAGCTTTCTGGAGTTTATGCATAGAAGGCTCTCTTGACTGGTGTTAGATAGGCCCTCAGTAAATGTTGCAGTGAATAGGATTACATAGGCAAGAGATAGTAAGCTTGCTCCTTATGTTGCTCTTCTTATTATCTGGGAATTGTTTCTTAAATTTCTTTTTCCCTTTACTGCTTCTTCCTTCTCCTGTCCCTCCTCATGTTGTGGCGCCAAATCTAAGACCCATGGAGCCAATTAAGATGAGTTATGAGCCTTTATTAGCAAGCCAGTGACTGACTCTCCACCAGGCAGGGTCAGAGAATCAGCCCCCAGCTCCCAAAAGAGGCAGTTTATAAAGCCTTGAACCACATCAAACAAGCAAGCAGATTACAGAAGCAGAAGTTGGCCTTTAGCATATCTTTGCACAAAACATCTCCTAGAACCACACCCTGGTTAACATCAAAGAGCAAACATTACAGAAGCAGAAGTTGGCTGTTAGCATATCTTGGCACAATACAGCTCCTAGAACCACACCTTGGTTAACATTAAACAAGCAAGCAGATTACAGAAGCAGAAATTGGCTCACTTGAAAATTTTCCACCCTTAACACTCTGATCTCCTCAGTAATCCTATGCTTCTGTCTTGATCTCAGAAAAGATGTAGAAGAAATGAGAATATCATCATATATACAGTAAAACTATCTTATTTGGCACTCTGCCATAGCAAGGATTTTTTTTTCCTGTTAAGTATAGAAAAGCCATCTTAATGACTTAATTCAAACTAGTTGATCAATCAAAAAAGTTGGTTATAGCAAAAATCATTAAAAACAGATCACTTAAACATTTTACACTAATGAAAATATGTAAGTATACATGTATTCATTAATCATTTGGTACAGGGCAGTGGTTCTCAATTGGGATGATTTTACCCATGAGGGTATATTTGGCAATATCTGAAGAATTTTTGATTGCTAAAATGCAGTCATGGTGCTGTTGCCCTCTAGTGGGTAGTAGAGAAGCCAGAGATGCTGTCTTCACAGGACAGTATTGCTCCTAACCTCCCCTCCCACTCCAACAAAGAATTCTGTAGTCTAAAATGTCCATAGTTGTTGGGGTTAGGAAACCATGATCTAGGGCCAAGGAGTTTTCTTGGTGTATGAATGTACAGATTGGCCCTCTACATCAGGTTTTTATGCATAAAGCATACCCATATGTATTATTTATGATTTCAAATTTTGATTTATTTAAAATGGAAGAAGACCTTAAAGACATTTATTATATAATCTGTGGGTCAAATCTTAATATTTTATTATTTACTCCAAGTCTTTTACAGTAGTCTCATCCACACCCAATTCAATTAGTATTCTTTTTAAAAGTAAATACACCAAAACATTTCATGCACTTTTCAGCTTAATTTTTATAGAAACAATTCTTTATGCTTATATTTTGTCGATTTAGATAATATATAATTAAATTCCATAATTGCAGAAACAGCTGATATAAACTGAGGGAACAGTCTACTTTCGGTTGGTGTGCAGTGCAGTATATGAGATAGTAGTAGCCTTTAACATTCCATGTCAGTTTATTTTAGAAGGGGACTCTAGAAGCCTGTGGTTGAGTGTAATGGTTGAGTGGAAGTTGGCTAAGAGCTATATGAACAATAAGAAATTGTTAAAAAGAATTGTTCTCTGAACAAGTTTACTGAAAATTATTTTTTAAAATAAACAAGCAAAAAAAAAAAACCCACTTATACAAAAAGCAAAACCAAAACCTACAAGCATTAGAAATGTTATTTTACAGTTGAGTTCTGTCTTGCCTTGAATTGGTAGGATTTGTGAGGAAAAAGGACAGAGGCGATGCCAGGGGTGGCCTTTGAGAGAAAATAAGAATACTCTTGATTTACATCTTTAGTGATAGGCTTTTAGTGATCTTTGGTTATTTAGGATAATCAGGAAGCCCTTTCTGTCCAGAACTTATTATTTTACTGAGTTCCAGTCCCTCTCATGAATATATTTAATTGTGTGTGTGTGTGTGTATGCGCGCGCGCGTGTGTGCGCGTGTGAGCACATGCTTCAATGACCACTACCAACTGTCCTCATCCTATCTAACAACTCTCTATTTTAAGCAGGCTAACTTCCATGATTGTCCTCTATCTTTCTGGATTACCCACTGGACCTTTGCATGTTAATTTCCATGAAGCCAGTCTCTCACCTTTTACCAAAACATTTCTTTTACTTATTTAAAATACTTAAACTCACCTTCTCAGTTTTCCCTAGTTAATTAAAGACTTGATTCTGACACATTTCTAATCTTTGTATTTCTAGCACATTTTTCTATCTTCGATTATGTGAAGTTTCAGAATATGTGCATAATTTGGGCTGCATGAACTTGTGCAAACTGACTCACTACCTAATAAAAATGGTGTTATTTAGAATTTACTCAGAGATACCGTAATGAATTATCTAGTAACCAACACCCAATGGGAAATATGACCTGAATAGATGGTTACTCTTCTCAGAGCCAGAAGGTTAAATTGAATTAGCACAGGATTGTTAAAGTTGTTAATTACTATTTCTGGTAGTTAGGGGAAAATGTTAGCTCTTCTTCCCTGCACTTTCTGTTAATGATGGTGACTTCTTTATCTAGAGAAACTATAAGAGAAGGGCAAGAGATTATTAGAGTAACATGACTGGGTTAACTTTTAGTAACTGAGATTTTTAAAATTAAACATTCCTTCCTTTTTCAGCTTACATGAAGACAGATTTACTGTATAAAATATTTTGTGTATTTATGTAATTATCTTACATGACAGATATTACATTCAGAAAATACTCGGTATCTGAACATTTTTAACTTCGCTTATCCATTTCCTCTCCCTTTTCAAGCATAATGGCATATGTAGATTCTTAGAAAATTTTTTTTTTTTGAAAATGATGGCTTTTGAATGGGCTATCAAACTATTAATTCCAAGATGATCAAAATAGTAAATTTTAAGTCAGATATATTTTACATGTTATCAGAATTATTTGAAAAATACATGAGATTTTAGAGAAAATTTTAATTTCTTTTAAATGAATCATATCTTCGAAATGAACCACATATGTAGGTTTCAATTTAGAAGTAACAAAGTAAACATTCTAAGGCAATTTATTGCATGTACAAGGTGCTGATGTGTTTACATTGTCGGTACTTGTATCAACAAGCTGTAATGTAGAATCTTTGAAAGGAAGGGAACAGAAATAATCTGATTTGCCACCATATCATTAACATAAACATCAGCTTTTATTTTAATTTCGTAAGCAGTCAGGTTTCTTAGCTGGAAGCAACAAAAAGTGACTCTGACTATTTAAGCTAAAAGTAAGTTTATAAAATGGATGTTAGGAAGCTCTCAGCATTCATTGCTAGGAAGATGAAAGAACCAGGCTTGTATCATGGGAAGAGCTGTAGGGGGCTGGGCTATTCCTTGGCAGAAACCACAGCCAGGACCACACCACAGGTACAGTCTGATTAGGACAACATTACTGTTGCTAGCTTACCGCCTCTGGTGCTGGAGCAGTGATGCTGCTGCTTGACTTTTGTTGCTGCCCGTGAAACTTAAACTTGCTGTGGCAGTCCTCTCTACTTGAGAAGGTTTTTTTCTGGTCATCGCTGTTAATTTCCCAGTTGCAAGTCAGAGGCAGGTACATCTGCCTATGCTCTATTCCTAAAGGAAGCTAGGAAATAAATGTTGGGCTTTTCAAGCTTAATGAGAGATAAATCCTACCTCTTGTTAGTGATTTAAGATGTTCAAGTGTTTCCCATCTTAGAAAGTAAAAACTCCTTCAACTTCATATTCTCATCCAGATTCTGCCATATATCTCTTCTTTTTTTCTCTGCATCTAGTATTAACTACTCTCACCTCCATTTCTTGACTTTTCATTGATTTCTTAATTCACTAGAATATGATGTGCACTCTCACTAATCTCCAAAACTGTTCTCCACAGTAACTAAAATCCATGGACAAATTTGAGTTCTCTAGTTTGATATCTCAGTTGTTTTTATCAGTGATCATGCCTTTTTGGAGGAAAACACTTCTTCCGTGATTTCTTTGATACCCCCCTGTTTTGGCTTTTCTTTCTTGTCTGTTGAAGGCTTTTTTTTGCCCTCAAAATTTTTTATGTTCCTCAAAGTTCTGCTCTAGGCCCTATTTTGCTATCATTACGCTCTCCATAGGCAAGTTCATCTGTTCCCATAGCCTCACTTACCACTTATAGACTGACCTAGACCTCTCTGTTGAGCTTGAGAGAGAACTTTGTATCAAACTAGTCATTTGTCTCAAAAGTATCCTGAAATCAGCACTTCTAAAAGCCATACTCATGTTTTCTCTTTTTCTAGCATTGCTTATTGCTCGAAATGATAACCCCAATTAAACATATATTTAAGCTTTTAACTATGCAGAGGCACTGTTTTGTAAGGGAGACAAATATCTGAATACATCTTCACTCTTCTTTATGATGACATCTGTTTAAAGTCTGGCCTAGAATCTTTTGAACCCCAGCAATGGAGGCAGCCATGACAGATGATATGGCAGTGATACTTATTTAATAACCATAGCCTAAATAGGGGCTCAATAGTATTTGAATTAATAAATTAATATGTGGTTTTCATTTCAGTGAGAATTTTTTTTCTCTTATTTCCACTTTATTTGAAAACAATGTTTACTTCTAATATCTGTAATGGAAATGAAGTGCTTTATAAAAGCCAGTGAGTACATTATAAACATATACAAATAGAGTGAAAGGATTACAAAGACAATTTCTATAGAACGTGTTTTTATTTCTTCAGAAGTAGCACTAGGAAAATACTACTGTGTTAGTATGAATTAAGATACTTTCAGCTGCAAAATCACAAACTCTACAAACATAAATTATAAAGGAAATTTATTCATTAATGTATTTAAAAAATCCAAAGTCAAGGCAGGCTTTGGCAAAAATTGATCTAGAATTTCCAAGATATCTACTCTTTTTGGTGTTGAGTTGTTTGACTTGGCATTATCAGTTTCTTAGAGTAACTCTGTCCAATAGAAATATAACGCAACTCACATTTTTAAATTTAAATATTTTAGTAACTATGTTTTAAAAAGTAAGAAGAGATGACAATTTTAATCTCTTCAACTCAGTAGGCACAAAATATTGCCATTTCAACATAAAATCAGTATAAAAATTGAGATATTTTACATTTTTCATGCTAAATCTTCAAAATTATTATATATTCTACACTTACGACACATTTCAATTAGAATTAACCACATTTCAAGAGTTCAGTAGCCGTACACGGCTGGTGGCTCCTGGAGTAGACAACATAGTTTTAAAGTTTTTGCTTTGTCTTAATGCTGCCTCCTTATTTCCTCAGGTTGGCTACCTGCAGTCAATGAAACCATCCAAGCCTGAAGTTTTCTTTTTTGGGATATTTTTAAACTATGAACTCAATTTCTTTAACAGCTGCTGGACTATTCATGTTATTTCTTTTGATAGTTTATGTATTTCAAGGAGTTGGTCTATTTCATCTAAGTTGCTGAATTTATGGACACAGAGTTGTTTTTCTTCTTTTAATCTCTATGGGGTCTCTTCTGATGTCCTCTCTTTCATTACCCAAAAACCATAACTGATTAAATGTGTTTCATTTGAGTGTAGAAACATCATTTTACCATCAGTACACCAAATTTAAATGCTTCCAGTCTTCCACTTAGCGTAAGTGTATACAAGTAGTAGAATAGAGGTTATTCAAAAACATAGTCATTTTCTGGGATATAAGTGAATGAATAACTTAAAAATAGTCTGCTGGTGATGTTTATGTTTATCAACGTCACTTAAGCACCTGAATTCAGTGAAGGCTACTAAAGTCATAATCCAGTTTTAAATAGCTGGAGCTTCCGAAGACATCCAAACATTGTAGCAACTTTTGAAGCATTTCTTATGCTATCAATTTTAAGTTGAAAAATTAAAGAATTAAAAAACAAAGTTATTTTTCTTGATTAAAGTACCAACAAAGAGGAAAGTGACTGATGGAATATTGGTTGCCCAATGTTCCTGTCATAGCTAACTTTACTTTCACAGTGAAGGATTAACCCTGGTAGGAGATATATGCAAAAGAAAGATGCAGCATATACCCACAACCTGAATGACCTGTGTATATTTTTAGATGTCAAAGTAATATGCACACACACACCTACTTAACTTTCTTTTGGCAAAAGACATATCCTGGAAAGATAGTAAATAATTTGAAATTTTATATACCACTTTTTTTTTTTTTTTTTTGCAAATGCCCTAAGGGAGAATGGAGAAAGATACACACACACACACACACACACACACACACACACACACACACAATCCTGTTTTAAATTCTTTTGCAAAATGAATATTCACAGATCATTGTTAGAAAAATTTAGTGTTTGTTTTTCCGTTTTAAATTTCAAAGGTAACTGTAAATGTGGATTTTAAGTTAAAGTGAACATAACCTTAATTTAAAAATGAAAGCCTTAGTCAAAAAGATCTTTCAAATGTTAAATATTATAAAGAACAAAGTGTTTTTTCAATAACTAGGCAGAGATGTATTGCATATAAAATTGGCTTATGAATGGACAGTTATGTTTATTGTGATAAATACAGCATTGAAAAAAATTATTCCAGGATTTAACATTAGCCAGGTAAACCAGACAATAGCTTTAGTTTCAAACCTGTATGTTAACCTTTTATTTATATTGTCATTCATCAAATCTCTATTAAGTTCCTACTATGAACAAAGCACTATGGTAGGAGCTTGGAATACAGTGTGAATAAGACAGACTTGGCCGTACTAAACTAATAAGCCCTTTGTATTTACTTGTAAATTAAAACCCAAGGCAATATCTGCTTAAAGTTTGAATATATTATTAGTTTTATTATTATGAGAAATTTTTGTGCATTCAGATTTGGTATTGGTTGATATGTGGTACACACATGTTTGTTTATACTTATACATACTTATTCGTAGACGTGTATTGGCTGTCTTTGGAACATAATTAGCAGACCATAGTGGTTAACAGCCTAGACTCTGGAGTTAGGTTACCTGAGTTTGAATAATGAATCTGCTGTTGCTGTCACCTGCTTCTTCATAGGGTTGGATCAAATGAGTTACTTGGTATAAAGCACATAGACTTAGTGTCTATTAAATCTAGAGTTAGGGCCCTGTTAGTGTTATCAATTAGTATGTTGACTAAAACCTACATTTTGTCAGAAAAATAAGTGATTTTGTGTATCAATTTGAAAAAAAAGTGGAATGAAGCATGTGAAATCTCTATTAGCTGCAAAGGTAGCTGCAAAGGAGCTGTTTAGTCTGTTAATTGTTGTAGTTAATGTTTGTTTGGACTTCTCTCTCCAATTCTGACTTGACAAGATATTTCTACTTCCATCCCATAGGTCAGAATTATATGTCCACCTCTACTTTCAAAGGTGTCTGGTGACTCCTATTGCTACCATGAACAAAATCAGAGATTTGTTAGTTAAAAAAAAAAATTTCAACAAGCAGATAGCAATGTCTGCTATGATTATTTTCTGTAAAATTTTTTTCTCCTGTTTTTTTAGCTTATATCAGGAATTTCCTTTTTAAGCAAAACAAGCAAAACAATAAGGACTGATACAAAATAAGAATGTTGGAAGTAATTTAATACTTTATTTGTAAATTGTATGCCATACACTATTTTTATCTATCCTTTAAATGACTTAGTGTTATTATAAGCAAAGATTGGTAGCTACTTTGTTCTAGGCATTAGGTGACCTTGTTTCCAATGAAATTTTAACTTAGCCTCTCTTTTCTGGTGAAGGATAGTTAAGTACACTCTATTCTTTGTACCAGAAATATGTGTTAGGGACTGAGTTATTTTGGCACTTCTTGAAATTTATCCCATCACTATTTTGTGCAGACATGATGGAAGACATATCTGTTAAGACAAGAAGATATTGTATGGTTGGTTTATTATAAGCTTTATCTTATTTAATGATTTTCTGTAAGCATGTGTTTATTTATCAATACTGCCCTCACACCCAAATATTTCCTCAAAGAAATTAGTGAACAAACATTTATTGAGCACCTAGTATGCTAGAGACTGTGCTTAGATTTTAGGTAAAAAAATGAATGCAACACAGTTCCCTAACCTTATAAGGTTTACTGTCTGATGGAGATAGGAATATAAAAGTAGTGAGCAGTGTGATTATTGCCAAAATAGAAACATGCCAAAGGTGATATTAGAAGCAAAGAGAAGGAAAGTGCTTAATTGTGCTTTGATTTTTGACAGGAGAGCCTCAGAATAGGCTTTATCTATCTTTTAAGAGACTAGAAGTTCTACAAAATAATAAATGGATGAAATAAAAATATTGGAGGACCTAGGGTAAATGAAATTGCTAATTTAAGTGGAAATTAATTTTATTTCACTTCCTACCTTGAGTTAAAAAATAACTTGGTCTTAGACTAACATGACTAGACTAAACATAGAAGAAAACTCTTTATGGATTTTAGTATAATTTATAACAAGTGATTCTGAATGCTTTATAACATTATGATGACAAAAAGAACCTTTAAAACAAACATTTTGTAAACATTCAAATCATTTAAACTAAATATACTTCTATAGTTCCTTTATCATCATTTGATGTCAAAATGATGGATTAGTTTGTCACACAGGAATAGTGTTGTGTAAAGGAAACCTGTAGAAATTCTGTATTTCTCTACCTGTAGCTAAAATAGGCATTCATGCATAATGCTAACAGTGTAGTGAAGCATTAGTAAATGTGGTTGACCAAAGGAAACATGGTAGGAGTTACTTTAATGATGACTTTGATAACTGGATATGTCATTCATTATTCAGTATTATAACTGCAAAATTCCTCCAAGATATCTATCTTATTTGAAATACGGTTGTACTACAATAAATAAAACACACATAGTTAATTTTAAAAGACATACATAGAGCTTATAAAAATAAAATAATTATGTTACCTTTTATATTCTAGGACTACTAAATAAGTAAAATTAAACCTCTATCCTTGAGTAGCTTCCCATTTATGGAGGTAGAGAAGACCTCCACAAAACTGCTAGTGATCCAGGCAATACATATCAAAGTGTTGAATTATACTAGATCAACAAATGAGAGGTACATAAGAAACTAACCATCACAAAAGTAATACTTAGAAGAGAAGTAATAGAAAAGAGAAATAATGACAAGCTGAAGTTTTCAGGAAAAGCTTCAGGGAAGAGGCCGGACCTACACTTAATGTTGAAATAACATTGCTTTGGTGGGCTTTTATTTCTGAGTTCTAATTTTTTCAAGTACTTTATCTTTGCAAAGATAATCTACACTTGAGAAATTAAGTACATCATTCTTTTGTTCAGTAGAATCTTTGTGGCTTATAAGTAGTTGTTAACCTGGTTCCATCGAAATCTAAAAATTATAAATTCTGTACTCAATAATACACACACAATTTTCATGTAATTTCATTACATTTTCATGTAACCTCCGGGTAAGAACTCTGTAGGTATTAATCCTACAGTTGCTTATTTAAATTGTTCTCAATCTGTAGTGAAGACTTTGAACTCATAAAGTCATTTGAAGAGAAGTAACAATTTATTACTACTAATATGTTCTATCAACTACAGCTGTGAAATCTCATTTATCCAGGGTGTTTTGGTAGCAACTGCACTTTTCTGTAATAATAATTTTCTGGAATAATAATAATAATTTATAGTTTATAAAGTGATGCCATGTACTGGATATCATTTTATACATGGAGTAATAATGTGTAAAGTCCTGTAGGCAGGCAAGCATTTTCCCTTCTTCTTTGTTTATTCTTTTTAAAATACATTTTTTTATTGTGGTAAATACGTATAACATAAAATCAGCTATTTTAACCATTTTATTGCCTACAATTCAATGACATAAAGTACATTCACAGTGTTGTGCACCCATCACCACTAATTTCAGAACTTTTTCATCACTTTAGAAGGAAACACTGTACCTGTTGGGCAGTCACTTCCCAGTCTCCCCTAACCCTAGTCCTTGGCAAAGACTGGTCTGCTTTCAGTCTCTATGGATTTGCCTTTTCTGGACATTCCATATGAATGAAATCATACATGATACGGCCTTTTGTTTCTGGCTTCTTTCATTTAGCATGTTTTCAAGCTTCATCTATGTTGTGTAGCATGAATGAATACTTCATTCCCTTTTATAGCTGGATAATATTCCATTATATGGACATGCCACATTTCGTTTATCCAGTCATCAGTTGATAGACATTTAGGTTGTTTCTAATTTTGTCTATTATGAATAATTCTGCTGTGAACATTTGTGTACAGATTTTTGTTTTAACATGTTTTCAGTTTTTTATTACCTAGAAGTGGAATTATTGTGTCATATGGTAATTCTATGTTTAACTTCTTGAGGAACCACCATACTGTTTCCATAGCTACTTTACCTTTTAATAGTCTCACCAGCAATATATGAGGGTTCCAGTTTCTCCATATCTTCATTAATACTTATTTTCTGTTTTTAAAAAATTCCAGCCACAGTAATGGGTGTAAAGTGGTATCTCGTGGTTTTGATTTGCATTTCCCTAGTGACTAATGTCATTGCGCATCTTTTCATGTGCTTGTTGGTCATTTGTGTATCTTCACTGAAGAAATGTCTATTCAGGTCCTTTGCTCATTTTTGTATTTGGTTGTTTTTTTTTTTGCCGTTGAATTTTAGGACTTCTTTATATATTTTGAACATTAATCCCTTATCAGATATATGACTTATAAGTATATTTTTTCATTTCGTGTATTGTTTTTATCACTGTGTGATAGTGTCCTTTGACGTACAAAAGTTTTTAATTTTGGCAAAATTCCATTTACCTATTTTATTCACTTTTCACTTTACTTTTGGTGTCATACCCAAGAAATCTGTGACAAATCCAATATCATAATGATTTTCTTCTGTGTTTTCCTCTGTTTTATAGTTTTAGCACTTTTATGCTTAGGTATTTGATCTATTTTGAGGTAATTTTTATATTTTTTTGATATTTGAAGGAAATGAAGTCCAATGAAGTCATGGATCACATATAAATAAGAGACAGAACAGGTCATGTGACTCTAGCGATTTTTCTTCTAGACCATGGATTGATAAACTATGGCCCACAGGCAAGATCTGTTTTACTACCTGTTTTATGTATGTCCCACGAGCTTAGAATGATTTAAAATTTTCAATTTTAATTGTTGAAAAAAAAACAACAAAAGAATAATATTTTGTAACATGTGAAAATTTTATTGAGCACAATAAAGTTGTAGTGGAGTGTAGCCATGCTCATTTGTTTATGTATTGTTGAGGACAACAGAGTATATCAGGTGTTTACATCAATGATTAAGAACTGAGCCCCTGAATAAGAATACCTTGAAGATAGAATAAGCCAAGATTTACATGTGATCAAATTGGTTTGCAGAGAAGACTTTTAATCCTGGTTTTGTTCCTTGAAAACTAGTGCCATACAGTTACTGTTAATCATTTCTTTTGTTTCCTTATTAGCAAGTTGTGTATGTATTATTGCCTGCTTACAGCTGTGTGGTGGTGATGGAAAAATGTTTTGAAAGCACATGGAGTTCTATAGGTGAAAATCAAATGTGTTTCTTAGTAAAGTGCTGCAGTTAAAGGGGCTTAACCCAGTCAGAAATATTGACTCAGCCTTGATGGTTTGACTCAAAGTACCTATAACCCTAACAATCATTTGTGAAAATCTTCCATTATTTTATAGGCATCCATCTGTACTGTTTCTTCCTCATTATGTTGCCTTTTTTTTTTTTGTCTCTTTAGTAAGAGGCATCTTTTAATTAAAAGAAATCTTTTGATCCTTATAAAGTCAGTTTTTCTATATTTTCAAAATATAGTTTAAAAATAAACTACATGTTGTTAAAGGCTTTTCTCACAACTATTATTTTTGGTGACTTAAATCTACTACTTTTAGACACTTATGATAAATGAAAGGTTGGAAGTAATTAAAGCCTAGTGTGCATATGGTAAAAACGATGTTTATTCAAGTGAAGCATAAGCATTACATCAGCTTTAGTGTTTTGACGTTGATCTTTTTGTTGTAATTAAATGAATCTGAATTTGTTACTTGCCTTCTAAAAAGTTTGGTAACACACTTAAAGAATTTTCATTTAAGTATGAAAGAATTTTGTAACTTTATTGGTGATTATATGCACATACTCCCACCCCCACACATACATGTACATTCATTTAAAAGTTTGATGGATTAAATATATTAAATTTCTAATGTTTGTATATTACCTTTGAGTTTGAGAGAGTACCTCTGTCAAAAAAATTATAGTGCTTCCAGCAACCTCATGACTTATTCCAGATCTAATTTAAGAGACATTCCGTTTAATACTTAATTTACTGAAGCAGACATTGTAAGGTATGGCTTTATTACTATGACTCAGTGATCTAATTTTTTCGAAGGTAACTTTTGCAAGGCAAAGACAGTCTTTATTCAGATAACCCATACAAAAACATAAACTTGCCACTGAAACTACTATAAAAACTACTGCCACAAACAACTACTATAAAGAAGAGTTGCATGGTGCTCTGCATGCCATTTTGACCTAGACTGGAGAGTCAACGAAGACTTCCCTTGAGTGAAGCTCTGAAGGATGAGCAGACATTAACCAGTCTATGAGAGTAGAGAACATTCTTCAAAGCAGAAACTTGAAGCTTGACAAGAATAAGTATCAGCTAGTATAATTAGAAGCAAAAAATCTGATGTATGATACAAAATGAGGCTAGAAAGATAGAATGGGGTCAGATTACCCATGGCCTTTTGTATCATGTCTGTAGGAAATTGTTCATTATCCTAAAAGTGTTTTAAAAATACTGAAGGGTATGTTTTGAAAAATCTCACTCTGATTGTTCTATAAAGAATGACTATGCGAAGGAAAGTGAGGAGGCAGGCTCAAATATGAGCTGATCAAATAGAGATGATGGTAGCCGGCACTTGGAGTGTAGTGATGGTGATGGTGATGGCAGTTGATGAAGATTCCAGAAATATTTGTTGAATGTTAAGTGAGTGAGTGAATGAATGAATGAATGAATGAAGTAAAATAGGGAGTGTGGGGTTAGCTTCAGATAGGAAGAGGGATTTATCACCATTTTTAGGAGATGGGAAGAAGGAATAGGGTGGATGCAGTTGTAGACATTTAATATTGGAAGGATGTCAGAGTTCTTGCCTGATTTGGAGAAAAGATCCTTATCTCACAGCAAGAGAAAGGAGTGTTGGTCAGAAAATCAAAGAAAATGGAAATTTGCAACAGCTGTGGTGGAGTGTGGAGAATGCACTGACCAGAGAAATGTAGAATTATTCCCTTACATGGAGGGGGCTCCTTTGAGATCAGTAATGATGAGTTAATAATGGGTCCAATTTGCCCTTTGGAGAACTTTCTCTAATAGTTGTTTGCTGCTCAGGTGCAGTTACACATGAAGAAACTGGATAATAATAGAACATAGGAGCTATTAATTTTGGTGGAAAAGCATTTTGAATGATGTTCCGGGTCCAAGATTTTACCTTGGCAATGGATGGCTAACACAGTAGCGTGGAGAATTTCATTGGAGATGACCTGAGGATATATTGTTGAGAAAGTAAATCTCTTGGATCTGATTATCAATGATAATGACAAGGCTTAAGGGAAGGAGACTGTAAGCTGGGTGCTAAAGAGTTAGACATGTGAGGAGAGAATGACTAGGAAGTTAGGAAATGACAACAGTGAGGAGAAGGAAAATGGTAACATATCTAAAAGTGCCTGAGCATCAAAGAAATGGGTTGTTTTGTTTATTTGTTTTTTAATATGATAGTAGAATAATTTCTGGAGGTTACATCAGAACCAGGGAAGCCCATTTTCCCCTCTTGGCCCTGGAAAAACTTACATAGTAAAACTTCAAATGTGTCATTTTTATAGCAGAGTTGTTCACTGATTTTCTTCCTCTGATTGGTGTTACATTCAGTATATCCCCATGTGGATGGAACATCTCTCATTACAGAGTTCCTCTGCCTCTCCTTCCATAATACAGTAAGATGTTCCTGCTGTTCCTTGTGGGCATAGGTGGAAATCCTTCCTGAAGTATCAAAGTCACTTAAGCTCCCTGACCCAGGAAATGGAGTGGATTGTCTTCTTTCCCAGCAGTAATGGGCAGCTCCTGCAGAATTAATCCTAATTCCTGATACTGGCTTTCTTGGAAGAAAATGCTCTTTGACTACATCACCTTCCTCTTAATAAGTAAACAAAAATGTGTTTTTTATCAGGTGGATTTCCTAGAGACCCTTCGATTTGATCTATTCCTGGGTGTTTTCTTGTAAAATGACCTGAAAAAAGTTGAGATGATTTCTTTGCTTTTGAGATGGACCCAATGACTGTACTTTAGATTCTGATTTTCAAATAAGGAATGTACCAGGAAATATTTGTTTTGTTTTTTAATTTTAAGAATAGTTGACATACAATTCATGTTAGTTTCAGAGGTACAATATTAATGATTCAACATTTATATACCTTACAATGTGATCATCACACTAAGTAGTAACCATCTGTCACCATGCAAAGTTATTAACAATATTATTGACTGTATTCCCCTTCACCCTTTTCATTCATCCCTCCCATTCCCTCTAGCAACCATCAGTTTGATCTCTGTTTCTGTGAGTCTGTATTTTATTTCGTTTGTCCATTTGTTTTGTTTAGTTTTTTTTAGGTTCTCATGTAAGTGAAATCATGCAGTATTTGTCTTTCTCTGTCTGACTTATTTAGCATAAGACCCTCTAGGTCCATCTGTGTTTTGACAGAAGGTGAGATTTCCGTCTTTTTATATTGCTGATAGTTGACATTATCTATTGAAGGAACATTTTTATCAAAAAAGTATGTTGGTGCATAATTGTGATCTCTGATTATTGTGATCTGTCTCTCTGCATTATTTTTGATAGATTGGATAGTATTGAAAGAAAAATTCAAAATTTAATGGTTTTTTAAAATGAGCTTATTTTCAGCAATGCCATTTTCATGTGAAATAAGTTTACACATCATTGGAAAGACCATTAGGAATTACAAGATATATGTCTGTGTACAGATCAGTTTAAGAGTAGATTAGTTTCTTAGCAGTCACATATTTAACATCATAGCAGTGGTCTGTAAATATAACAAAGGTACCACTTTTACTCTGAAAATTTAGTACCTGACCTATATAGCTAATCTGGTTTTTATCTTTATTACTCATTTGTTCTTATTGAATAATCCCAAAGCATTTGGAATTCATAGTGGCGATCAGTGATGTAAAATGTAGCAACTATCTGTCAAGAACCAAACCAGAAATACACAGTAGTCCTCTGACTCTTCTACATAATGATAATTATTATTATTAATCAACTAACAGTAACAGTGCAGCCACTTTTATCTGATCTTGATTTACAGTCGCCTCCTCCATATCAAGACAAGTTAGTATACTTTACCAAAATGCTCAAGTGACTGTTTTACCTAATGTGGTGTAATTATTCTGTTGCTTAATTCAAATGGTCTAGAAAAAAGGCTTTACATAGTTTTGTAGTCTCCTTTTCATTCATGGTATTGGGGTTGTGCTGGCACAGACTCTGTATAGTTAAGGATGACAGCTTATTAACATTGAATACTTTTCTTGTAACTTTCAAAATACTTAGGTTTCCATTAACGGTAGCTTGATCTTTCTCACCCTTTTGTCCAAAGTGAAAGTGATGAGAGCTAGAGTAGGGTGGGAGTCCCAAACTAATACCTCATCTTTACATAATTCATTCACTAAGAAAACAAGTATGTAAATGCCTTCTCTGTGCTAGACACTTTTTAAGGCCCTTACTTTGATAGGGCTGGGAGGACAGATACACAAATAAGTAAATAATTTTATATAGTAGTAACTTCTTGAAGAACGTAAGTCAAGGTTATGATAATATATAGTATTTTAAATTGGTTGGTCAAGAAAGATCTCTCTGAGGTGACATTTGAATTAGCACCTGAATAAGAAATCACCTGTGAACAAAATAATTTAGCTGAGTGTGGTTAAAAACTGAGTAGGATTAAGTTTAGGATATTCAGTGATCAAAAAGCAGTAGTACTGTGCCTAGGGTATGGGGAATGAAGGGCAGAGGCCAGATCTTATAAGGCAATGTAGATCATGATAAGGAATTTAAAGTGTATTCTACGTATACCGGGAAGCTACTGCAGGATTTTAAGAAGGGGATGTAACATGATTTTAATTATAGTTTTAAAAGATCTCTCTGGCTACCATTGAGAATCGGTCGTAAGCTCTGTTTTCTAAAGGGAGCAGGGATTGGCAGACACTGATAGTGTAAAGCTAATATATAAATTATGGGGAACCCTTATTTTTTTCTACCTCATACTATTTTTATTTTTATTTCTTTACTTTTGTGGTTTTTAAAGAGTAGGTTTAGCAGTATTTCAATTGATTTTAATCCTCCGTATGTTTCTCCCTTATTGTCAACTCCTTAAAGAAAAAATCTTTTCATCTATTTTTCTATTAGTACTCAGTAGTTTAAATAAAATATAGACTAACTAGCCTCTTCAAAACTTCATGACTAAAAATAACAAGGATTTATTTCATGATTTTAAGGTTTGGCTCCTATGCTCCTCTGTTTTTTGCCTGGGCTTACTCATGTGGCTCCATTTAGGTGAAGGTTTGGCTAGGCTGTAGGTCCAAGATGGTGGTACCTACATGTCACATACATACATGTCTGACTCTCTGTTGGTGTGTCTTGGTTCCCCTTTGCATGCCTTCTCAACATCCAATAAACTGGAACATCTTCTTTACATGGTTAATCTCGGGGTGGCTCTCCAAGAAAGCAAGAAGCAGAAGGTTCAAGGTTTAATTTCAGAAGTCATATAACCTCACTTCCATCACATTCTGTTGGCAAAAGCAAGTCCAAGTCCAGTCAAATTTCAGACCTCTCTCTCTCTCTTGATCAGAATAAGGGCAAAGTCACATTGCAAAGGAGAAATTGTTATGACCATTCATGAAAATAATCTAACACAGTCCATTCTCTGGCTACTACATTTTATGTTTATTTCACATGTAAAATATACTCATCCTCTCCCTCAAATCCCAAAAGTCATATCTAATTGCAGCCTTACTTTCCAGGGTCTCTTGATCTGGGTTGGGTCCAGATGTGAATACAGCTCCCCAAGTTTAGTTCTTCTGGTACAGAAAGGAACTCTTGATTCAGAGAGCTGTGAACTAAAAAGAGTACCACATCAGTTATCTAAGTTTCTAGCTTAAGAATGAACAAATTAAACCCAAAGTAAGCTGAAGGAAAGAAATAATTAGGAACAATAATCAATGAAATAGAAAAAGCAAAAAAATTAATGAGGCGAATGGCTGGTTCTTTGAAAAGATCCACAAAATTGACAGACCTCTATATTAAGAAAGAAATAAAAGACAAAATTACCAATATCTGGAATAAAAAAAAAGATCTTAACAAATAATAGATTTTAAGAATATCTTTGTGCTCATAAATGAGCACAAATATGAATAACTTTGTGCTCATAAATTTGAAACGTAAATAAATGATCGTATTTTTTGATGGACACAAACTATCAAAGCTCACTCGAGTAGTAATAGATAACCTGGAAATTCCTGTCTATTAAAGAAATTAGAATAATAGTTATAAACCTTCCCACAAAGGAAACTTCAAGTCATATAGCATCACAGTGAATTTTCCCCAACATTTAAAGAAGAAATGGTGCCAATTACACATAAGCTCTTTCAGAAAATAGAAGAGAACACTTCTCAACTCATTTTATGGAGCCGGTATTACTCTGATAACAAGACAAAGACATTACAGGAAAAGAAATCTATAAACCATTATCCCTCTGGAATATATACAGAAATTCTTATTAAATATTAGGAAATAATAAACAAAGTAACAAATTTAATCCAGCAGTGTAATAAAATGTTAATATCTCATGACTAAGGTAATGTTGAAAAAATGTAAAGTAGGTTTAATATTTTAAAGTCAATGTTATTTACCAACACAGTGGTAAATATTTTGAAAGAAATAATCATATGCTAAAAGACAAACTGTAGTCATTTCAATAGATGCAGAAAAACACCATTCATGATTTATAAACAAAACAAAGCTCAGCACACTAGGAATAAAAAAAAAAACTTCCTTAAACTGATAAAAGCTATCTACCAAAAACCTAAAACTAACATTGTTTGTGGATTAGAAGACTCAGTAATTTAAATTTTTCAATTCTTCCCAAATTGATCTATAAACAACACAGTCTCAGTCTAAACTTTTGTGTGTGTGTGCGTGTGTGTGTGGAATTTGATAAGCTGAATATGTAATCTATATGGTAAAAGACTGGATGCTTTTCTCCTATGATTGGGAACCCAGGCAAGAATTTCTGCTCTCATTTCTGTTCAACAATTAACTGGAGCTCCTAGCCAGTGCAGTAAGGTAGGAAAATAAAGGCATATAGACTGGAAAAAAAATAAGCAAAACTGTCTTTATTTGTGGACAACCTAATTGCATTTATAGAAAATTCTAAGAAATTTTTTTTTTAAAGCCCCTAAAACTATTAAGTCAGCTTAGCAAAATCACAGGGCATGTGGTCAATATACAAATCATTTGTATACCCTTATCTATTATTAGCAATGAACAACTAGAAAGTGGAAATTCAATAACAATGCCATTTACAATAACATAAAAATGAATACTTAAGAGTAATTAATAAGTGTGTACAAGACCTGATGCTGAAAGCTATGAAACACTGCTGATGTAAATTAAAGACCAAAGTAAATGGAGACGTATACTATGTTCATGGATTAGAAGACTCGATAATTTAAAATTTTCAGTTCTTCCCAAATTGATCTATAAACAACACAGTCTCAGACAAAACCTTAGGAGGCTTTTTTTTTTTTTTTTTTTTGTGGAATTCGATAAGCCGAATATGTAATCTATATGGAAATTCAGAAAACCTGCAATAACCCCTTAAAAAAAAAAAAGACCAAAACTGGAGGAATTACACTATTTGATTTTAAGACTTATCATAAAGTTATAGTAGTCAGGCGAGTGTGGTGCTAGCATAAGGTTAGATCACTCTTTTGAACAGAGCAAACCCACACATTTATGGTCAATTGATTTTTGACAGAGGTACCAAGGCAATTCATTGAGCAAATGGTGCTGAAGGAATTGTATAGTCTTATGGTGTGGAGTGAGGAGGGGGCAGGAACCTTGACCATTATCTAATGCTACATCCAGAAATTAACTTGAGTGGATTATAGTCCTAAACTTCAGAGCTGATACTTATTGTAAAACTTCTATAAGAAACAGAAGAAAATGTGACTTTGCTGTAAGTCAGAGTTTCTTCTAAAAGACCCAAAAGGCATGAATTATAAAATGAATATTGATACATTTCACCTAAGTGAAATTAAAAACTTTCTTTAAAAGACATGATTAAAGAACAGCAAGGTCACATTACAAACATGCATCCTGAGATAGGTGTAATTTGTAGCCTTATTTTGCAATCCATCACAATACAGTGTAGAAGGGAGAGTATTGAGTTGAGTCAGGAATTTCTCATATGTCATCCTAACTCTGGCATTTGTCAAAGATACTGTTTACTAAATTATTAATGTTTTGTTAGGTTCTCTGAGCCTTGTTTTTCTTTTTCTTTCTTTCTCTCTCTCTCTCTTTTTTTTTTTTTTTTTTTTTTTTGTGGAATGATAATATTAATGCCTGCCTTATAGGATTTCAATGATGATCAAATAAAAAAATAGTTATGAAAAAGTATATAGAGTATTATTGCTATTCTTAATGTATCATCCTCATTATCATCATTATTGTTTATTATAGATAGTTGATTCTTAATTCCTCTCCCTGAAAAATGATAACTATGAACAGACATCTCTTTTTTCACATAACCAACTATAATTATCTCTTCAGGAGAGACTAAAATTTTTAAATGTTTCAATAGGTATATAAACAGATCTCTAAACTCCAGTTGATCCTTCTGATCCTTGTTAACTGAAGAAATCGAGTGGGTATAGTCACCTTTTTTTCATTTTCTCTTAAGGGCATGACTGTTCATGCTACTTTTGTTGTATGTCCTATAGTTTTATGCCAAGCCAATTTTTTACCAACATTACTCTTAGGAACAATTGAAAAACATTCTTTAGAGATTTAGAGATAATAAGTAGTAATCACATTATTTATTACATGAATAGATATAACAAATATATACTATGTGTTACATATTTAAACTGTAATAATAATAGAACTAATTGGTCTTTGGTGCCCTTTTGCCTAGAAACTTCTTTCATGTGCTTCTTTAGTGTAGCAAAATTCAGCTAACTGTACTCTAAACATATAATCCACTGTGAGAAATGAAAGATAGTTAAGTGGTTCCCAAGAACATATTAGGCTCTTTGAGCTAAAAAGAGTGATTCATGTCAAATGAGAAAAACTCTATTGCTTCACAAATCCACTTGTCTTTGGCACAGAGAAAATGAGTTTTTAATATCTGAAAGTTAGATTGTAGAGACTCATCCATGACTCATCCATTATAAATTTAAACTGTATTACAGAGGTTAAGAACCTTTTTTCTATTAAGGACCACTGAATCAGAGAGTTAAAAAATAACAGCAACCAAGACCACTTTCAGAAAAGCCAAATTAAGGTATTTGGGGGCAAGAAAAATAGAAAACATTATTGTCATTTTACTTTTAAAGTACAGTATCATTCTTCAGTTGATATTAAGGTAGATAAGATAGGTTATAAAACAGTATTGAAGAAATCAAAAGAAAAAATGAGTTCTTCTGTAATCCTTTTTTCAGTTGTTGGTCCACCATGTTTTCAGTTATCCAAACCATCTCACTGGGCCCAGGTGAGCAAGATGGATAAGAGGAAGTATGTAAACTTAGGATGATATCGCTGAGATGGAAAAAGAGGTTTATGAACTGGTTCTGGAGATTTTGAAGTGGATATCATACCTTAAGTCCTTCTGATTATGCTAATAAGTTAATACTATTTGTATCCATACACAATGAAATTCTGTTTTTCTCATGAGCAGGTAATCATTTTTAGCCTAAGCTCTTTCCAGTTTTACAGTGCCTTTAACTCTAAGGAAAATTATTCTTTTATGTACATTTTTACTTTATAGATTACTTGCCAGGTAGATTCATAAGCCAAAAGCATCCAAGTCTTTGGATCAGTGTCTGTGTGACTTAGAATCTTCTTATTCATGGCTTTGGAATTTTCTGATCTTCTCTAGAAAAAGAAAGTCCTGTTTATGAAAATTGAGTAAAACCCAACAGACTTTCTTGAGTACAATCTAGTGATTGTACCTATTGGTATTGCCAAAATATAAACCTTTGAGACCAGAGACTTTGTCTTTGTATCTTCCACAATTTGCACAAAATTGAGGCTTAATATTTATTAAGAAAAGGAAGACTATAATTTGCATCATTTAGAGTTCTCCATGTTAGAACAGCATGTATTTTCAGTGTGATCAAGAGTATTTTTGAAGGCAACCTGGGAGAAAACTAAAAAATTACTTTAAAACATCAGAAAGTGCTGTTTGAAGGTAAAGTGTGTCTCCCCTTATCTGTTCAATTTTGTCCCTCAGTATAATGTGCTGTTCACTTTTGTTTTGTCCCTCCCACCCCAATCACCCCCCCCATCCCCTTATCCACAGTCGTTTTTTTTATACCTTAGTTATTAGGTCTCATCAGGGGCGCCTCTTTTGAGTCTGTCTCTCTGCCTGTCATTTCTTCTTTCTTACTGTCTGAGAAAACCACCTGCCTATTATATTCGCCTTCATTTAATTAAAGCCGTAGTAACTGGCTTTTGCCTGAAATTATCATAGTAGAGTTCTTATATGTCTGATAGCCCAAGCCTAGTCAGTTCCGTAGATTTTAGATAACAAACTTTGATATGTGTTCCACATCCTGATGATCATGAATCTATAATGTGAAAAGGAAAGAGCAGTGTTGAAATGTGACCTCGCACAAGTCGTCAGCCTCATTCAGCTGGCTTTCTTTATCTGCAATATCAAGAGAATTAATGTGTGCCTTGAACCTAATAGAATTTGTTGTGAGTAAAAATTAAACAAAGCTTTGTAAGTTCCAAGACCTCTGCAACCTTAAGATATTATGGGGTTGATACTTCTAAAGTAGGAGTTAGGAACAGCTACATTAAAATAAAATATTCACACTCCTATGAAGCAGCAAGGGGTATCTTTTCAGTTTCTTCATTTCTTTATCTGTAGTAGCCTCTTTATCCTCTATCTATGGAAATTCAATCTACCTCTAAAAGCCCAGAACAAATATCATCAGCTTCATAAAATTCTCTCCTTATGCCCTAAACTAAAAGTGATACAGTTCTCTAGAATTTAAATAATTTGGGAACTTTTTAATAGGCATGGTAGTTCCCTTATTTTTGCATTCTTTTTAATCCATCCCCTGTTCCTGAGTGAAACATCTAGATATTATTAAAACAATCATTAGACTAGGGCAGTAGTCACTCAAATCTTAATGTGTCCAAGGTCACCTGGGAATCCTCATCTTACTTTGGAAGTTGGGGTTAGGCTGTCTGCTTCAGCCACACTGTTCTTCCTTCAGTCTCCTCTGTTTTACATAACTCCTCCAACAGTAGGCATTTTGAACATGATTTTGCCTTTACCTAGAATTCGTGTTTCTTTGTCTGTGTGATGCTGCCCTTCATATCTGAGTTTTATCATTAATTTCTAAGGGAATCCTTTCCTAGCCTATCACTAATTCCTAGTGAATCCTTTCCTAGGTCAACTCTCTCACATTATATGTTCTCATCAGCAGTTGGGTTACCCTATCACAGCATTTATCACAAGTGAAGTTTGACATTTATTTGTATAATTATTTGAATAATGACTCACTTAAACTGGAAGCTCAGTGAGAGCAGAAACTATGTTCTTGTTCTCCATTATATTCCCATTGCCTGCATGTATGTCTGTTGCTTATTGCTCTTGGAACATGGTTTCAATGAATAAATATTAAGTGGGTAGATGAATAGTAGTCCACCAACGTCATTTTGACAAACACGGGACCAGAAATTGGGGACCCTTACATTCAATCCCTGGTTTAAGTTCTTTCTTAACCTTTCTATATATATTATGGTATCTAAAACTGGATGAAACCTGTCCTACTAACTCACAGGGTGTTGTGAACATCAAATGAGAAATATGAAGATACTCTGAAAAGTATGAAGTGCTATTCAAATATAAAATTACATTAAAAAGCTAGTGATATAAATGGAAGAGGCTGTCATGGATACAAGGTACAGTTGACCTTGAACAACACAGGGGTTAAGGGCACCAACCCCTGCGCAGTCAAAAACCTGTGTATAACTTTTGACTCCCCCAAAACTTAAATATTGATAGCCTACTGTTGCCCAGAAACCTTACAGATAGCACAAGCAATTGGTTAACACATAGTTTGTGTATGCGTTATATACTATTATTACAATAAAGTAAGCTAGAGAAAAGAAAATGTTAAGAAAATCATAAGGAAGAGAAAATATATTTACAGTTTTTACTGAAAAAAAAAATCGCTTATAAGTGAACCTGCACAGTTCAAACCTATGTTGTTCAAGGGTCAACTATATAATACACAGACCATGTTCTGTTATTTATTCTATAAACCATAGGAGTTGCATTTCAAGATGGAGTTTAATTTCTAGTTCTTGTGCATTTGACTTCTTATCTTAGAAGTTATCTTTCTCACTACCCATGGTTTAGCGTAGTGAATATCATTTATTTCCACCTGTGGAAAACATGAACCCAGATTGCCTAAGACTAGCACTCCAGTTCCTTTCATTTTATGATCCAGCAAGCTCTGTGGTATTAATACAAGCCCTGTCTTTCGCAAATGGCTTATCTTTGTATTTGTAATCACTTAACACAATATACTGGGAGGCATAAATAGATTGTATATGTTACTTTCACTCTGGGTAAAATGGAATAGGAAATCACCAGTTGAATAAAGTGAATTGATGCTTCATTGTATTTTTGGAACAGGGCAAAATATCTCAACTTTTAAAACAAATTGTAGTTGGTCATTCCATAATTTTCTACCACTAGCCTATTAAAATATATTTGTTTCCCCCTCTGTTTTCTGTTCTCAGTTCTTTCTACCTTCACCCTTTCATTCCTCTAATTTTTCTTCTTTTTAACTTCAACAATCTGGGTTGCAGGGGAAAAAACCTGGCACTTAATCAAGAACATGATCTCATTGCTTTCAATGGCTTAGAAAAGAAACATTTTAAAGCAGTTGAAAGATTTCACTTTGGAAAGTAGGTACTGCATAACTAAGTGTGTTGGTTCCCAGCAGAGCCTTGAGTAACCTCTTTCCAGCCATCCTCGTGTTTTTTTTTTTTCTTCTACTTCCTGTTCAGTGAGCAATATCCTAAATTCAAAAAAAAAAGAAAAAAAAGAAAAAGAAAAATCCAGTAAGACTTTCCTTTTGGTGCTCTTGCCAGGGTATTGTTTTCTGTTCTTTCACTCTTCTACATTAGACTTTTATACTTCTGTAGTGTAATTGTTTTCTAGGCTTCATCACCAGTCTAGAGATGGAGTATAATTTTTAGTTCCCTCCTGTTCACATAAACTCCTAGTCCTCTTCAGAGTTTTCTTAAGTATTTCTGGGAGTCCTTAAGTGGAATGTATCATGTATTAAGGAACAGGAGTGAATATTCTTACAGCCTCCTTGGATAATCTGTCCCTTTCATGCCACCCTAGTATGGTGCCTTATCACTGCCACTGCTGTGATTCTGTGAGGGATCTCTGTGAGGGATAGTAAGCAGTGCCAGGAATGCTGTCTTTAGTGTTTTTAAAGCTCTCAGTCTTCAGGGTACTCAGGAGGTGCAGGGCTGGATTAGAGACCACCCCCTTCCACCGCCCAACTCTGTCTCTGTACCACACTTTGTCTCCAAGTCCCAAAGCAGCAGAGTTTGTGCTTACAGTTTCACAGTCTGTCTTGTAAAGGTTTTTTTTATCTTTTAGATCTACCCTTTTACTCCTTCTGCACTCAAAACCAGTTCAAAGAGTTAGATGGAAAAAGACACCATGTCATTTTTTCCATTGTTCTTATTTATCTCATTCCTGTTCACCCCTTCAACCTCCTCTAGGTTCCTGCTGAAATTCCCATTATTTGTGAACTAAAAGGCAGAATACCATATACGTAGAGGGAGGTCACTGGCACACTAGTTCTGATAGTTGCTGAATTTTTAATCATAAGTAGAATCAGCTCAGCCAACCTGTTAACATTTTTAAAAATTTAATATGTACCAATTTACCTGCTACTAAATTTAAAAGATACAAAGTATGCCTGGTAAAGTTTCCTAGCACCTGCATTCCTCTATTGTCAAGTTCTTCTCACTGATGGAATCAGCATTACCAGTTTCTTCTGTATCCTTCCAGAAATACTTCATGCATGTATAAAAAAATATAGTTACTTATATATTCTTCCCCATCCCCCATCTCCTCTTCCCCCTCCACCACACCCCCTCACAAATGATATATATACTTTGCTCTTCCTTGTTCTTTTCACTTTGAGACTTTCTTATTAGCACATAAGGAATTTCCTTTTTTATTGTAGCTACATTGTATGGTTATACCATACCTTATTTATCTAGTCCCATAATGGTGGACATTTAGGTTGCTTCTAATCTTTTCCTATTGCAAATATGCTGCAAAGAGTAACACTGAACATAAATTGTTTTGCATGTGTATATCTATAGGGTAAATTCCCAGAATTAGAAGTGGTAGGTTAAAGGCTATGTAATTTTGGACTTGCTACCTTTTCAGTTACTGGATGGGGAAGTTTTGTTTGTTTTATTTTCGATTTCTAGTGTATATTCTAGCCTCCTTTTTTTTAGTAAACTGGCTTTATCACCACCTCATTTTATTTGTTGCTTGTTCAGACAGTGCCCAGGCAATATAAATAAGTGGGCCAAGTGTAAGGGGAAAAAAAAAGATTTTGTTTTCACAAAGACCTAAGTATAAAGAATTATTTTTCTATTGTGGAACAAACCTTAGTACAAGCTTGGTGATAAATGGCAGGTGGAATTTAGTGTCTAGACTGCAGTGTAGGGACTGCAGTGAACTGGAGGGCGCCTGCCTCATGTGCAATGGGGGGCAGTGCAGCTCAGCTCCAGCCAGTTGTTGGCACATAAGGGATTACAGATTGAGTGGTGACAGAGGTGTAATTTTTAAAAATAAAAACAAAAGCCTCCATATTTATAGTCAGTCTCCCAACTTTTAAGTACCACGTAGACCAAACAAAATACATGCGTGGGATTGATCCATCTCCCTGAACCCCCAGTTTATGCTCTCTGCTGATGTGCATACAGAGACAGCTCTCTCCTCTGTTTCTCCAGCTCTGACTTACACATATTCTTGTTCATCATCTGTTAGCAGCTAGCTATTGCCTCTAGATGTTCCATTGATTCTTAAATATTCAGTTCTGCATATCATCATTGTTCATCTTCTTAAATCTTTATTTGGAATTTCCTTCACGTTGATGTTTTCCAGTCAGAACATACAGAGCATAGAGATTCTAATCTCATATTTCTTTCATTTAGTCACCATGTCCTATGTCTCCAATAAGCATTTTGTTTTTCAGAGGTGTAGACTGTTAAAATTTTATCAGCTAGACGCCAAAAATACTGATATTCATTATGTCATCTTCATGATCTTTACCAGGATTTTTTCTAGAGTTTGGTCATTGTTTGAATAGGCAGATGGAACATGATCATATATTAGTATTAATATAAACCTTAGGAAGAAAGGTTTTTCTGTCAAGTCATGCATGGCATTCTTTGAGTGTGATTTGTTCCGTGAGGTATTAGAAGAGGAGTTAAGAGCTTGAGCCATAGTCTCCAAACACTGGATTATGATTCCCATTGGATCAGAAACTCTTGGTAGATCTCTACTTCTGCATGTTTCTTTGTTCCATTTTTCTTTTTTGAAATTTCCCATTGAGTATCTGTGTACAGTTGTCAGTACCACCTCTTCCCACTGTCAGAGACTTGCATTGCCTGCTCCGCACACCATCAGTGGTGATTACACAGCTTTGGGGAGATAAAAATAATTCCTTCAAGATGCTTAGAAACTACTGCTTTAGGTACTTTTTCTCAAATAGTCAAAGCTATTTATTCATAATTAGAGTAATTGAAAGGTTAGAGGCACGATAAAAAAAAAACAACCGGAATTTTGCAAAAGCAGCTTGGAACAATGAGTCCTTGCAGTTACTGGGGGTTGGGATGGGAGTGGGGCGGGAGAAGCCGGCCTTGTCCCAGCAGTTCTTGGCCAAGAGCTGTCTGCCTAGCTCTGGATTTCTGCATACTCACAAAACCACTTTCTCGTTGTAGTTTAGTCTTCTAAATAAATTCCCCTACTACAAAACAAGTATTTGCAATACCAGCCATTACATTGTTTTTCGGATACTCTCCTTAAATCAGTTTTCCTCTAGGACATGATAATTTTTTTGAAAGATTGATAGTTCAAGTTTACAAGAGGGCAAGGAAGCTAAACATTTATGGGTGCCTGCTTTAGGAGCCTTTTTTTTTTTTAACCATATCTTATTTAGTCCTCATAGTGACCCCTTGAAGTAGATATCATTGTCCATAATTCTCAGAGGAGGAAACCAGGGCTTAGCAAGATTAAGACATTTGTGTAAGAGAGAATTTCTAATAAGTTGTAGAACCTGAATTTTCAAACACAAAACAGTCTTGCTCCAAGTCTCTTATTCTTTTATTATTCAGTTCTATCAGTTTTGCATTTTAGAAAGATTACTTTGTTAATTGTGTGCAACAAGAATAGGAATGGAGGTAGGAAAGGCAGCTGGAAACCATGGCATTGATACAGCAGGAGAAAGAGGAAGGGCTCAGGTAAGATAGCGGTCACACGTAAAAGAACCTGCCAAACAGTGTAATTGGCACCACTTGGTTTAGCATATACTTGTGTTTTGTTTTAGTTCACCATAAAAAGAGTGGATTTTGACAGCTATAAATTTCAGTGTAAAATGACAACCTATCAAGTTATATGTTGCAGTTATCTAACATTTAGTATTTGAGGATATGGCATAAAGTATAAACTCATAATTTTAGGACTGAATCATTTTCTGCCTTTGATAGAGATTAACATGAATGTGCTTGATAGATATTTTTACATCTGTACTTTTATTTATATATTAACTCATAAAAGGAGCAATAAAGAGCATGGGATACAGATTTCATATTTTTTTAATGCTGGTTTGACATAATATAAAAAGAATGTAAACAGATTGAGTCTGGAAATTACTCCAAAGATTGAAGAAGTCTTGGCACCTATAATTAGATATAAATCTACTGCATATAGAGTACTTTTTGAGAGCTAGTTGTATTTGGTAGCATACAGTAAATTTAAAATATTAATATTGTATATCTGTGTGGTGTATCACATGTTATAATTGTCATTATAGTTTGAGAACTCATGAGCTTATGGATAGATATCTGAAGAAAATTATTTAGAATAAGGAATCTAAAATATAGAGACTTTAGTAGATAACATTGAGATAAAGCCATTATGATTCTGGAGTAGATTTTGCTGGGAATGGCCAGGTCCTGGAGAGCATAGAGGAACAAAAGAAATAGAGAAAATGTGATGGTTATCTGCAGCTCCAGGCTTTTAAAGACTTAAGTGTGAGAAAGCTGTGTGTTCCCCAACTCAGGTTGGGAGAGCTCAGGAGAGCCTTTTCTTATGACTTGAGATACTTTTTATGTTTGTTCAGTCAGGCAGCACAAAATGTGAGGCCCTAAAATAACTCTACTAGACTGAGGGAATGTGAAAAATAAAAGAAACTGTTGTTGTCTTTGGGAAGCTGACAGTATTATGAGTTTTGGGGTAAAGCATCAGTTGGCTCCTTGGAATTTTTTTGACTTCAACTTTTAGTTATAAAACATTATCTTATTGGCCACCTTTTTACTTTGAATTATATATTAGCCTATCCACCTGAGATATGTTAGGTTAAAACATTTCTCCATTTCTCTTGCAATGGGGAGCATATGAATTCCCTCATCCCCTGCCTTTTTATCCTCCTTTCAGCACTCACCTCTTAGTAAATTGACAAGAAGATGCTTCAAAGCTAGTCTTAAGGGAAGTTGATGATGCTCTCTGAAGTACAATTTAATGGATGCTGGGAATGTCCAAAAATAACGTCTCTACTAACCTGTTGAAATTATTAGAAATTAGACCATTAGTAATTCTTGCTAAGTTTCCTGTTAAATTAGGTCATCCCTAGTAAAGCTCTTGATTTAATCCCTGTCTAAGAAAATATATAGCATCTTTTGGTAGAAATTTTCGACTATAGGTTCCTCTCTGATCTGGTCCTCCCAGTAGCTCTCACTTCTCTGATTTCATGTCCTAATAAGTTACCCTTTGCCCATACAACTCTAACCACATTTTTCTTGGTGCTATTCTTTGAATGTGATAGATAATTTCTGCCTTAAGGTCTTTTTTTTTTCTCCTTTTCTGCCTCAACATCTTGATCTTAAATGCTCTTTCGCCTATATCTTCATGTCATGATATGCTTCCCAACTCAAGTCTTTACTCTGATTTAACACTCTCTCTGAGGCTTTCTCTGAGCACCGTATTTAAAATTGTAACCCCACCATCCACAACCCCTAATTCTTTCTCAGCTTTATTTTCTCTTGTACTTATCATGATCTGAATACTGTATATTAGACTTTTTAAAAAATTTGCTTGCCTTTCACCATGAGAATGTAAGCTTTATGTGAACAGGAATTTTGTTTTCTTCATTGCTGTATTTCCCAGTGTCTAGTATGTAACAGGTGCTCAGTAAATATTTGTTGAAAGCATAAATGAATAAATACAAGATCCTGCAGAATTGAGGCATAAAAAGAAGTGCCTATAGAGAAAGTGGATACCAGATAATTATCTCATCGTATAGTTTTTCTTAAGATAGCATCTCCCAAAATATATTAAATTTTACTTCTCCCTCTACAGGAAATACTTGTCTAGGTTTAACTATGGATGGATTCTGTTTGCACATTTATAATAATTCTGAACTTTTAACAAAACTTTCAAATGACATGCATTGAAATAGATCCTGTGTTTCTGAATAACAGACTGGAATTTTTGCTTTCATTCAGAGGTAAGCACTAACCTGGGAGTCAAGCTTTCTGTCTCCTGTTAGATTTTTTTCATTTGTAAACTGAGGTGATTGGAAAACATTTTAACATTGATTCTAGATTAACATAAGATTTCATGATTCACCTTAGTCTAGCTTAATGAAGTCTGTTACTCTAATTCTATAATTATTTTATTTATTAAACATCGGAAACTACAGGGATAGGAGAAGAGCAAAATGAGAAGAAAGATAGTGGATCTTCCAGAAATGTAGTGGAAATTGTTTATCAGTGCCTTATATACTCTGCCTACAAAAGAGAGTAGAGGCTTCAAAGTCACATCAATGTTTGAGCAATAGATCAGGGCATCTGGGTTGGTTCTGTGAGTAAATTGTTAAATTTTTACATGAAAATATTCTAGATGAATGCCAATAGGAATAGTTTTTTTATGTGTGTATTTGTTTTAGTCCAGGGGATAGTTCCTTTTTTGAATAATAGTCACACAGACTTTTAAAATTATTTGTAATTATGATAGGAGACTACCATTTTAAGTTTTCCTGTTGGAGTGAATTCTGGAGAATTTTCATGGGTTAGGCAACATGGAGTTGTTGAACTCATGAATTCTCAATCTGGTATTTTTAGCTACCTCAGAGGCGTCAAGAGTCCTAATAAAGTTTGGCCTCAAGGATGCTGTGATGTAGACTGTAAACCAGTGACTGATTGGCTATTTCCTTGGTCCTGGGAATACTTATATTATTCACCCAACTATCAAGAGTAAAGCTCGTTTTTAAAATATCCTTCATTTGTACAGTATTTAGCTTATAGTAGATTTTTAATAAATGCTTATCAGTTATCTTAGGAAATATTCCAATTGCATTATTTTAAAGTTTAGTAACATAGAATCTTTTGGTGTTAATTTTTAGGATTAGAACCCTAAAGATTATCTTAGTTGGAAGAGACTTGAAAATAGGCATTTTCTTTCATTTCTTCACTAAGCAAAGATTTATTTACTGCTTATAGTGTTGCTAGCACATTTGTAGGAGCTGGAACTACAACAACTGATAAGAAACAATTCTTGCTCTTAAGAAGCTCACATTCTAGGAGAGAAAGACAGATTTGTGTACAAATTATAATATAGTATAACAGAAATAAGTTTATGGTACTCTACTAGCAGAGAGTTTGTGAAGGGTGTTTGCTGTCTTATTTATATGAATCATGGAGACTGGAAGAAGAGAAGGGAGGAAAACATTTCATTTCTGAAGGGCTAAGGGAACTGCGTGGCTGGGCAAGTACCATGTAAAATGAGGAATAGAGATTAGAGAGACTATTTGGGCGATATTCATGAATTGCTTTGACCAATGTCTGTTTTATGAATTTCCTTAACTGCTATGAAATTTGCCTTCAATTATGAATGACTAATTAAATTTATTTAGTTAAGTATTCAGCTTGGAGTGTTGGTATGGGAAAAATAGGAGTTATTTTGGGTGACACTATGCTCAAAATTGTCTTTATACCTAGACATTATATTTTTATGCAAGAGATATGACATTGCATTATTAGAGTTCTTTCTTGTCCTCTAAACCAGGAGAATCCAAGTAGAATTACCTCAGGAGCTGTTTAAAAATATTCTTGGACCCCTACCTCCAGTTATTTGGATTTAGTAGGTCTATAGTTGTTTAGGGATTCTGTGCTTTTAAAAGACATTCATGTGATTCTGGTGCACAGCACAGTTTGGGAACTGTCCTAAGCTGACATGGAGAGAAAGTGCTGCTTGCTATAATGTATTTGTACTGTAATTAAATAAGAATGGAGTAGGGTCATGGATAATTTAATAGTAACAACCCCATGAGAGTAGAACATTCTGAGATTCCATAGTAGGGAGTGCTAAATACTATAGTGAAAGCAGTAGCTATGCTTTAGATGTGTTTTGAACTTAAATCAAAAAATCTGAAATCAAGTCACAGAGTGTACAACTACAGTTCTTTTAGAAATAATGGAGCCGTAAGGGAAGTGACACCTAAACTGAATAAGGTATAAAGGTGCTAATGGTTGGAGTCAAGTACATTTGAGGCCACATACAGAGAGAGGCCTCTGACCTAAGGATAAATCTTCCCTGACATTTCATAGCATAGTTCAATAGAGTTTACCAATGACCTACTATTAATAATAGGAAAATGTGTATTTTTATTTTCAGTTCATAAAATTATTTTAGAATGGAAAAAAGTTGGGAACATATTGAGAGTAACATCAAAAATCACATATCTTAATCAAAACCTATAATCCTGTATTAGACTATCCTAAATTCTAGAGAGCATGTGGCAGTCATGTGGCTTTTCTGATGAATTGTGTTTATTGATAAAGCTTCAAGATCATTTAGCAGTGAAATATAGTAGCCTAGAGACTCCTTTCCAGAGGCCATAAAGAATATGAATGTTCCATCTTCTTTCTGTTCATGAGTTCAACAAATAAAACAAAAATAGTGCTTTTTCTGTTCCAGATACTACCTTAGGAGCTGTTAGAGATAATAGACAATAGAGACACAGATAATAGACACACAGATAAATAAATAATATGTCAAATATTAATATTTACTTAGAAGAAAAAGCAAAGATGAAACTTTTTTGCTTAAAAAAAAAAAGCTGGGAGAGAATTCTGGCTCAGTTACATCTAAGATGTTTTATCACTGCTTCTTGAATGAATGTGCAAAAGACTTTTGTCTGCAAATTTAATACACACAAAAAATAACTTGGTGATTGAAGAAAGTACCATAATTTGAGGTCCAGAACAGAACAAATAATTCCCTGTGTCCTGCTCTGGTTAGGTGCTCTAGAGGAGTTGTGTTGAAGTTGGGGAGCCCCTTTTTAAGAGAAGACAAGATAATGATAAACGAAACCATGTGAAACTGGAATCAGGACTGGGAATTTTTAGCATGGAGAGCCCTTGCAAAGATTATGCAGTTATTTAAAAGCCTGCCTTGTGGAAGAGAAGAAATTTAGTCTTTATTGATTCAGCTAGGTGAGTGGGTTGAAGTTACAAGGAACAATTTTAGAATCAAAAAAGGAAAATCTTTATCAGCAAACTCTCCATTAAACATCCCTGTCACTGAAAATGTAGGGAAAGCTACATGAGTATCTGTAGGTCTTTAAAAATTTGACAAGTAGTATGTATAATAATTCTTTTGGAATAAAAATATCCATGGTATGTGACATACCTTTAGTCATGAATCATTATGAGTAAAATGTTAACATCATTAAGTATTTTAGAAGTGTATTTGTTGCTCAGTTTGTTGCACAGTACCTATAACAATTAAACAATTGCTCCAGAGAAATGAAAATAAATAGTACCCCTAATCTTTTGTTTTGATGCCTAACATAGGTATTTCAACTACAGTTCTAATAAGAAAAGGGAAGTTTATTAGCTGATTGACCTTGGGCAAGTAGTGTCTTGTCTTAATTACCTACCTCAGGGGATTGTGAGATTAAATGAGTTCTATGTGTAAAGCACTTACCCAGTGAGTGTTTGGCCCAGGGAAGTATTCATTAAATAGTGATAGTAGTTGTTATTTACAATTTTAAGATACCCAGAGGCATTATTTGAGAGATTAGTATTCTAATCTAGATGAGTTTTTAATTCCTCATATCTGTGGTTGTGTTTTCTTCACATGTCACCAACCATTCTTCACCTAAACTCTCCCATGTGCCTCTCAATTACAGCTAAATGTGGAAAGCCTCATTTATCTGGCATCATTCAAGGGAAAAATGTTTGACTTAAGAGAGAGACACCTTTTGATTAACTTCCTAAAACGTAATTTTTTCTTTTAACCATTTCAACTTTTAAAAACAAATGTATCACATGCTTTCCTGCCTTTTTAAAACAAAGGTTCTAAACATTAATTTTTTGATGTGTCAGTGTTGTTATATGTATATATTTATAATTGGTTGTTTTCATTTATTTTATTCTTTTCAGGCAGCTGTTATTTTTTTCTGTGGTAAGCCTTTTTATGCATTCCCACTGCCTCCTAAATTTTTACATCTAATCTTCTCTGGATTTGGAAACCAGATGTTAAAGCTTGCTAATGATTGTATGTAAAATGATAAGATGTCTGGAATTTGCTTGAAAATATCCATTGGAGCAGGGGAGCAAGGAAGGAGCTGTTAATTATTTAAGCCGAGTGATGGGTACATAAGCATTTATTATTGTTCTTTCTGCCCTTGTGTATGTTTGCAAATATTCACAATAAAAAGTTTTGAAAAACCACCTTTTAAAAACTATATGTTAGATATATGCAGGTCTATGAATACTTGTTTCTTAGTTTTTATCTTTGTAAGGATTCACAGGAAGCTTAGTAGTATTTATCTTTGGTCAGAAGAACTGAGAGCTAAGGGGAAGGGATGTTCACTCTTTGTTTGTTCTGGTAGAGTTTTATGACCTTTTGCTAAGGGTGGAAAATTTTCCAGTAAACCAACTTCTGCTTCTGTAATCTGCTTGCTTGTTTGATGTTAACCAGGGTGTGGTTAATCTGCTTGCTTGTTTGATGTTAACCAAGGTGTGGTTCTAGGCTTTATAAACTGCCTCTTTTGGGAGCTCTAGAGTGATCTCCTCTAACAATGGGTGGTAGAGAGTCAGTAGCAGGCCAGCTAATAAAGGCTCATAATTCATCCAAGTTGGCTCCATGGGTCTTAGACTTGATTGCGCCACAACATTTGGAGGCCCCAGCAAGATCTCTCCAGAGGGGGAGATCTCCTTAGACCCACAACCCCGGCCACCTTGGGCAAGGACCTGCCCCGTCCAGGGGACAGCTGCTGAGAGACAGCCGCTGAGAGATGTTCCTCAGCCCCCGATGCCAGGTGGTCTCACCCAGGAAGGCAGGTGAACAAAAGGTTCAATTCTGTAACAATTGGGCACGAGCCATCTGGAGCAACTTTACTGGTGAGTCAGACTGCACTTGGATCTGTCTGTCAGTGGGCCCTAAAGAAAACTAGTGGAAGGCTGGACGCAGCAATACTTCCCTAGTTCGGTCAAGGTCTGAGACGTCAGACTTGACTTCAGGTATTCAGGTTTCTGGTTCAGGTATTCAGGTTTTTGGGTACGCTAGCGTTTTGTGTTACCTGTAATTTGTCTTGTCTGTCTGTATTGTGTCTGTCTGTCTGGACTGGTCAAATGTACTGTTATACTCCTATTGCCTTGGTCTTCATAAGTTTACTTATTTTGATTCTTTCCTTAGGTCTGGCCTCCATGGCCCCATCTGACTAGACTCTGGTTCAGAGGCTGATCCTAGCCCTGGCTTATTTGGCTTTTGTGGGGATTCTCTCTTTTCTTGCCTGTTTTTACTAACATGGGTCAGGCTTCTTCCTCGAATCGTCCTACCCCCCTGCGGGGACTGAACCTCAGAGGCCTTTCATAGTCTATGTTCCTTTCCCTACTAGTGATCTGTATAACTGGAAACATCAGAACCCTTCTTTCTCAGAGAAACCACAGGGACTAACCTCTCTCCTGGAGACTATCTTCTTTACTCACCAGCCAACCTGGGATGACTGCCCACAGCTCCTCCAAGTCCTTTTTACCTTGGAGGAACGAGAGCAGATCCTCTGAGAAGCTGCCAAAGCTATGTTCGAACCGAATGGGCAGCCCACCACTGATTCTACCCATGTCCATCATGTCCTCCCGAATACCCGTCCACCCTGAGACCCCAACACCGAACAAGGCAGCCTATCTAGGCTACAACCTACAGAAAGGGAAAAGGACCCTGTCCTCCTGCCGGATTGAAGCCATCCTGAGGATACCCTAGTCTCAGACCAAGCGACAGCTCACCAGATCACTGGATCTCCAACGTGCGGATCACACAATACCAGGTCTTGCTCCTTAACCCGCCTCACATTCAGTTTTTGAAAACTACCGCTCTCAACCCGGCCACCCTGCTACCTGATGACGACCCCACCAGCCCTGACATGACTGTCTCGAGGTTTCGGAGAATGTCACCTGCACCCGACTGGACCTGACAGACAACCCCTGGTTGAATCCAGATGCTACTCTGTTTACAGATGGAAGCAGTTTTATTTCAGAAGGAGTCAGGTACGCGGGGCTGCTGTAGTAACTACTGAGACTGTCATTTGGGCACAGGCTTTAAGTCATGGGACTTCGGCCCAATGAGCTGAATTAATAGCAGTGACTCAGGCTCTACAGTGGGGTAAGGAGAAGACTGTGAATATATACACAGATAGCAGGTATGCTTTTGCTACGGCTCATATGCATGGGGCCCTATACAAGGAACAGGGCCTATTGACTTTGGGGGGAAAAGAAATTAAGAACAGGGAGGAAATTCTGGCCATCCTTGAAGCATTTTGGCTACCAAAGAAGGTAGCAATCATCCACTGCCCTGGGCACCAAACCTCGGGCTCCAAAGTATCCAGGGGCAATGCCCTTGCAGACCAAACAGCCAAGGAGGCTGCCAGAAAACCAGTGGGGCCCATTAATGTCTTTCTGGCCCTACCACCGAGGGTGTTGAGGGACACCCCCATATACACCCAAGAAGAAGTTAAACTTTACAGCAAGCTTGGGGGAAAGGAGAGGTCCTCCAGATGGGTAGAGCTCCTGGATGGTCGTATCTTCATTCCAGAGGCCCTAGGCCGGGACCTCATTTTACAGATACATCAAGGTACTCATTTAGGGGGAACAAAGTTAATCGAACTCTTGAAAAGGGACTACTACATCCCTGAATTACAGCAGACTGCCAAACGGGTTTCGTCATGGTGCCATACCTGGCACACAGGTCAACCAAGGACCACCAAAGGAAATCCAACAAGGTGTAAGTCTTCGCGGACAGGCACCAGGAGAACTTTGGGAGTTAGATTTTACCGAAGTCAGCCTGGGAGCCTACGGGTTCAAGTATCTACTTGTGTTCATAGACACCTATTCGGGATGGACTGAAGCCTTCCCTACAAAACAGGAGACAGCTCAGGTGGTAACAAAGAAGTTAGTCTCAGAGATAGTACCTCGATTCGGCCTGTCCATAGCACTGGGGTCCGACAATGGCCCGGCATTTATCACCCAGACCTAGCCAAGGTTCTAGGAATTAATTGGAAGCTACATTGTATTTACAGACCTCAGAGCTCAGGACAGGTAGAGAGGATGAATTGGACCCTAAAAGAAACTTTGACTAAGTTTAAGCTGGAAACTGGCGAAAACTGGTCCTTACAGGCTCTCCACCTGGTGCGGCAAAAGACCCACCAGTTAGTTTCTGCAACCAGAGCCCCAGCTCAACCCCTAGTCCAGCCACACAACTACTCTCCGGGCAACTGGATATGTGTGAAGAAAATACAACCTGCCTCACTTGAGCCTCGCTGGGACAGACCTTTTCCTGTCATCTTGGCCACTCCCACCACTGTTAAGGTAGCAGGACGCCACCACTGGATTCACCACACTAGGATTAAGGCGGCCCATCCTCCTCAGGCATCAAAACAATGGACCCTGTGCAGGACAGAGGACTCATTAAAGATAAGACTATTACAGACCAGTCTGGGCCCCCTTAATTCTATCTGTCCTCTTCCACTCCTCTGATTGTAACCCCAGTAACCCCCATCAGCCTGTGCCAGTTAACTGGGAGCTTACTAGGTCAGAAACTGGTGTCCGCATTTCCATCATCAATGCTACAGGACAACCAACATATCACCTGGACTTATGTGACATCCTTGGCAGTATTAGAACCACCCATACAAGGGACAGTTCTCCCCAACAGGGGGATCGAAAACTGTAGGAGGGGGCACATTTGGCGGTATGGGAGCAGGGACCCACTTCTCACTACCCTCATAGCTACTCCTTCCCATTACTACCTAGTAGCCCCCCCCCAAGGGACTTGGTTTGCATGTAATACGGGACTCACCCCTTGTATCAACTGAAACTACTGGTCTCAGGGTACTAGAGGTTTTTATGTATTAGTCCATGTTCTCCAAATATATTTCTACTCTGGGGAAGGGGGTCGTGAACATTTCCAGTATATAGATCACCGAGCTAAGAGAGCTCCCATCCTAGTCCCCTTACTACTGGTACAGGCATTGCAGGTTCCGCTGCAGTAGGGACCACAGCTCTAGTCACTGGAGATTCCAACTACCGGACACTCAGTGAACATGTAGACAAAGATTTACAGGATCTTGAAACTTCAATATCTCACTTAGAAACTTCTGTAAACTCATTAGCTGAAGTTGTCTTACAGAATAGGAGAGGATTAGACCTACTGTTCCTAAAGCAAGGGGGTCTTTGTATGGCTTTAGGTGAAACCTGCTGTTTTTATGCTAACCATTCAAGCATTATTAGAGGTAGCCTAGCTTTAGTCAGACAAGGGCTCAGCGACAGAGAAGAACAATGCCGGAGGACAGGATCTTGGTATGAGAACATGTTTTACTGGCCCCCGTGGTTAACTACTCTGCTTTCCTCTATTGCAGGACCCCTAATAGCATTTCTAGGGTTATTATTTGGACCTTGTATAATTAATTGGTTAACTACGTATGTCAAAAAAAAAGGGTGCAGGCAGTGAAACTCATGGTTCTCAGAACTCACTACCCACCGCTCCAGGTTGAGGAATCAATGATTTGAATTCCCCTAAAAACCAGTGGGGAATGTTAAGGGTGGAAAATTTTCAAGTGAGCCAACTTCTGCTTCTGTAATCTGCTTGCTTGATTGATGTTAACTAGGGTGTGGTTAATCTGCTTGCTTGTTTGATGTTAACTAGGGTGTGGTTAACCTACTTGCTTGTTTGATGTTAACCAGGGCGTGGTTAATCTGCTTGCTTGTTTGATGTTAACCAGGGTGTGGTTGTAGGCTTTATAAACTGCCTCTTTTGGGAGCTCTAGGCTGATCTCCTCTATTTAACCCTGCCTGATAGAGAGTCAGTCACAGGCCAGCTAATAAAGGCTCATAATTCATCTCAGTTGGCTCTTAGACTTGATTGCGCCACAACACTTTTTTATCTCCATGTATTGTTCGTTGATATGTTTGTGTGTGTTTTAATACGTATCTAGTCCAGAAGAAGATTCGCTTCCTCATCTGTAGATTGAAAGTACTAATAGTACCCAAATTATGAGATACCGAGACTTGTATACCTCTGTATTTTAACATATTTTTTATTTTAAATATGTATATTTTGAATGGGTAACTCCGGGATCTGTGTGAGGTGCTAAAAGAGCAGTAAATGGAACTCTGTAATAGCTGTTTCAGACTTCTGAGAATTCTTTTTGGTATCCAAATCTGGCCCTAAGTGTCTCATTAATTGGTGGTGCAATGTCCCCTTACCTCTCCCTTTGATGGCTTGCTTGCTGTTTGTGCTATAGCTAAGCTAACTCTTCACTCTCTTTTATGCTTTGCTTTCTTCCAAAAGCCTTACACTCCTTGTTTCTTATTTCTTTATTCCTTATTTAAATATTCTGCCCTTTCTGTGTTTACCCTTATTGAGTGAAACAGATACATGCCTAACTGCACAGTGTAAATTCAATTATAAATCACCACTGACATACTGGATTCATAATTACACATTTCCCAGAGGCAGAAGTATAAGTTGGTGCCTCTTTGGGAGGCAATTTGATAAAATCTATCTGTCATAATTTAAAATGTATGTACTCTTTGTCATGACAATTTCTTTGCTGGGAATTTATCCTAAAGTTATAATAATATGTACAAAGATGTATGAAGAATTTGTGGCTGGTGTCTGGGTGGAAAAGAGAGTTCAGATTCAGAGGCAAACGCCTTTTGTTGTATGTCTTTTGGAATTCGCCTTTTCTTTTTCTTTTACCTTATATAGTTACTACTTTTTATATTAAAGAGAAAAACTAGGGTGAAAAGAGCCTTTTTAACACCTGTGGGTAACAGCATCTACAGCTTCTTATTTCTAATGAATTTTCTGGGTTATGTTTTTCTTCAAGGATCAGTCATGCTGACATAGGCTTCCTCATTGCTCAACCCGATTTTGTTTAGGATTTTGACAACCCTAAACTAATCATTTGATAATTGAGTCCATTTCTGAGCGTAAGAAATTTTATAATTTTTTTGCATAAATGTGTGGATTTAGCTATTGCACAGATGCATTTATCCTTCCTGACCTATATTCCATACACATACCCATCCTTTATCCCATCTCCATTACCTTTTGACCACCTATTTTTTTCTCTATGCTCATATACTTAGATAAGTGTGCATGTGTGTACATATATAGGTATATACATAGACATGAGATACACGTGTAAAGGAATTTTTTGTTTATAATTTTCTTTTTAAACTCGATCATATTATACTCATTTGATTGCATTTTGCTTTTTTTTTTTAAATTTATTTGCGATGTGCAAATTTCACTGAGTAACCTGATAAAACTATTTTATTCTTTTTAATGATTGCATTGTGTCAATTGGTCCAAGTTTACTGTAATTCATTCCTATATTGATTGAAACAATTCTGTTTATAGTGGCAAGAAATTGGAAAACAACTGTCAGTAAACATTCTCATACATATTATGTAGGATTACTTTTGTTTCTGTGTGATAGAGTCCCAGGAGTAGGACTACTAGGATAAAGGTATAAGTACTTTAAATTTTAAAATATGTTGCCAGATTGCTTTCTGAAAGAATGTCATAATTCACGTTTTAGACCCATGAAATACAACAGTACCCTTTTTAGGACATGGTATCAATCTTTTAAATTTTTGCTAAAGTGATATCTCATTGTTAAATTGTTATTTTCCTGATTTCAGGTAAGTTTTGAGTATTTTTTTTTACTAACTTCACAACTTGGATCTGCTTTTGCTCTACATGTCAGATATTTTTTCCAATTTAATTGCCTAGTTGGCTTATGGATTTTTCATAATAGGAAGTATTAAACTTTTTATATTTCTTTTTTAAACTTTCTGCTCTTTTTGAGAATGTTTAGAAGACATGTCATCTTTTGATTTTGTTGTAGAATGTATTACTGTGATGTATTTTTTACATCTGTCTTTATTCCGGCTGGGGTTTATTTTTTATGTACAATGTAAGATAAAGATTTAATTTTTATTGCTAAGTGATAACCAGTTTTGTGATGATCATTTAAATAAATAATTTATCTTTTCCTTCCTGCTGAAATAAAATTTAACCTTTGACTTGTACATTTTCTCATATGCTTTGGAATATATATTTAAGTTCTTTATTCTGTTGCACTCATGGGTGTGTCTATTCCTATGCAAGTGCCATCTTGATTTGTTTAGTATCTTTTGGATATATTCCATTATCTAGTCAGTGAAGTTTTCTCCTTTTCAGTTTTCTTGGTGATCCTTGGACTTTCTGCTTTAAAACTTTAAGATTCTATTTTTAAATTAAAAAAAAATCTTTTGGGCTTATTTCTTAGTACTGTCACTCATACATATTGGGGGAAAGTTACTACTGTGAATGAAATATTGTCCCCATTATTTTTCTAGGTGTCTCCTGCTAAACTTGGAGAAAATTGTATTAATATTAAGCATATTGTAACATACTTCTTAATTTAATAATTTCAGTTTTCTTTTACTAGAATTCCTTGAGTTTTCTAGGTATCCCATTAGATTAGCAAAAAGAAAATTTCTCTTTCATTCTAATGTTTTTGCCTGTTAATTTGTTTTCATGTCTTATTATATTTGCTATAATCTTCAAGTCAGTGTTGAATTATAAAGGGGTTGGTGGGCTTCCTGTTCTAGTTCCTAATTTTATTAATTTGATTGATTGATTATTATGGTTACACTAATAAAAAACTTTCCTGTGAATAAACTTCTTCCCAAACCACCCCTAATTTGTTCATTTCTTCCCATTTTCAGTGTAAACACTGTTGTTGGGTCTTTTCTACCCAATCAAATTTCCATATAGAAGCAAGTTTTTGATATAGGTATAGATATATAACATACATGCATATGTACTATACATATAAAATAAATAAATGGTGTGCATACAACCTTAGTTTTATTTGAAATAGTTTTAGTGTTTTGCTATTTAGAATACTGGCTGTTTCCCGCCCCCCCAAAAAAGTTTATTTTTTTTCTAATGTTTTTCATAGAGGTTTTATTAAAAATGGCTGCTTAATTTTACCAAATGCCTTTTTAGCATCTGATATAATCATGATTTTTTCCTCCTTAATTTGTTGATATATTGGATTATGTTGATCCCTAAAAAAGAACCACTCTTCCATTTCTACAGTTAATTATAGTCATATGTTATTTTTGATATGTAGCTGGACTTTATTGTCTAATTTGACTTTTATTTAGTATTTCTACATTTAACTTAAGTGAAATTGGTTTATGATATGTTTTGTGGTAAATCTACTCTTTTTAGATTTGATATTGAGTTACACTGACTTCATAAAATGAATTGGAACAGTTCTGTAATTTTCTAAGGTTTAGATTTCTTTTTATTTTGAGAACCCAGCTGATCTTGATGTCTTTTTCTATAGTAGACTTTTAATTATCTTTTATTTATGATATTTGGTTCTACTCGAATTCATTTCTCTTGGATCAGTTTTAAAGCTTCCTGTTTTACCTGGAAGTCATTCCTCCCTTTTGAGCCTATCTGCTGCTCATATATATATGTTAAAGGCCAGGCACACAGGTCTACTTATTCTTTAAACATGCCTCAAAATCTTCTTTGGTTGTTCCTTCTCCCTGGAATCTTTCCTCCACTGATTCTCACCTCCTTTCACACCTCGGTTTGATGCAAATCTTATTCTAATCTTCAGATAACAACTGAGATCTCACTCTTAAGAAATCTTCCCAGTGTTCTGTAACCTCAATTAACTTCTAAATTGTTATTCTTCTAAAACTTGTATTTTTAGTCTTATCACATTATGCCTTTTATTAGAAAGGTCGTGTGTGTGTGTGTGTGTGTGTGTGTGTGTGTGTGTGTGTGTTTTATTTGATCCTCCCCCACAGTTTAATAAACTCCTACGCTGCTGGGATCATATCTTATTCATATATGACCTTGTGTATTTGCTGTGGCACGTAGATACTTAGTGTGTTTTAACTGAATTTGAGCAAGAATGAAAAATATTGACCAGTAATCAGTTTTGTGGCTTGATGTTGCTATTTTGTCCAAGAAATGCATCAGCAACATTTTCAGTAGATTTTCCTTATATACTAATATCACTTTTTTAGGACAGGTATTTCTTAAGTCAGCAAGAAAATTAAGTACAACAGGAACTTCATTTAAGCTACAATTTAGGATATGCAGATGTGAAAGATTTCTAACTTTACCCTGTACATTTCACATTTATCATTAGTCACTGTTAGAAACTTTGGTCTTGCTTAATATAATTCAGTGCTGAATGTGTATTTTAATGTGAGAGTTTTTGACATCAACATTTTAAACTTTCATCTCATCTATAATCTTAACTTTGAGTTAATGGAAATATTTGCCTCTATAGATTGTGGTTAGAAACTGCTAATAAGTTCAGTCAGTAATACATGATCTCTAGCTCCTAAACCGTGAATAGTAGATTTCATTTTTTGTTAAGATCTGTGTCTGAATTGAAAGGGGTCAAAGTGTCTAAATGGCGAATAAAGCAGTATAATACTAATCGAAAGATGGAAGTACTAGGCTCCTTCCCTCCATTATTAACTTACTTTGCGTTCAGTAATCTAAATACAACATAGGTATTTATTCTTTTTTAGATTAGTGGTAATAACCCCTGCTACTTGATACTTTGCGAAGTGCTTCGTTACCACCATTTAAAAAAAATGTTTTAACTTCTTGTGCTCTTTGAAGTAGTTCTCTATTGCTGTTTGATTGATGGGGAAATTGACACTTAGAGAAATTAAGTCAATCAAGATTTAGCTAGCTGTAAAATAATAAATAATATACTTGGAACTAGATCCGAGAATTCTCCCCCCCCCCGTTAAGAGCTTTAGCTATAATCATGCTGTAGTATGTTTTTTGTTTTTGTTTACGGGTTCTGCATAACTACACTGTAGTTATCAAAAAGTTATCTTGAATGTTACTAAATATATTACATCACATGTTTAAATCTGTTTTCCTGGGTGGTGTCTGGTAACAGATTAAACTTCAGGTGTAAGATTTTCATTATTTTTTCCAAGTGAATAATTTTGAAAGATATCTATTAGTGTTTTTCTATTTTTTAAAATTTTGCTTTAAACAAATGTTTCATTTCAGAATTACAAAATAATTTTAAAAGATATGATTAGCTGATATTAACTGTTAATATCCTTGAGTTACATAATTAAAATTTTAATTCAACATTTGATTAACAAATATTTCTGAATTTTCTCTTTATTCTGCAGAATGGTAAATAACGCTGATCATCTCTAGTAAGGATATTGATTCACCTCATGTAAAGTATGCTCAGTTCCTTCCCAGTGGTGTGAGTATCTAGTCCTTCTCTTAATTTTTATCTTCTCAGTTGTTTTAATATATTTGATAAATCATTATGATCATGATTAAAAAATGATAGTGGAGATTTGTAGAGTTAAAAGAATTTTTTCATAATCTTGGTAATTTCTTTGATGAATCTTCAAATCTGTCATCTTTCTCTTTTACCATTTTTGTTTTCTACTTTGAAGTCTGACATTAACTTTTGATTAAAATAAAATTACTTATTATTTTAAACTGCTTAATAGCCTGGAAACATGTTAAATAGAGGTTTAGCCATTTGAGAGAGCTAGTATTAGAATCCTTGTGACAAGCACAACATTGGAAGCATGTGACCTTAATACTGCTTTGTGTGCAAACTCCTAGCACCTTTGCCATTTTCTTTTACCTACTGGGTATAATAATGTAGTTAAGCCTTTAACTAATGTAGTTGCCTTTCTTTGGAGTCAGGCAAAAAATACAAATTGAGATGGTGGTATTATCTTGAGAGCGTGTGTGTGTGTGTGTGTGTGTACATGCACATGCTAGAATATGAACTGTAACCATATTAAGTAGGCCTCTAAATAAAAATATTCCAGGAATTTCAGAAATTAGAGACAATAAAGTATCTACTAGCTCATTAAGTACGGCTATGGAGCCTAATGTAGAGTCCCTTTAGCATAAGTATTTTCTAAAATTCGGTGCAGTCTCTGTTTTGATTAAATTTCTTCCATTTTGGTTGACAGTTCTATAATCCAGTAGTAGACATTAAGATAGGATTTCTGTATTATGTAAGTTTTTCATTGAAGTTTTTTCCTTTCTCATATATCAAAAGTCTCTGCTGTAAGCCCAGAAGATTCAAACTGTAGCCTGAGTTTCTGCCGAGTAGCTGTGTCATTGGGAAATGGGAAGGCATTACATGGCTGTGGACTGTAGTCCCCTCCCACCTACCCCACCCCCTTTTTAAAACAATTTATTTAATAATGGCTATTCTTAATAGCCATTAAAATATAAGCATCATGAGGCCAGGAAGTTTTGCCTGATTTGTTCCTTTTTGCATCCTCTGTGCCTCATACATGGTCTGACACATATGGGGCACTCAATAAATCTTAGTTCAATAAGTAACTTTTGTCTAAATGGCCTCCAGTTCTCTGATATCTCTATATAAACTTGCATGTTTTTACTTGAATTTTTCCTCCCAAATGTGCATAAGGTAGCTACAATAAGAAATCTCAATCTTAATCAGTAATCATTTAGAAATAACTATTAAAAGTGTGATTGACACATTGGAATATAATCCTATTTTTCTCAAAGTTTTTTTTATTATGAAAAGAATATTTCCATACTGTTATTTGTATTTATATTTTGTATTCTGCTTTTATTAGTTCTACTGGTTTGAATTATAGAATCATTTTACCATAGTGTTAAGCTCAATCCCCAGTAAATCTTCATTTCTTACTTATTCTCATTTCTTGTCATTTTCTTACTTTAAGACTGCCACTCTTTTGATGGTAATATTAATTGTAAAAGAGCGTGATGTGCCATAAATAGTAAGAAAAGCCTGAGTACATTTTAGTTGATGAATATTATGATTGACTCTAGAATGTTTTAAATCATCATGCAGTAAATACCATGTAATCAAAACAAAACTAACTTATGACTAGGACAGATTTTGCCTAGTCATTCTAGATAAGAAGATAAAGACAGCAGAATCAAGCTGAAGAAAATGCTGTGTTATCCAATAAAATCTCATGAAGTGTTGACGCTTTACAAGTTAGGAAGTAATGTCATTTTTACACATGCGATTTCAAGATTAATCATTTGCGAATACTTTAACCGTCTTTACTCTGCATGTTTGTAGAATTTAGTTTAAGAAAGTATGTTCTGGACTTCATACCATATCCAAGAAGGGTTTAGGTACATTTCCAAATAAGGGTAAGATTTATTGTAAAATAGGTTTACTATTACACTATGATAGTATGGTCTTTTAGAATACTAGTTTATGAACTGAACCATAATTTTTTAATTTAATTGTTCTTTTATGCTTTAAACATTGTGTTATTGCAGTGTTGAAATCTTCTCACACATTTTCAATTATTGTTGGCCTGAATCTGCATTCAAATTAGTAATTTAAAGGAGAGGATGTTCCTTATCCTGTAAACAGTCTTTGTGCCACATAAGAAAATTAATTCTGTTCTTACATGTTTCTTTTTCTGTTTTAAAAGAATTGCTGATATCATGGGCTTAAATGACCTTTGTAGGTCATTTACTGCAATAATTTCATGATTATGTATTTATACTAGGCAAATTATGAGAATAAAATTTGGAAATGACAGAATGTGTGCCTTTGTTTATGTTAATGCACATTGGAACATTATTCGCAATATCCAAGAAAGCTTCTCATTTTGGCATTTTCTCAGAAAAATATTGTACCTTCAGTGTCATATATATCAGTTGATCCTGCTCATGATGCTGTTATCATTCTACTCTGTAGTGATTATATATTCCATTCTAGCAGTTGTAGAAATTTTTACTTTAGGTGTATCTTTGTATTAGGGACCTTTCTTGGTACAAGGCACAGACACCTGATTTAAACAAGGTGAAGCATAAAAGAAAATTTATTCTCTAACATAATATAGTAAGAAGAGCAGGGGCTTAGGAATTACTAGAACAAGGGATATGAACACTGCAGGGCTTTCTCCTTTATTCTGCATTTCTTGGTATGTATGCTTTATTCTCTTGCAAACTAGCTTCTTCCACATGGTGAGGAATGTACCAGACTAACCTCTTTCTGCAGCTGAGCACAGTTATGGTTGGTGATTGTCCGCTAGTCTAACCTGAATAATTTGAGGAGAACAAGGCTTGGCTTCCTGAGTGGCAGCCCCAAGAACATGTGGTTGGAAACAGTGAAGCATTCTAGGCAGGCAAAATAAGAGATGTCTTCTGTTAACTCTTTTGATGACTTTTGAAATAAAAGTGGTTTTAGTCATCATCACTGAATCAAAATGACATAAAATATTATATTGTTTCAGATATTATGGACTCTTTAGTTCTCATACCAGCTTTAGGATGGATACTTTTTAGTAACAGGTTAAATTAATATAATTTAGTTTTATGCTATTACATAAAGTTTATTCTACTATAAAGAGTGCTGCTCCATACAGAGAGAGAGATTTGAAGAGTTATGCAGATTACTATCTGTTCTCATATAAATAGAATAAGAAAATATTGTGGGAGCATAAGAAAATAATTTTCCTCTGACTTTCTTCTAGCTGGCCTAATAATCAGATTAACAGAGACAGATTAACAGGACAACATGTCCAAAGTTTATTATACTAATGTACATTTGGGGGTATCCTAATGAGACCCAAACAGGCATTGAGCAGTTGAGGTTTATATACCATTTTATACAAGAGAGAAGGGGACTGGGGAGAGGGCAGAGGTCTGGGATTTTGAGGGGGAAATAGGCAACTTACAGGTAGCCAAGAAGAGTGTAACACAGAGCAAACAAATTTCTGCTAGGCAACCTAGAGACAATGGGGGAGAATGCAGCAGAACAGATTTGTGCATGGATCCTTCCTGTCTACTATACTTAATTCGTATTAGGCTAAGATGAAAATCCTAAGTGAATGTGCTGAGATTCCCTTCCTGAAGCATTCCTATTTGACTTTACTTAGGCAGGAGATGGGGAGAGTGAAAGGCTCTGAGTCTTTTGTTTCTTAATAAGCAGCTTAAAATCAGTATCCCAAAAGGCAAATTTTGGGGTGGCAAAACTTGGTTCCCTTCAATATGATGATTGGTTTGTATTTTTTTTGTTTATTTTTGATCCATTTAATAAAACAATTCTTGGAAGTCTCATTTATAAGGGCAATTCAGTTTATGAAGCATTTTGAAAGCAGGAAAACTGAAGTTAGCAATGGACAGGCCTATTTCATTTTTAAGGGAAAAGAATAATGTATATAAATCCCAACTTGCTAAATTAATAAATTAAGGGGTAAATTATTGATATTATCAAAGGGATTCGGCAGCTACTTTTAAAAAAAACTTCATAGGATTAAGGCTTAGTATACAGTATTCTGCCTTTATCTACGGGGGATATATTCCAAGACCCCCAATGGATGCCTGAAACTATGGATAGTATCAAACTGTATATGTACTATGTTTCTTTCCTATACATATGTACCTATGATAAAGTTATAAATTAGGCTCAGTAAGAGATTAAGAATAATAACTAATAATAAAATAGAACAATTGTAACAATATACTGTAAAAAATAATTATGTGAGTGTGATATCTCTCGGCAAATTAGCATGAATTTCTTTTTCCTTCTTCATAATTTCATAGATACAAGATTTGTTCTTATAGACCTTAGCATACAGGTTTTTTTCTTTCTTTCCTAAGTCAAGAACTTTTACCTTTTTTACTTTAGGGAAGCACTTTATAGCTTCCCTTTGGTATCTCCCAATTGTTAGCATCGCTATTGTGCTTTGGGGCCATTATTAAGTCACATAAGTGGTACACAAGCACTGTGATATGGTGACTGATCACCAAGACAAATAGTGCATCAAATAGTGCATATGATTACCAAGACACTCTTAAGTGACTGATGGCTGGGTAACAGTGTGGATGATTCACATTCCAGGTGGGATGGAGCAGGAGGACATAAGATTTCATCATGCTACTCAGAATGGCACACAGTTTAAGATTCACAGACTGTTTATTTCTGAAATTTTTCATTTAACATTTTGGGACATTGATTGACTGCAGGTAACTGAAGTAAAAAGCAAAACCATGGACAGAGTAGACTACTGTAATACTGAGCACTTGATAGTGCAGACAGAGGGGTGGGAGTTAAAACAGAAACTTAAGGTGTTAAGTGCCTCTTACAAGCCATTAGGAAAATGTTCATACAGTTTTTTTTCCAACAAACTTCAAGTATAATACACATACTGAAAAATGCACAAATCAGCAGTATACAATTTGGTGAATGTTCACAGCAGTGTACCTGTGCAACATAACTAGCATGTCACATAGAACATTACCAGCACTGCGTACGTAGCATTTTAATAACACATTGTTTGTGTTAAGCGCAACCACAGTTCTTTTGAAGTTGGTCAAGAGAAAAAGTAAATTAGTTACTCTGGTTGAAATTCTTCTCCTTTGTTCTGACCAGGTGATAACATATTATAGGGGGATGGATATATTAAACTAACAAGAAAATAGGGTACAGTTGTAACAGCTAAAGCATTTAGAATAGCTAATAATTGGAAACTCCAAATGTCTAAAACAGAATGAATAAACAAACCTGTGCTATATTCTTACAATGAAGTATTACTCAGCAATAAATTACTGATACACACATCATAGATTAATGTCAAAAACTTTATGCTTAGCAGAATAAGCCTTACATGAAACAGTACACAGAAATTGCCTCGGTATGATTTTCTAGAATAGGCAAATCTAATTCATGGTGGGAAAAAGTCTAAACAGTTGTTGCCTTTAAGGGAAAGGGGCAGGAACTTCTGGAGTGATGATAATGTTCTATATCTTCATGGGGATTTGAGTTTCACAGGTATATGTACTTCTCAGAACGCATAGAATGGTAAACATAGGATTTGTGTGTTTTCTTTTTATATAAATTTGACCTAAAAAAAACCTGAACAAATACTGAGTTCTAGTCAATGATATGCATGCAGAAGTTTTTAGGGGGAAGTATGCAGATGTCTGTTAACTGATTTTCAAATGGATCAAAAAATAAGATGAATAGAGAGATGGATACAAAAGGGAATGGACAGATATGTGATAAGCCAGAAAAATGTTTAAGTGGTTAGTATATGAGTGATTGCTGTAAATTTATTTCAGCTTCTCTGTGTTTAAAATTTTTTATTATAAAATGTTGGAGGAAAAAACCTAGGTTATCAAGAATGTAACAATCATGAAAACAGGACCTTTATGATAGATAGCAAGTCACAAAGGAGTATTGGAAGACAGCAGAAGATATTGTGTATAGGTGTAAGGTAAGATACTGTGGCCCATGGGCACAAATGCCCTACAACATGTTATTTGGTGTCCACACAATATGTTTGTTTTTATTTTTAATGAGCCTGTCTCTAAAACTAAAATGATTTCACATAATTTTAGGTTTCTACCTGCTTGTTTTTAAAAGGATTTGAAAAACAAAACAATCAGTGAAATAGAAGAGAATCCAAAGGTTAGATAGATACAATTTATGTGGAAATTTTGTCTATAATAAAGGTGGTATTTCAGATCACAGGAAAAGAGACATATTACTCAACAAAGCATATTGGACAATCGGCTATCCTTTTGGGAAAAAAAAATAAAGCTCAGATCCTTTCACACTCATTAAGTAAATATAAATTCTAGATGGAGCAAAGATTTTAAATATAAAAAACTATTACTAGAATCCCTAGTCCATTAGTAGAGTGGTTTTGATCTAAGTGGTTTTAACTGGAGACTTAAAAGAGTACAACAGTTTATGTCCCAAATCATATGATTCCAGTAAGTCCTGCCATATACTGGAAAGTAGAATGATATATGCTTTTGGAGCCGGTAATAGTTAGGTTTAAATTTTTTTTTCTGCTGCTTAATCAGGCTATTTGCAAGCTACAAAACCACTCTGAGCCATAGTTTCCTCAATAATCAATCAGTCAATATAAAATTTTATTAAAAATCTACAACAGAGGGTTGTTGTGAAGATTAGATGAGATTACATTATATGAAACTCTTGCTCAGTGCTTTCCTAGATGAGAATGTACAAATTTTTAGTATAGAGAGATGAAGAAACAGGTCTCCAATAGTTTAGGGGGACTGTCTCAGAGCAGAAGTTTACCTGTAAAAGATGAGAAAATGTCTTAACATGTATTTCCATCAGCAGACACTTAAGTGAGAGCCTGCTACATACCATGCATCCTATTTAGCACTAGAACTATAAAAATAAAAATAGAGGGAATTGTGCATTTAAAAAATCTTAAATAGGAAAGTCAGATTTTATAAGAAAGGAATTCATGCAGCGAGAATTTTCATGGTATCTGACAACTCCCGTAGTACAATCATGTGCTGCTCAACTATGGGAATATGTTCTGAGAAATGCATCATTAGGTGATTTTGTTATGTGAATATCATAGAGTGCACTTACCCAAACCTAGATGGTATAGCCTACTGCACACCGAGGCTATGTGATTTTTAACCTGTTGCTCCTAGGCTGCAAGCTTGTACTGCATGTTAGTATACAGAACAAGACAAAGCTAAATCAAACACAAGAGAAAGTGATACAGTGGAGAGATGCGTTAAATAGGAGATGTATGAGGCTACTGCCAACGTAACGACATCCTGTTTCACAGCACACATTTTTTTTTAGAGAAAACACTCTAAAATAGCAATAAATAATATAGTAAATATGTAAACCAGTAACATAGTTGTTTACTATTATTATTATTATGCCCTATACATAATTGCTATACTTTTATATGTGACTGACAGCAAACTAGATTTGTTTACACCAGCATTACCACAAACCCTGGAGTAATGTGTTGCATTATGATATTACAATGGTTGTTAAGATGACTATGATTTCACTAGGTGATAGGAATTTTTCAGCTTCATTGTAATCTTCTGAGATCACCTTCATATGTCTTTGATCAAAACATATATGACTGTGTTGTTGTTAACTCTGAAACAGTTCCTGCTGTGCTACAGTGTCTTGTGTTAGTTAAAGGAAGCAATGTAGAAGCCATTTCCTAAGAAAAATGGCTACAACCATTGAAGGTCCATTTCTCAGGATATCAATTAACAGAATGCATTACAAAGATGAAATACAAAATTGCTAAGTGCTGGGTGAAGTGGTGCTTAATAAATTTTTTTGTATATCTTTTTAATTTAAATATTTTTACTGGTTATTAGTATTTGCTTGGGCTTAGCTTATCAAATTATTTGTTTACACTAAATGAAGTTATAGAGTTCCTAGGTCAGTTTTGCTACTATTTAGTAAAATAAGATAATACAAACTACTTTTCAGCCACTCTCTATTAATACTCTAATGAAGAATAATAAATTTGAGATGGAAGAAAACATTTGTGCATAATCACATAGCTTGGGTTTAATACTTGTATGTACTTGTTGTTTGGTGTTACTGCCATAACTGAAATTTTGGTTTATTATAATACTAATAACTTAATCATTTTTAGTAAAGAAGTCTATGTAGAAATATTTCATCTTCTACTGAGCTCTTTGGTAGATACTATAAATAACAAGACTTTTTAATTTTTTTTTTTTTTTCAGTTTGTTGGAAACCATGTCTCACTATACAGATGAACCTAGATTTACCATAGAGCAGATAGATTTGCTTCAGCGCCTTCGGCGTACCGGAATGACTAAACATGAAATTCTCCATGCCTTGGAAACTCTGGACCGTCTTGATCAAGAGCATAGTGACAAGTTTGGAAGAAGGTCCAGCTATGGAGGAAGTTCATATGGGAACAGTACCAACAATGTTCCAGCATCTTCCTCTACGGCTACAGCTTCCACCCAAACCCAGCATTCTGGAATGTCCCCATCACCTAGCAACAGTTATGATACCTCCCCACAGCCTTGCACTACCAATCAGAATGGGAGGGAGAATAACGAGCGATTATCCACATCTAATGGAAAGATGTCACCAACTCGCTATCATGCAAATAGCATGGGTCAAAGGTCATACAGTTTTGAAGCCTCAGAAGAGGACCTAGATGTAGATGATAAAGTGGAGGAATTAATGAGGTTAGTTCTTTTGCTTATTTAGAGTCCCCACAATGTCTGTGTTCTTAGATTGGTTTTGAGTAATAAGCCATATTTCAAGTTATTTACCTACAAGAATTATGATTTCCCCCTATTTTGAAGATGAAAGAAAATTTTCAAATTTTATGTTTTTAATTTAGAATATCTCTTCTTTACTTTAGCCCTTTCATTTTGCTATTTGATAAGCCTTTTCCATTCTTTCTGTTTATCAAAGCAAAGATTAGCCTCTCTTTTATAGCTCTACTTGCTAACATTTGAATTTTCAGCGATGCTAACAGACACATTCTAATTCTTAAATCCATTGTAAGTACTTTTTCTGAGGGATAAGGTGATTTTATCATGATGTGAAATATGTACAATCTTAATTTTCCCCTCCAACATACCAATTAACAAAATAATTTTAAACATCTATTATATAAAAAAGTAGTGTTCTTAGGAAGAAAAAGACATAGTTTCTACTCCTAAGAAGCTAAAGTTCTAATTTTAGCAATAGATACCATATATATATATTTACTGTTATCTATTGCAAGATAAGTATAAGCACTTAGAGTTTGAAAAGAGTTTGAAACACTGAGAAAAGAAAGAGACATCCACTTCCAACACAGGTAATTAGGAATGGCTTCACACTGGGCCCGGGTACACTTTGAGGGCAGCAACCATGTGTGTTTGGAGGTTTTGTTTTCAAGATCTGAACTGACCTTCATATGTGGTAAGGGTGTTAAGTGAATCGATGAATTTAAGCTAAACCTTACAGATAGCTTCTATTTTGAGATATAGGAACTTTATTTAAAGTTAAGAGAATAGTAAAAGGTAGAAAAGGTATGTTTTGTCTTACAAGGACTACAAATGGGCTAGGCTATGGGAATAAGAACAGTACATTAAGAGGTAGTACAGGTTTTGGACGATTTGCATTCTATACAAATAGTTTATGTTTAAAATGATTGGAGTTAAGGTGTTTTTACAGGTCTTTAGGAATAGAGATGATAAAAGCATTGTTTTCAGTAGATTATCACTACAGGCATACCTTATTTTATTGTACTTAACTTTATTACACTTCGCAGATATTGTCTTTCCATCAACATCGAGGCAAGACCCTCTGCCAACAAAAAGATTATGAGTCACTGAAGGCTCAGATGATGTTTAGCATTTTTTAGCAATAAAGCATTTTTTATTTAAGGTATGTACATATTTTTAGACATAATGCTATTGCACACTTAATATACTATGTAGTATAGTGTAAACGTGACTGTTATATGCACTGAGAAATAAAAGCATTCATGTAACTCGCTTTATTGCGAAGTTTGCTTCATTGTAGTGGTCTGGAAGTGAGCCTGCAATATCTCTGAGGTATGCCTATACTGTAGTAGGGAGAAAGGGCTGTAGATTGATTAGTTACAGTACATAATGGAAGAAACTGTAGCAGGAATTTGTCAGAAATAAAATTAAAATGTATAATTATGGATTATAGTTCTTCCTAAAGATTTTAAGGTTTGAAGATAGTATAATGGTGGCTTAATGTTGCCATATGGAAAATCTATCCTGTAGTATCACAATGATGTAATATCTTTAAAAAAAAAAAAACTCTTGCATTTATTTTCAGGATGGAACTGCTTATATGGAATTCTGGACTGAAAGGACTGTTGTATCTTGATTCCAATGTAATTCCTGTAATAAATAGTTTTATAGAATAGCCACAAGACCTTATTATTTTAGGCTTTTAAAACTTAAAAATATACAAGATCAATTTGGCTTTGAATTTATTTCGCTTTTACAGCAGCTAGCTGAAGTTCAGATGTTCCTGTTGAATTTAACATATATATATATATATATAAAATTGTCAAAATTAAGAGAGAGAAACATTTGGACAAATAAAAATTACTTCAGTCATTGAAATATAAAAAGGTTAGCTTTTAATTATCCTGAAAAGAGAGCATATCAACAGTAAAATTTGTTAGGATGCTAGCCTGTTTTTTGTTGTTGTTGCTGTTGTTAATCTGTCTTAATAAGCTTTTAACATAACAGTTAATTCCCAAATGTGTATTAGACTAACAAGAAGTTGGGGGAAACTTTCTTTTTAACAAAAGCCTCTGGAAGTTTGGCCAGGGCCTAAAACTGGACCATTAGCTCTTAGGTCAACATAATATTATAATTAAACTATGTCCTCAAAATAAGTAGAAAATCTATTTAGCAGTGACTAAGATTTGTACTTAAATCCTGCAATTACGTACATTCAAGGCTCATCATTGTTAATATTTCATTTACATAGTGCCACTTCTTGTGTAGTTAGGACACTTTATCTTCTTCCTTTTCTATGCCTCTTTCTTAGAACGACTACTTTGATCGCTTCTAATCATCTAGGGATTTCATTGGACCTTCTGGCTCTCTGGTCTTCTACCGTTGTGCCCTCACTCACACCTGCATTCCTCTTTTGTGCCCACCTCTCATTTTTTTCAAGTTTGCAGATAATAACAATCCTTAGGTTGGAGGGAGAAGTTTGTTGTATGACTGTCCTCACTTTTAATCATTACAACCACTCTGTAAGGTGGAACAGAGAAATTGAGATTCACAAAAATTAAATAATTGGCCCAAGAAAACTTAAATATGAAATGGCAGAGCCTGAATTCTAACCCATCTTTATTACTGATTTATCACTGTTAACTACTGCCTCTGTAAATAAAGATTTTATGTTTGTATATCTCAATAAGATTTTGAATAGTGGTTAATGTAACTCAAGACAAAGTGTGAATGTCTTAATGGGCTATCCTCAAAACCCCCATGATATTTGCCATTTCAAATCAATCACTTACTAACCCAGTGAATTTTTACTTGGTGGAATGTTAAGAGAAACATTTTAGCCATGGATCTGAGTGTCCTGTGCCCATGGAGGGCTATATTGCCCTTGCTGATAACTGAACACTGTGCGATATTGTAGTGAGTTGAATTTGATGGTTTCTAGGTGGTGGGGATGGCTATCCGAATGCCTTCTTGCCTCCTTTTCTACATGTATCATATATAATTCACATCTTGCACATTCACATTGCCCAACTTCCAGGACACTCAATCATCAGGTATATTTTTCAAATCTCATAACCTATTTGAATCTACACACTTAACTTTTAGTAATTTAGGGTTGATAAAGAAGAGATAAGACCAGATCAGAAACAACTGTAATACAGAATAGCATATAATATATTAGCATGTGGGAAGTAAAATTGAAGTGTTAAAGTACTATTGGAAGAAAAGATCTTTTTTTAACTCTGAGGATCAATGAAAACTTCTCTGCATAGATGACAGTCAAATTCTGTCTTCAAAAAGGGTGGGGCCATGAAGAGATATTATTGATTAATTCATCTAGATATTTAGAAAGGTCTGTAGATAACAATGGAAAGTTTAGCAAGCTATAAAAATAATGGCAATGAAAGGTGTAAAGGTAGAATTTTATCTTCATGTGGAAATCACCCAAATGGATGAATCCAGCGTGGCTATGATTTGGAAAAGGCAGTAGGAGGCAATGATGTTGATGGACTTCAAGTGGTTAGATGCAAATAGAGTGGTCGCTCAACTTGTAAGCAAGCTATGGGAGTAAGCTATGTAATCAAAGCTATGTACTTGACTTTAATTCCATAAGACTTGAGGAGTAGAAATTATTAGGAGTGTGAGATTTTTTAAGCAAAGGGAGAAAAAGGGATTCATTTTCTTCAAAGAGGATGTCAAATTTCAGATGAAGAGAAGTAAGGAGTAGGAGAAAATGAGATAATTAGATTTGGAGTAAACGGAGTTTTTACACCAAGAAACTGGTGATTTCATGGGATACAATGTATACAGTAGGAGAGGCAGGTTAAAGGAGGCAGAATAAGAAGAGAATGAGGGGGTATGTATGAAAGTTTAAAGAACAAAGTCAACCCCATAGAATGGAAATCTTTGAATTGGACACAATGAAAGTTGAGTGCTATTGCTATTTTAAAAGTACCTAGTAAAACCAACTGAATGCCACATCACTGCTTGTGTCTAAAATGACTATAGAAGTGTTTCCATAGTATATACCTTAAAGTACTCAATACAGATGTTTGCTTCAATCTTAATGTAGTTATAGCAGATCACTTGTTTCTTTTTTTCCTGGGATTCTTTCTAGGCTTTTATAAAATAATAGTCATTGTTTACATAGTTCTTTTACAGTTCCAAAAAATTTCACATTGAAGAATTTTTTATTTTATGTGTCTCTCTCTCTCTCACACACACACACACACACACACACACACATTTAGTATTAAATTTCATTAATTTTAATTTCATTGCTTGGAGAAAAAAATTAAAAGCCTTGTCACGGGGGTATTAATGTTCTCATGTTTACTAGGTGATGAAACCAGAGTCCAGGTTTATTAAATGACTTGCCCAAGTACATTATTATCTTTTACAAGTCTTATATTTTCTTCAATTTAGAAAAGCTTCTTTTGGTAAAGCAGTTGAGTAAAGAGATTTTTATTTTTTTTAACTCATAGTGGGTACTTAGAAAGTTGCCAAGTATCTAAAAACATAGTCCGTGAGAGGCTAAATGAATTGATGCTGTTTTGCAGACTTTTTGGGGTCCCCTCTATCTTGCTGCTGTCCTTGATAATATCATACTGCAAGGCTGTGAATAATTCACAAACTGGATATTCCCTATTGCAATAATTATCTCCTCTATATGATTTTATGTCTACTCTAGGTGAATTTGATTGAAAATAAATTGTTTTAAATTTCAATTTAAATTGGTAGTCAAGAAAATAGCATTTAATCAGTTTCCCCACAAAGGCACAGTTTTTTATTTAACCTTAATAAATGCTCTCTTAAACTCAGGTTTTATTTCCTATAAGGACACTCAATACATCAAAATGCAGTCTTTATTTAAAATTTTTCACATTAATTTTGCAACTCTCAGAAACCAGATGATTTGGTTGTTTTATGTACATCAGCCAATTGAATAGTGCTGAAGTTATCTTTTGCTCAACTGATTAGTGATGGATTTTGAGAGCAATTTAGTCTATATTATCTATATTTTACTCAACAGTTTGTTATTTTGTTTGACTTTAAAATGTATTTATTTTTTCCTTTTGCTTTCAAATACACAATTTTAAAATAAAATGAGAATACATCTTTTTAAAGGAAATATGTCAGATATAAACAAGCATTTTGGAAGGAGTCTAGCCTGTATCTAGATCAGAAGCTAGATCCGTATGAGAAATTTTAGATACTGGATTAGGCAGCTGACTCTTTATTTTCTTCCTTTAGGAATCTTTTTGATTAGGATTTCCAACCAGTAGATCAGGAATATATTGTAAAACTCTAGATTGGAAGCTGTCCCTAATATCACTTCTCTGTCCTTTTCCAGAATTCTTGACAGAGAATGTGGAAATCCACTAACAGTGTATAGCCAGCCCATCCTCACCAGTTGTAAAGAATCACAACTGATTCTTTTCGGATAGGATGCTTTTCTTCCCTTTCTCCAAATAGTCTTTAGAGAGATGTGAGCTCCTATAAAGAGTTTATGGTTCATTCACAAAATGATTGGTAAAGATTTCACGACCCTTTGTCTCAGATTGGGGTCTGTAAACTTTAAAGGGCCAGATGGTAATCATTTCAGACTTTGTGGCCAAGAAGCAAAATTGAGGATATAACATAGATACTTATATACAAGAGAGAAAACACACAGGCACAAATTTTTATTGACAAATTCAACATAGAATAATAATAATTAAATATAATTTTAAAAATACGAGCCTGCTAGTGAGAATAGAATTGGGGAGGGGATAATATTTTGCTTTAATTTGTGTTTAAGATAGTGTTCCTTGCTGTCAGATTGACTGCAAATGTTCAACCGTGGAAACCATTCTTAGCTCACAGGTTGTATAAAGATGGGTGGGAGGCCTTTGCTGTCCCTGTATTGGATCATTAGTTACCACTCTTCTGTGTTGCTTTTGGGCTTGAGCAAACATCAGTGTTTTGTTTGTAATTTTTTTGAATATAAAGCATTCAAATTGGGCAGTTTTAAGTATGATTTAAATACTTTTTTTGTTCTGGTGGAGAAACAAGTCTTGCCATTCATTGTCATTCTAGCGAATGTCTAATCTTTAGAGAAAATTTTTGAATTTTTAAATAATAAAAATTTATAAGGCACCTTAGTGGAGGAAAAATTAGGTCTATAAGATGTAATTCCAAGGACACAGAAAATAGTATAATTTTAAGTATGAATTGTTCTGTGTGTTATGTGTAATAAGAAATTAATAATTGCCTTTTTGTATTAAAATTTTATATGCAATCTGTCCCATTTAACGTTGTTTTGGTTTATACAGGAAAAGAAGGCAAATCAAAAGGCAAAGCTGTTCTTAAAATGGCTACTATTTTAGCAGTTGTGAGAATGATGATGATTTCTCTGCCTTTACAAAAGGTTTTAAAAGGAACTGCACGTTATTTATGCAGTTGAATAGTTAACATGTGAAACCACAGTCTACTCACGACTGATTTTTTGTTGTTGTTGTTGCTTTTTATTTTTCTAGGGTTTCTGTCTGTGTAAGATATAGTCATTCCCCAGTAATGAAACTTTGTGTATACCATATGGCAGCCTTGTTCCTAATGTGAATTATACACAGCATGCGATTAACCATCCTCTGGTATGAAACTTATATCTACTGTGGCATTCACTAAAGCGTCTGTCTGAATGGTGTGGTGTTTTAGGACTTGAATATTTGGTGTTTCTTGGTTTGTTTTAATTTCATGTTTCACACAAGCTGGTCTGTTTATCTTTATTTTTGTGTCCTTTCTTTCTATGTTCTCCCCACCTCTCTGCTTCACCTTTCTTAGCAAAGATGAGGATTTCTGCCTTCAACATACATTGTTGGTCTTGTCTTCTGTTTTTGTTAGGAGGGACAGCAGTGTGATAAAAGAGGAAATCAAAGCCTTTCTTGCCAATCGGAGGATTTCCCAAGCAGTTGTTGCACAGGTAACAGGTAAGAGCTGAAGAGCCCTTTATTCTGGAATCATGTCTAGTCTCTGCCTTCTGGTGCAGATGTTGGATTATTGCTTGCATTTCTGCATTGCAGTGCAGATCTGTCAACTTAGGCATAATAATATATGCCTGTGATTTAAAACCCCATTGTCTCCGATATCATGGAACTTCTCCAGTGATTTTTTTTAAACTTGTGCTAGTAAATTTTAATAGCATTTGTAAAAAGCACAAAATTCCCCACTTTATGGCTGAAAAAGGGTTCTCTGGTTTTCTCGTAATTGTGACAGAGCTCATGACACATGCACATCCAACTGCTATCTACATTTCATAAATTTAAAAGCTTTGTGGTCCTCCAAATCTAATCCTAGATTTTACCAATTAAAAAATGATTCATGAGAGTAAAGGAAGTTGTGTTTTTTTAACCACTTTTCTGTATGTGAAAGCTTTCCTCAAACCATTACTGAGAAGATAAAAGGTATCATTGTCTTCTCTTTGTTCTTTATATCCCATCACCCACCCCACTGCAGCCCCATTCCGAGTATGTGGTGTATATGTGTCATTCTCTATTCAGATTGCATTTTTTATAAAGTTCTTAAATTTTGGAGTAGCATGTCTTTTTGTTGGTATGTAGTCTCCTTTCCTTGGATATCCATGATTTATAAAGTCATATATGCCTTAGTTATTAAAGGAACTCTTTCAGCTGCATTTTATAGTTGATAACATCCCCCCTTTTTTTAACATGGCACTAGCAGCTATGTGATTTTAGATTTTTCAGTTTCTGTGCCTCAGTTTCTTACCTCTACAATGAAATAGTTGAATCTAATCTTCAACAGAGCCTTGCAGTTTTGATATTATTTCTGTTCTCTAGATATATTAAGGATCATTTATCTAAAAGGTTGTTATTGCCTATTAATTTGGTTAAAAATGAAACTTGAGATTTCAGAAGTCTTAAATTTTGTTTCAAGAATCTAAGGTAGCCAATCTTAATATGTATGTGTATAATGTATAACTCTAGTAATAAATATATTTTTTAAATGACAGCTCTGTTCATGGTAAAAAAAACTTTAATCAAAGGCATATTCTTTTGTACAGAAATCTTAAACAGAAGGATAGTATGAATTTAATTGTTGTAATCTTCAGGTGTTTTTCAGTAGGATGTCACTTTTATTTTCAAAGATTAAGGTGTGATGCTAAGGGCACAGTTAGGGCAAGTTAACTGAGTTTTACCGAAAGCCACTGATGGGTGCTATGAACAGATGGAGTGTTGTCTTTCAAGGTTTTTACTTCAGCCCCCAAGATTAGAAGCAATAGTATCTTCTAGTTTCCCAGCCTGAAAAGAATGACAAAATTATAGTGTTATTGAACAACATTATTAAGTTGATTTTGTCCAGGTGGACTTATTTCTGAGTATCTTGAATACTCTGAATCTTGAATCATCTTAGTAGCTTTTGAAACTGATCCAATATTGATGCAAATTATAATATTTTTAAAAGGAATTTCTTAGGCATATCTAAGAGCATTAGATATACCATAATGGATTAAGCATAGTACATCACGTATTCTTTTTGGAAAGGGAAACTGAAAGATGTTTTAGCATCTTGATATTCAAAATGTAGTCCATGGAAGAGCAGTATTGGGAGCTTCTTAGAAATGTAAAGATACAGAACACCACCCTGAGCTTAGTGAATCAGAATTTACAGTTTAACCAGGTCCCCAGGTGATTTGGGTTTGAGAAGTACTATTCTAGGAAACTAGTAAGCTTTCCTGACATGAACTTCAATGGATCGACACTGTTTAACAGTGCCCCACTCAGTAATAGTCATCATGATGCCATCTCCTGTTTTTGAAAGCAAGAGTTTAAAACATTTTTACACATTTATTATCTGTTATATCACATGGACCTTTCTTTTGCTATTGTAATCATAGAATTTGATACTGTTGAAAACTTCTTTCTCCTTATCAGCCTTATTTTAAGTTATTCTTTCTCCTGTTCATTCCTACAGCAAAAGCTTGGGTTCATTTTCCCTTGGTCAGATTCAGATATCTTTCATGGTTCTCCATTTAAAAAATGAATTGAAATTCCTTATAATTTGACTCCAGCCTCTTTTTATTGTCATCTTCTATTCAGTTTATACTCTGACTGAATTCAGCTACTCACCATTTCCAGAATTTGCTTACTTGGATGCTTACAAATCATTGGTTGTGCCCAGCATGCTTTTCACCTCCTCACCCAGCCTTATCAGTTCCTTTTTATCAAGACTACATCAGTTACTGTCCTCATTCCACCTTCTTTGATCACTTTAGCTCATGTGGACCTCTCTTTTTTCTGAAATTAATTAAACTTAGTTCACCACCTTGAAGTACTAAACCTCATTTCAGTTACGCATTTTAGAGTAGTATTCTTTAAAAGCAGTGATCTTTCTTATACATCCCCAGAGTCTAGCATTGTACATGCTCTCTGAAGATGCATGTTTATCCAGCTGCCTTGTAGTGCTGCCTTAGGATAAAGTGAGTGTAGGTGACGCTAACACAAGCTATACATGAGAAAGTTTATCCAGTATGCCTTTGTCCGGTGATATTCCCGCTCCAGAAATAATTATATGCTTGCTCAACAAATGTTGCATGAATTTCTGCCCTTAAGGAACTCACAGTTTTCTTTTATCTGTTTCATTTAAATTATTTGCATAAGACGAGAGATTGAGGATGATTTATAACCATATTGCCTCATTATCTCATTGGTCAATGGGACATTCTGAATTCATGTATTTCTCATATATTATTATGTTACATTTTCATCCAACCTGTCCAGTCATCAAGCGAAATTCAGAGGCAGGACTTTTCATTACAGAAAAGAGATTGAGTTAGCACCAATGTAAAGCCTGGCCCTTGTTTTTGGCCTACTTGGGATGGAGTAGCCTGAGTAAGGCAGCCTCTTAGGCATCCAAGGCCCACTCACCAGGGTACCTGATCAGTAGTGCATAGACACATTTTTCTGTATTTAAACAAATGAGTTGAGTATATCTTAGAAGAATATCTACCTGATGAAGTCTATCCCAAAATAAAGTTGAAGATATGGTACTCCAGAATCTCTGTTCTATAACAGAGTTTCTTAAAGTCAGGTAAGTTCAACTCTAATGTGTGAAATAATGAAATAAATCAACCCTGAGCTAAAAAGGAGAACAAGCGGTGCATAACAAAAGAAAATGCTAAATAAAAAAGTGTAGTGAGGTGCAAAATCATAACACATGTGCTTGTTCCAGAAACAAATACAGAGGCTTCTTTTTATAGATTCAGAGGATTTCTATAATAAAATAAACAAGAAGTTCATGGGTGGGGTCTGTATAAATAATATCCTACTGATAGGAAAAATGACAGTATAAACAGGATATAATGGCAGTGCCTGCTGAATTTCCCAGCATGTTATTTGTAGCTTCTTTTACAGAGTCACAGCTGCTCTCACCACGGGCAGATTTTTACCTCTGTAAGAAGTTGAGCAAGAGTCTAAATTCTAACAATTGTGGGGTGGGAGCATAGCTTTTGCTTTAGTAATAAACATGTGTATTTTATATTCACTTTCAGGGTAAAACATTTTCTTTGGCTGCTAGAATTCTTAAAATATGATTTTCCTTTTAAATGACCTCAGAAAAACTGAGTGGGTTGAATAAATGAGTAAATGAGCAGAGCCTGAGTGAGTACTTATCAGCCAAAGAAATATACTAATTGGATTTATATCCTCTTAAAAAATAAATGGAAAAAGAAAAAAATTAGCATTTCTGAATTTTAAGAAATTTATCACAATTTTGTTTCCTTGAATGATAATAGTGTAATGAGAAAGCAGCCGTTACACTTTAGAATATTAAAGTTCTAGTCCTCTGTCATTAAATTGTGACCCTGGGCAAATCCATAACTTCTCTGTGCCTCAGTTTCCATATTTATAGATGATGGGCTTGTACCAAATATTTTCTAAGTATCTTTTCTAGCTGTCAAGTTCTATTCTGTTTTTAAACTGTTGAGTTCATTTAACAAGTATGCATCTTACCTATATATAGTGACTCATTCCCAAAAGTAAGAATTTGTGTAAACAGAAATTCTGAACAAGTTTTAGGAATGTTCCAACTGTACTCAGACCACTTCCCTTCTTTTTATTTATCTTTAAAATGAAGGATCACAACACTACATATTCAATTTAATTGTAATAATTTTTTTACAAAGGTGGGTATATGTCGATCCTCTCTCTAATCAGACAACTTCAGACCAGATACTAAAAAACACCTAAAGTGTCAGTATACCTTTTAAAAAAAAAAAAAAAGAATTTATTTTTTAGAATAGTTTTAGGTTCACAGCAAAAGTGAGTGGAAAGTACAGAGAGTTTCCATACACCTCCTGCCCTCCACACACGCACAGCCTCCCCTGCTATCAGCATTTGGCACCAGGAGTGGTACATTTGTTATAACCTGTGAACCTACATTGACACATCATTATCACCCAAAGTCCATGGTTTACATTAGGTATAAATGGTTTTGTACATTCCAGGGCATTTTGAAAAATTTTAATGACAAGTATCCACCATCATAATGTCACAGTATGATAACTAAAGTTTCACTACCTAAAAATTCTCTGTAATGCTTCTTTTCATCCCTCCCTCCCTCCCACCCCACTAACCCCTGGCAACCACTGATCTTTTTACTGTCTCCATAGTTTTGCCTTTTCCAGAATGTTATATAGTATGTAGCCTTTTCAGGCTGGCTTCTTTTTATAGATTCAGAGGATTTCTATAATAAGATAAACAAGAAGTTAGCAATAAGCATTTACATTTCCTTAATGTCTTTTTGTGGTTCGATATCTCATTTCTTTTTAGCACTAAATAATATTCCATTGTCCAGATATACCACAGTTTATCCATTCACCCACTGAAGGTCATCTTGCTTGTTTCCAGCTTTTGGCAGTTATGAATAAAGTTACTATAAAGAAGTAGAATTTATATCTATATTAGAAAAGCAGTGTTGATAGGGCATAAATCACAGACGATGGAATTGCCCTTTTATAATACAACCAGATATAATTATGCTTATTTAACAAGATATTATCAGTTCCTACCTAATGAATCTCATTAGTCTTATGTAGATCTCCAATTTAAAGGCTATTATCTGCCTACAGAATAAGCAGATTTATACATGCGAGTTGTAACTTTTGTCTCTAAATTGAAAGGGTTTAAAGTTTTTGTTTCTGTTAGGAGACAACTTCTTTTCAAATCTTTGAATAGACTTAAATTACGAACAATATAAATGTTTTTGCAGAGTGCATTTTAGGATTTTCTCTTGTTTTACAGGCTCTGGAGAATAAGAACAGATGGTGTCCTGTGGTTCAAAAAATTCTTTTTTATTTCATTATTTTCCTGTCTTCTGCAATTTGTTAGCAAATTATTTTCTTGTATACACAACACATAAGGTTACCTTTTTTTTTTTTCAATAGGAAAACATCTACTCTCTATATTTGAATACTCATATTTTTTCATTTTGGTGATAGCTAAGTGAAAACTTGAAGTGAAAATAATTTCAGAGGATACTTTTTGTTGTTAGAAAATCAAGTTTCTTTAAGTCTTGAAATTCATTGTTCTATCAGGGCTTTCAGCACTTCAAACGAATTATAAAGGGCTGTACATTTTTAGTGTAACAGTTAAAGGTTGGTTTTCAGTTATAAAACAAGATTTCTATTCCCCCTGTATTTAAAGTAGAAACTATAATTAAAAATTTTTTTTTCCTACCATAAGCTTTGACAAAAGTGACTTTTAGAGGTTAGGCACAGATGTAGTTTTTCTCCCTTTAGTAATTTTTATTTTTGTTTTCCCCAATTACAGTTTCTTAAGATTGTAGGAAAGTCTGTGCATAAGGCTTAATATATCTTCCACAGTTTTATGAAATATTTCTTACCTATCATAAATTAATTATGCTCGTATTTATAAAAAAAAAATGGGCAGGGATAAATGACAAAAAGAGGTACTACCCTAGTAGGAAATTCAGAAGGTTCAGCTGTGGTACATGTGACCCATCAGGCAATATTATAAATAACTTACTGCAGAAGGAGGCTCTGAAGCAAATAAATACCATTTTTTGCAAACTATAGTTGTGGCCTTTTATGCATTAAGGAATTAATACTGTTAACTCTTGAAATATGCTCAGGGATAGATCTTAATTCAATGGATTTGACATTAGTTATTACAAATAATTTGTTCTGTCAGGAAGATGTACTAGATTTAGTAATGTGTGGTTACTAACTTTAGGTAAGAAACTAAAACTTGAACTAACTAAACTAACCAAGTTTGAGGGTCTTGATATCTGAGAGGCCTATATAATATTTTAAAACATCATTGAAATTCTCAGGCCTTTGAGAAAGCTTTTAATATCAGCATGTGTCAACTTCAGCTAAATTTGACTGTATCATTTGACCCTCACAGAATAAACTTGAGATATGCAAGGGAGTGTGTTTTTTTTGTTTTCAGTCATCTTTATTCAGATAAAACTTACATTAGTGAGTTCTCTGAGTTGTACTAAATATATACAGTGGTATAACGATTACCAAAATCAGGACAGAAAACATTTTCAATATTTCAACAAGTTCTAGCATGCCTCTTTGCAGTCAAATACGTCTCTCCACTGCAAGTCCCTGGCAACCGCTGATCTGCATTCTGTCAGTATAGTTTTACATTTTATAGAATGTCATGTGACTGACTTTTTTCACTTAGTGTAGTACTTTTGAGATTCATTAGTGTTACATGTATAAATAATTCATAACTTTTAAATGCTCAATACTAGGCCATTGAATGGATATAACAAAATTTGTTTACCCATTAATAAGTTGATGGACATTTGATTTGTTTCCAGGTTTTAGCTATTATGAATTAAGCTCCTATGAACATTTGTCTACAACTTTTTGTGTGGACACAATGTTTTCATTTCTCATACCTAGCAGTGGGATTGTGGGGTTATTGGTAAGTATATGATTAACATTTTAAGAAACTACCAAACTGTTTTCCTAAGTGACTATACCATTTTGCATTCCAACCAGCAATATATGAGATTTCCAATTTCTTTGCATTCTCTTCAGCACTTGGTATTTGTACTTCTCTTTTAAGTTTAGCCATTCTAGTGCATATGTAATGGCATCTCAGTTTTATTTTGCAATTTCTAATGACTGATTATGTTTAGCATCTTTTCAGATGCTCATTTGCTATTCATGTATCGTCTTTGGTGAAATGTCTCGTCAGATCTTTTGCCCATTGTTTTTTAATCAGGTTGTTTGCCTTATTATTGATTACAAGAGTTGTATATATATTCTGAGTAGAGTCCTTAAATATGTGTGTATACAGATATCTTGATCTAAGGCTTTCTATTTCATTTTCTTAATATTGTCTTTCAAAGAGCAAATGTTTTTAATTTTGATGAAGTTATATATATCGTTTTTTTTTTTTTTCTTTATGGTTCATGCTTTTTGTGTCCTAAGAAAACTTGCCTTAATGACTCTCAGAGATTTTGTTTTCTTTTAGAAGTTTTACAGTTTCAGCGCATACATTTAGGTCTGTGAAACAGTTCAAGTTAATTTTTGTATTTATGAGGCAAAGGTTATTTTTCCATATGGATGTCCAAATAGCAGAGCGCCGTTTGTTGAAACTGTCAGCAGTGGTCAAGAGACAAGTCTTTTTCCATTCAGTTACATTGGCACCTTTGTCAAAAATCAATTGAATAGGTATGTGTGGGTCTATTTCTGGGCCCTCTGTTGTCTTCCATTAGTCTTTATGTCTATACTTATACTATACAAACTGTAAGTTATTATTGGCTTATAGTAAGTAAGTAAGTACTGAAATCAGAAAGTGTAATTACTTCCAACTTTGTTATTCTTTTTCTAGATTCCTTACAATATTCTAAGTTTTTTGCATGAATATATGCATTTTTAAATCAGCCTTTCAGTTTCTACAAAAAAGCATATTTGTAGTGAGATTGGGCTTGGGATTGTGCTGAATATATAGATCAATCTAGCTTTAGGAATTGAGCATTCCCATCCACAAAGATTGTATATTTCTCCATTTGTTTAGATCTTCTTTATTATCTCTTAACCATGTTAATAGTTTTTAGTGTACAGGTCTTGCATATATTTTCTTAAATTCATCTCTAAATATTTTATATTTTTTATACTATTATATTGGTAGTATCTTTAATTTCAGTTTTTAATTGTTTCTTATATCATATATAATTGATTTTGGTACATCGACTTTTTCTGTAACCTTGCTAAATTCATTCATTTGTTTTAGTAACTTTTCTTTTTTGGTAAATTCTCAGGATTTTCTTTATGGACGATCATGTTATCTTTGAACAGATATGATTCTATTTCTTCCCATGTGTAACGTTTTTTATTTCTTTTTCTTGCCTTATTGCACTGATTAAGACTACCAGTTAAATGTTAAATTTGATGATGAGAGCAGACATCCTTTTCTTTTTCCCAATCCTAGAGAGCAAGCATTCAATCTTTCATCATTAAGTATGATCTTATCTATAGGTTTTTCATAGGCACCCTTTATCAAGATGTCCTTCAAGGAAATTTTCCTTCTATCTCTAGTTTCTGAGAATTTTTAACATGAATGTAGGTCGTAATTTGTCTAATGTTTTTCTGCATAGCTATTGAGATGACTGCATGGTTTTTCTTTTTTAGTCTTGTTAATATGGTGAATTACGTTGATTGATTTTTAAATGTTAAACAAGCCTTGCATTCTGAGGAAAACTCCACTGAATCGTTATGTATTATTCTTTTTATATGATTTGATTCAATTTACTGATATTCTCTTAAGAATTATTGCATCTGTGTTCAGGTATTCTGAATTTGTTTTGTTTTTTTTTTCTAATCTTGTAACATCTTTGTCTAGTTTTGTTATCATAATAATGTGACCTCTTAAGACAAGTTGTATTTCTAGAGGAATTGGTGTAGAATTGATAAAATTTTTTCTTAAATATCTTTATTTCGAGACTGCTTTATTTTTATTATATGGAATATCTTACACTTGGTCATGACTTACTACCTAGATCTAATCCTATAGGGCTAGTACTCTAAACTAAAGCCAATAAAACAAAGTACAGAGAATAGGGATTATTGGACCTTTAATACCTTAAAGGTTGCCAGTACTTTTCTACATGATTTTACCCTTGGCAGAAATATTTTTCTCTTGCCAATTGCTTAAAATAGCAGGATTACAAACCACAAACCAAATTGAATTTGCTTTAGATAAAGCAATGGCCCTTCCCCTATACCCTAGTATGCCTGAGTAAAGAACATAGTTTTCATAAACGTAAACTATGAGATTTTGCTTCCCTTTCTGTAGTACTTTTAAAAATACTGAGTGACCTATCTCTAAATCTGTTCCCAAGCAGATCCACAGACATTTTGGTTTTGAACACATTGATTTTAATTCACATGTGCAATATAACATTTCCTTAGGGTTGTTGTCATTGTTCTCAGTGAGAAACATAGGAAAAGATTTTTAGAAACATTCTTAATGTGATATCTATTTAATATTTTGAGACATTTTAAGAACTAGAATATGCTATTTTCATAGAAGCATTTTTTTCTCTTTTGTTTTAAACATAAAGATTGTTGTGCTCAAGCTATTCATTCCATTGCTAATTATTTTTTGAAGGACAATTATTACCAGTTTGTCTTGATTTTTTTTCTTTAGGATATAAAGAGCCTCTTTGAAATGTTTGAGTGCTATGTGTTAAAATAATTATTATCATGGATAATAATATTTAGAACAATGTCTCTTAAACCATTTTTGCCCATGTTTTTTTTTCTTAGTCTGTTGCTCAGCTTTATCATTGTGCTAAATGCCAACCAGAAAAGCATATAGCCCTCTAAATGGGTTGTAGGTGACCAGTGGCCCTGCTTTTTACTACTGCATACTTTGCTAGCTAAATCTCTCTTTTTAGAAGGTTTTTATTTATAGCTGTAATTTATTTTAACACTTACCAAGTGCTAGATGCTGTGCTAACTGTTTTATATATTTGAGAGTCAGGTGTTAACTTCTTCAGTTATAGATGAGAAAACTGAGGCTAAAGGAGATTCAGTAATTTGCCCATAGTCACATAGCTAATTGCTGTTTGCCTTGCTATAAAGCCAACGTTTTTGACATAGCATTTCAGTTTATAGAGGCAAGTGCAGTACAGTGGTCAAGAGCAAGACTGAGGGTTCAAATGTGATTTCTATCACTAGTTATGTAACTTCGGGCAATTCACTAAATGTCTTAAGCCTCAGTTTCCTGTTTTGGAAAATGAGAATAATAATAACAACTACTTAACAGGGTTCTTGAGTAGATTAAATGAGTTAGTTTATGTGATGTTTCTGGCACAGTAAGTGCCATAGAAGTTTTTTTTATTATTATCATTATTAACTATTATACAGCTTAATGTTTGGCCAGCAATCATGTCCTCTTCGTCTCTTTCCAAAAATTGGCACCCTCATGTTCATAGCGGCATATTTATAATAGCCAAGATATGGAAATAACCAGTGTCCATTGATATATGAATAATAGAATATTATTTAGCCATAAAAAAGAAGGAAACATTTGCAACAACTTGAACAGACCTTGAGGGTATTATGCTAGGTGAAATAACTCAGACAGAAAGACAAATACTATGTGATATCATTTATATGCAGAATTAAAAAAAAAAAAACAACCCAGTCTCATAGATATGGAGAACACATTGATGGCTGTAAGAGTTGGGGGCTGTGGGGTGCAGGAAATGGGGGAAGGTGGCCAATGGTACCAGCTTCTAGTTATAAGATGAATAAGTCTTGGGGATGTAATGTACAGCATGATGACTCTAGTTAACATCACTGGATTGTATACTTGAAAGATGCTTAAGAGAGTAGACCTTAAAAGTTCTCATCACAGAAAATTTCTAACTATGGTGATGGACATTAACAAACCTGTTGTGATCATCATTTCACAGTATATACATACATCAAATTATGTTGTACATCTAAAACTAACACAATAAAAAAAGTTCAAAATAGATCAGTGGGTTTTAATGTAAATATGAAAAAAATTAGTGAATTGATTTCAGATTCAACATCATAGCTAACCTTTAAGAATCTGTTACTTGTCAAGTTTTAGTGCAGTGTCAGAATATCCACAATTATTGGAAAAGTTATTAAAATACTCCTTCCTTTTTCATCTTAAAAAACACTGTAAATTTCATTTTGACATACACATAGGAAACTTTCATCACCATGACTATAATTCCATGGTTTGACATGGACAAATTGCCTTAAAAATGTTTATATAATTATATCTAATATTCTAAGCAGAGTTAGGAAGTGAGGAGGAGAAAGTCCGGCTGCCATGTGGCAAGATCTTCCATCTCTCTGCCCAATAATCTCTCTACTTACTGACCTCACCAGGATTTTGTCTAGTATCCTCATTTTATTATTCAAAAGGAAGGGAAATCAGTTGTGGTAATGATTGCACAACCCTTTGAATGTACTAAAAACCATTGACTTGTACACTTTAAATGGATGAATTGTATTGTTTGCGAATTATATCTCAATAATGCAGTTTTAAAAAAGAGGAGAGAACAAATATAAACATTATTTTAATATAACTTCTGAACAGAATTAGTTCCTTAAAATGGAATTTTAAAATTTTCTATACTTATTACTGAAAAAAAGTCTATAATTAAACTAAAAATAAAATAAATAAAATGAAATACATGTTTACTTTTTATATTAGAAAATATATTCATACGGTTCAAATTTCAGAAGTACATAAGGGGTGTACAATGCTAAATCTCTTTTCTGTTTGTCTGTCTCTTAGCCGTAGCCTCCTTTCCAGAAGAGACTAGTGTTAACAGTTTCTCCAGATAGTTTATGCATTTATAAGCAAATAATATATCTATAGGCTTTTCTCCATCTTTTTTCTTTTTGCCAAATAGATGGTATGCTACATACACTATCCTGCACCAAGCTTATCTAACTTGAAAATTATTCTACATCAGTACATAAAGAGAATTATCACTGTTCTGTGTGTGTGTGTGTGTGGCAGTTTTATTCTTTTTGTTGGGACATAAAATAATGATGCATCTTATAATCAATGCTGTTATAGATTTAATGAAAAGTAGTATAAACATTGATGAACGTCCGGTTTGGATTGATCTCTAAATCAGTTATAGCAATCTGTCGTCTAACCATTGCTCTCCATGTTTTCTACTAATTGGTACATTGTTAGACTTTTTCAAGTTTTGCCAGCCTGAAAGAAATGAAATGGTATTTCAATACAGTTTTTTAATTTTTAATTTTTATTTTTTATTGATACATAATTGACATATAACATTAGTTGCTGGTATATAACAAAAGGATTTGATGTTTGTATATATTGCAAAATCATCACCGTACATAGCAATGTCCTTCAACATACATATTTGCAAAAAAATTATTTTTCCTTGTAGTGAGGCCTTTTAAGATCTGCTCTCTTAGCAACTCCTATCACTGCAGTTTTAAAATCATTACCCCTATTAATGCTTGGATTAAACATCACTTCACATTTATTGGCCATTTATGTTCTTGCTGTGAATTGTCTGTTTAAGTCTGTTGCTTGTTTTTTATAGAGTTGTCTTTTTCAGATTCTTTATTTTTAAAAATTTTTGACAAATTTGTATATATTTAAGGTATATAATGTGATGTTTTGGTATATGTATACATTGTTTTAAAAAAATGTAGAGTATGCACTTCTAAATACTACAATTTTTAACCAACTGTTAGCATTTAGCAATTCAGTAACTACTTTAAACCACTTTTTGCCTTTATCCCATGTACAGACACTACTTGTTTAATAAATTAAGTTACATTTATTTAGATAGAGATTTAGATAAGATTTCAGCTTAGTGATAATAATTACATTATTCTTTTAAATGTGCATATTCTTTTATGTGTAATCTCTCTTTTTTAAAAAAAAATATTTATGTATACCCCCTTAGACCATGTGATTTATCTTCTAGAAACACTTCCTATAGAAATATTTGCTTATGTCTGTAATGATGAATATGCAGGAATACTTATTGCAGTATATTATACGATAGCAAAAGGGTGTAAATAAGCTCAGTGTCCATCAATAGGAGACTAGTTAGGTAAGTAATGGTACATCCATATTATGGAGCACTGTTTGTTCATAAAAGAGTGAGGCACCTCTGTATGCCTCAGGTGGAATGTGGCCTTCCACTTGAGACATATATGAGTTATAAGGTGTGGGAAGAAGGTGCTTGATTTTATTTTTAAGCACCAATTTTTAAAACATATACCATATTACAGGCTCAAAAGTGTGTACTGGCTAAATTCAACTCAACTATCACCAATTTACCCTGTGTGCTCTTTGATACCAGTCAGAATCACGAAAAGATTTTGTTGTTTTTGACATGATTTTAAAGTTCATCTGTAAGAAAAATTCATAAGAATAGCTAAGGCATTCTTTAAAAAGAGCAGAGGAAAGAGTTTGAACAAATTTACCTTACCAATTGTTGAAGTATACTATATGGTTAAAGTAAATAAGATCATATTGTCAAATTAATAGATGTATCACTTGTACAGAACAGAGTTCATTAATAGATTTTTGTATATAGGGAAATTTAATTTAAATAAATGAAATACAGTTGACCCTTAAACAACATGGGTTTTAACTGCGTGGATCCACTTACACATGGATTTTTTTCAATAAATACTGTAAATATATTTTCTTTTATGATTTTCTTAATGCTTCCTTTTCTTTGGTTTATTATAAGAATACAGTATGTAATACCTATAACTTTAAACTATACATTAGTCAACTGTTAATAGTAGGCTTTTGGTCAACAGTAGGTTATTAGTAGTAAGTTTTTGGGAAGTCAAAAGTTATACTTTGATTTTCGACTACACAGAGGATGGCGGGTTGACACCCCAAACCCCTGTATTGTGTGTATTTCAAATCTGTAAGGAAATGGTGTTTTCCCATTGTTTATCTATTTAAAAATAAAAAAATAAATAGGTCTCAACATCATGCCAGAAATACACATCAGTTTCCATATGGAATAAAGAGATAAATATAAATATTTTTAAAAGCTGGATTAAAGGTTCTACACTATTGTTAGAAGAAAAGATTGAATATTTTATTTTTTTGAAGTAGGAAACCTTTTCCTAAGTAATACATAAAACCCCAAAGGTAAAGTTAGATGGGTTTAACTGTGTAAAATTTTAAGCATGTGCAAAATAGACTGTAAATAAGAGTCAAACTGAAAGGTGTTTACAGTATAGAAAGCAAAGGATTGATATCTATAATATATCAAAAGAGCAATTAAAATTGCTATGAAAACAAATAGCCCAACAGAAGAATTTGCAAACCCTATTTATGTAATTTTAAAAGATAAAATATAAATGTCCAGCAAACATAGAAAAAGATTTTCAGCCTCTTAGAAAATGAAATAGGAACAATCACCTGTAAATTAACTTTTTTTTTTTTGCCCATTATATCAGCAGACTTTAGAACATTGAGGGACACTGCTAGTTAAAAATAGCAGAATAAAATTTTGTTCCACCATCCATCATAACCCAGCAGAAACAATAAACGAAAAGAAAAACTCAATTTTCAATGAAGCAGTAACTATAGAACCCTGAAACAGACTAAATCAAGTAAGAATTCTGATTCAAAACAAAAGAAAATGATGGGCACTCACACATGCCTCCTCATCCTGGAGAAAGAAGTAAGTTTCTCTGAAGGTATCTTAGTTAAGAATGGTTAATGAGTGATCTGGGTTTAAGAGAAACAGTTCTAGAGGGATGAGGCAACAGGAATAATGAGAATATTCCTGTAGATACAGTTCAATGTAGAAACCCCATATCTATAAGAATGAGGTCCCTCATTCCCCTAGCTCCTGGCCAGCACTAACTTAAACTTTCTCTGCAGATTTACCCATAGACAAATTACTGGACTTTTCATAAAATAGACTCATACATTATGTGAACCTAATATTTTCAAGGTTCATCCACATTCTAGCGTGTATCACCAATTCATTCTTTTTAATAGCTGGATGATATTCCATTATATGGATATATCACATTTTACTTATCAGTTAATGGACATTTGGATTGTTTCCACTTTTTGGCTACTGTGCATAACGATGCTGTGAAGATTGGTGTACAAGTTTTTGTATGGATGAATTCTCTTGATATATACCTAGGAATGGAATTGTAGGTCGTGTTATATAATTCTGTATTTAACATTTTGAGGAACTACCAAACTTTTTTCCATTTTACAAATGCACCACAATGTATGAGGGATCCAGTTGCTTCACATCGTCACCAACACTTGTTATTATTCATCTTCTAAATTCCAGCCATCCTAATGGTTGTAAAGTGGTATCTTTCAGTTTTTATTTGTATTTCTTTAATGACTAATGATGTTCAGCAATGATGTTCAGCATCTTTTCATGTGCTTTTTGTCCATTTGTGTATCTACTCAGAGAAATGTCTGGTCAAACCCTTTGCCCATTTAAAAATAGTTTTTGTCTTTCTGTTTGGAATTGTTAAGAGTTCTTGACATATTCTAGATACAAGTCCCTTATAGATATAGAGCTTGCAGATATCTTTACATTCTTGTTAGTGACATTTGAAGCACAAAAGATTTTAATTTTGATGAAACCCATTTTTGTTGTTGCTTTTGGTGTTATAGCTTAAAACCCATTATCTAATTCAGGGTCACACAGATTTACATTTATGTTTTTTTCTGAGAGTTTTATCATTTTAGCTCTTATATTTAGGTCTCTGATCTATTTAGATTTAATTTTTGTATATGGTGTGAGATAAGAGTCCAACATAATTTTTTTGCTTGCAGATATCTAGTTGAGCACCATTTGTCGAAAATACTGTTCTTTCCCTGTTGAATTTTGTCACCTTTGTCAAAAAATTAATTGACCATAAATGTAGGGGCTTATTTTTTAGCCATCAGTTCTATTCCATTGATCTATATGTTTATCCTTATGCCAATACCATACAGTCTTGATTACTGTAGTTTGACAGTAAGTTTTGAAATCAGTGAGTGTGCATCCTCCAACTTTGTTCTTTTTGAAGATGTTTTGGCTATTCTGGGTCCCCTATACTTCCATAAGAATTTTAGGATCACATTGTCAATTTCTGCAAAGAAGCCAGCTGGAATTTTAATAGGAATTATGTTGACTCTATACATCAATTTGGGGAATATTGTCATTTTAAATGTTAAATCTTCCAATTCATGAAAATGAGACGTCTTTACATTTATTTAGCTCTTTAGTTTCTTTCAACAATGTTTTATGGTTTTCCTTGTACAAGTCTTGTACTACTTTTGTTAGATTTATTCTTACATACCTTATTCTTTTTTGATGTTATTTTAAGTGGAGTTGCTTTCTGAATTTCAGTTTTGGATTGTTCATTGCTAGTGGTTAGAAATACAAATTAATTATATATATTTCTCTTTGTCCTGCAGCCTTACTTAACCCCTTTATTAATTCTAATCGCTTTCTTTGTGCATACACTCATGTGGATTCCTTCAGATTTTCTACATACAAGATCATGTCATTTGTAAACAGAGGTAGTTTTACTTCTTCCTTTCTAGTATGGATATCTTTTATTTCTTTATCTTGCCTTATTGACCTGGCTAGAATCTCCAGTACTATGTTGAATAGAAGTAGCAAGAGCAAACATCCTTGTATTGTTCCTTGTATTATGTCCTTCCTTCTGCTAACCTTGGATTTAGTTTGCTCTTCTTTTACTAATCTTTAAAGTGGAAGTCTAGATTAATGATTTGAGATCAGTTTTCTTTTTTTAATACAGGCATTTACAACAATAAATTTCTCTCTAAGGACTTCCTTAGCTTTATCTCATACGTTTTTGTATGCTGTATGTGTGTGCTTTTTATCATCTCTAAGTATTTTCTAATTTACCTCACAATTTCTTTTTTGACACATTGGTGTTGTTTAATTTCCACATATTTGTGAATTTATCATTTTTTTCTGTTATTGATTTTTAATTTTATTTCACTGAGTTGGAGAACATACTTTGTATAATTTAAAAATTATTGAGGCTTATTTTATGGCCTAACATTTGGTCTTTCCTGGAGAAATTTCCACATGTAATTGAGAAAAATATGTGTTCTCTTGTTGAAGGGAATGTTCTATTCATGTTGCTTAGGCCTAGGTGATTTGTAACATTATTCAAGTCTCCTGTTTTCTTGCTCATTTTCTATTTGTTGTATCTGAAAGTGGAGTATTGAAATCTCCAACTGTTTTTTTTTTTTTTTTTTAATAATCCTTTTCTCTCATCAGCTCTATCAGTTTTTGCTTCATGTATTTTAGGGCTCAGGTTTTTGGTGCATATATATTTTTAATTATGTCTTCATCATGAACTAACCCTTTTATCATTATAAAATGTCTTTTTGTTTCTAGTAACAAATTTTGTCTTTAAGTCTATTTTGTCTAACATTAGTAAAGCTACTCGCATTTTCATTTGGTTACTGCTTACATGGTATATCCTTTTCCATTCTTTTACTTTCAACCTCGTCATGTCTTTGAATCTAAAATATATTTTTTGTAAACAGCTTACATTTGGATTGTGTTTTTAAATCCATTCTGTCAATCTCTGTCTTCTTATTGGAGTAATTAATCCATTTCAATTTAATGTGATTATGATGAGATAGGATTTACACCTATTTTGTCATTTATTTCTGTCTTGTGTGTTTTGTTCCCCTATTATTTGATCACTTTCTTCTTTTCTATTTAATAGATATTTTTCTAGTGTACCAATTTAAATCCCTTGTCATTTCTTTGGCTGTATTTTCTTGAGTTTTTGTCTTACCCCGGGATTATTATTTAACATCTTAATTTTAACAATCTAGTTTTGATTAATGCAAACTTAATTTCAATATTATAGAAAAACTTTGCTCCCTTATAGATTAATTTCTTCCCCCTTCAATTGTGTCATTATTGTCATATAAATTACGTGCTTATACATTGTGTGTCCATCAACTTAGATTTATATTTATTGCATTATCCAGTTTTTTAAAAATAGGAGTAAATAAAAGGAATATAAGAAAAAATACATTTATACTGACTTTTATATTTACCTTTGTAGTTACTTATACTAGTATTCTTTATTTCTTTATGTGTTTTTGAATTACTATTTGGTGCCCTTTCAGCCAAAAGAACTTTTTCTTGTAGAGAAGGTCTGCTGGTATTATATTTTCCCTGGTTTTGTTTGTCTGGCAATGTCTTAATGTCTTAATTTTGGAAGGATAGTTTTACTTAACATAGAGATCTTGTTTGATGCACTCCCCACCGCCCCAGCCCCCAGCACTTTGAATATATAACTCTACTACCTTCTGACTTCATGGTTTCCGGCGAGAAAATCAGCTGTCAATCATTGAGCACCCTTTGTACATAATGAATTACTTCTCTCTTGCTACTTTTAGATTTTCTCTCTGTGTCTGGTTTTCAACTGTTATGATGTTTCTACATGTTTATCTGTCTCATTTTACCCTGCTTGAAGATTATTGAGACTCTTGGATGTAGATGAATGTTTTTCATTAAATTAGGAAATTGTTTGACCATTATTTTTCAAATATGTTTTCTTCACTTTCCCTCTTTTCCTCCTGGGACTCCCATTGTATGTATATTGGTATACATGATAGTGTTCCACAGGTTTTTGAAGCTCTGCTCTATTTTCTTTATTCTCTTTTCTTTCTGTTTCTCATAATGGATTACTTGATTGACCTATCTTCAAGTCTACTAATTATTTCTTCTGTCAGCTCACATGTGATGTTGAGCCTCTTCAGTGAGTTTTTTATTTCAACTTATTGTACTTTTCAACTACAAAATTTTGACTTGATTCTTTCTTATAATTCTTGTCTCTGTATTGATATTTGGTTTAGAGAGGCATTTTTCTCATACTTTATTTAGTTTTTTAGACATGTATTCTTTAGTTCTTTGAATATCTTTATAATAGCTGATTTAAATCTATGTCTAATAAGTCCAACATCTGGGTTTCTTCAAAGACATTTCTTATCAACTGTTTCTTTTACTACATATGTGTCATATTTTGTTTCTTTGCATAGTTCATAAGTTTTGTTTTTTAAACTGAACAGTTTAAATAATATAATGTGGAAACTCTGGAAATCAGATTTCCACCCTTGGATTTGTTGTTGTTGCTTTTTATTGTTGTTACTCTTTGTTTGTTTAGTGACTTTTCTGAACTAATTCTGTGAAGTCAGTATTCTTTGTGGTGTGTGACAGCTGAAGTCTCTTGTTAGCTTAGTGGTCAGCTATATTAGACAGAGATTTCCTTAAATGCCTGGAACCAATAAGTTTCCCAGCTTTTTTGAGGGGCTCTGGATTGTGTATTGGGGCATCCCAATGCTCAGGTAGACAGTTTATAATTCTGCCTTCGCCTTCACTTTCTCTTTGCACCATGTCTCAAGGTCAACTAGAGGTGAGAGCTTAGGGCCTTTACAGTTCTTTATTGTGCATGCACATTGCCCTGGTATGCACATAGACCTACGTGTGGGCTTGGCCTTCTAGATTGCAAAATATATGTCAAAGCTTTTCAAAGACACTCATATACTAAGCTCATTCTTTGGCCTTTAAAATATTTTGATCACTCCTTGTTTGCCCCAACTGTTATCATCACCTCAGATACCTGCATTGTTAAATCATTGCCACTGACTGTTTTCTACAAACCACCTCCATTCCTTTTCTCCTCACAGGGAAAAGACTTCATGCTGAATGATGTCAGAATCAGGTCAAATAAGGACAGGCCTTGCAAATGGGAGTTTCCAGGGAATCAATCCCTAGACAAGTCAGTAGTGACAGTTCTCTTAGAATGGTGTTTTGGAGAACTCCAAACTTGTTATACCCCCTGCAGTGGCTATCAGACCACTCCTGGTTTTCACTATGATTGCGGGAATATTGGTTTTCAAGTCTGCTGTGATGCTGCGATGGTGGGAGTGGGTGTAGGTTAAGTTCAAAATGTCACAAAGCTATTCTTACTAAAATTCAGCATTTTTATTTTTTAAATAAGCCCTTTTTGGATTGTTGCAGGCCTTTGGTTAATTTCCAGAGTTTTTAGAGTTGATTCTGACTATTTTTCCCAGTGCTTTTATGGTACAGCAGCTATTGTTGCTCTCATTGTTTTATGGAGGACTGGTTGTTCAGAAGTCCTTACTCTGCTAGTCTCATTGACATCACTCCAATCTAATAGATTTTGAAGGAAAGTCTAACCCAAAATACTTTCCCCTGTAGAGCTGTTCTCAAAGTATAAACTTGGAAGACAAAGACAAGCATACGAAGACTAGGGAATACAGCACCAACAAACCTGTACAGTCATACAGTTTACTGACGGGGACAGGTTCTGAGAAGTGCATCATTAGGCGATTTTATCACTGTGCAAACATCACAGAATGTACTTAAATAAGACTAGATAGCATAACCTTCTATTCCTATGCTAAATGGTATAGCACAGCTGTATATGCAGTCTGTTGACTGAAATGTCATTATGTGGCACATGACCATACTGATAAAAACTGCTTGATGAAGAACCTTACCAATCAAAAATTAAATTGAAAATATAGAATTTAGGCATTAGTAGAAAAAAAATGGACAAATGGAACCTTCTAGGGAACATGAAAGTAATCTATATCTTCATTTGAGCTGATAGTCACATGCGTGTATACATTAAACTATACACTTAAAGAGTAGTGTACTTCACTATATGTAAAATATGCCTCACCTTAAAATAAAAACACAGAGCTTAGAATGAGAAAACTAGGAAACTATATCATAAATCTTGAATTCATTTAAATCTAGTACTATGAATAAAAAATTATGGGAATTATGAATTCAGAACAGAATGTAAGTGTTGACCATGCAAACATATCTTCTAAATATCAGGAGTTCACCCAGCTCCTGAAGGGAGATGGGGGAAGTATGGTCTATGTTTATTACTTATCTGTTCCTACATAAAAATTTGCATCAGACCTTAGCAACTTGAAACCTAAATCTTTATCGTCTCACTCAGTTTCTGTGGGTCAAGAATCCAGGAGCAGCTTAGACAGGTCAATGTGGTTCAAAGTGTCTCAGGAGGTTGAAGTCTTCGGGAGCCCTAACTAAGGCTAGAGAACGCACACCAAGATGGCTCACTTGCATAGCTGTTAGAATGCCTGTTCCTTGCCACATGGATTTCTCCATAGGTCTCATTGAGTGGTCTCACAACATGACAACTAGCTTCCCTCAGAACCAACTATCTCAGAGAGATAGCAAGGCAGACCTAGCTTCAGAAGTCACAGCCTACCAACTCTGAAGCATTTTTGTAGGGGATTACACAAAGGTAGGAAGAGGATAATTAGGAGTCATCTTGGAGGCTGGCTACCACAGTCTGCTAATTTCCTCAGTTTTTTTTAGCCCAGAGCCATTAAATACTGGCTGCAAATTAGAAAATAATGCTTCCTACCTCCTAATATCTTTGTATAATTCTTTGTCCTTTAGTGTACTCTTTTAGTAACCTCATTACCCCTATAGAAGCATTTACTGAACTTGAGTAGGTCTTTCATTTTCACTCTAGTTTATTTAAAGTTTTTTTTATTACGTTAAAATCAGATCAAACTAAATTTAATGTTTTTACATTTTAAAGTTCTGTCTAGTATGATCTCATTTTAGTAATTATTTCTGCCTGTTCTGTGTTTACATATGCTTGGAGAGATCTTATGAGTGTAGTTATATCTAAGTGGTAAGAATTTGGATGAGTTTTTTCATTAGCTTCCCTCTTAATTTTTCTACTTTTCTCTGAATTGCTTAGAATTAGTTTTTTTAATGATCATGTATTATGTTTACAAAGAGAAAGTCAGACTTACAGAATAAGTTTTATAGTATTCAGTTAGGGCAAGAATGTAGTAAAACATTCTCAGTACTATTGATTAGAGTATAAAATTGGGTACAACCTTGGAGGGACAGTCTGGTAGTGCCTATCACAAAAATGTCATTCCTGTGAATCAACCCTAAAATGTTTATTCATGTGAACAGAGATGTGCATAGAGTGTTTATTTCATCATCGTTTATAATAGTAAAACATTAGCAACAACTGAAATGTTCAATAATAGGTAAATATTTAAGGGATTTTAGTATATTGTATAGAATACCATGTAGCCATTAGAATGATGATTCATAATGTACTACATGAGAACATTCCAAGACATGTGAGAAAACGTAAGTTACTTATTATGTATAGAATAACTCCAAATGTGTGTTAAAAAAAGAAACCCAACTAGATACGTATATGTTTACATCTACATGTACACACATGTTTGTATATTTAATCCATTGGAAAGAGTCTGGAAGGATTCACACCAAATAAACAAGGATACTTCTAAGTTAGGGAATAAGAGAAGTATTGGGATGAAGGACTCTCTTTTTCTCTGCATGTTAGCAAATTATTTTTATGGAGAATGCATGCATACGTTTTAACTTAAACATTTTGAGATATAACTCTGGTTGCACAATGGAAAGTGAATTATAGAGATGACAGTAGTTCTCAAGTAGAAGATTGCTTGAAGAAGCATGTTTTACTTTTTTGACTGTGAAATGATCTTCCAGTTAAAAAAGACCTGATCATGAGAATTTTGTACTTTGTGGATCTTAGATGGCTTGTTCTTTTCATCAGTTATTTCAGTTGTCCAGGCAGAAGAGGCTGAGATTTCATACTGCAGTAATGAGGATTGGAGAGAACATGAAGAGAATTTTAGGAAGAGAAAGTTAGGAAAGAGAAAATTTTAGTAAGTATGTGAGGTTAGGGGAAAGAATAGAGTGGAAGATAAAATTGATTCGGAGGACAGGAAGAAGAGCAGATTAAAAGGAAGAGAATAGTGAATTTACTGTTTGTTAAAGGCCTGTGAGAAGTTCTTATGAAGCTATCTAGCAGATGGTTTGAAAGAAACTTGGTGCTCTGGCATTGAGATGATATTTTAAATCAGGACGGTTGATAGTTGGAAATGACTGAAAGAAGAGTGTAGAGAAGAGAAGATGCTTAAAGATTGAACCCAGGAGACAACACTAACATGTAAGGAGCTAGCAAAGCAATCGCTGAAGTTGACTCTAAACTTGCATTGGAGAATTGTATCCAGAGTTCAAGGATGAAGGTGATGAGAATGGTCCTAGTGTCACACTCTCCAAGAAGTAAAAGGAAGAGGAAACATTTAAATTTGTACTGCTAGACTTTGACAAGAATGGATTGTGATAGAGAGCCCTCTAGTGGGAGGGAGCATGGCATTTGAGGAACTGCAAGGAGCCTGACAGAGCTGAAGCTCAGAAAAGAACGTCAATGAGGCTTTTTCTTCCTTTGAATACAATGTGATCACTTTCTTATTGGAAGGAAATTAATCAAGGGTTAGTTTTTAGTCTTTCAATGTATGAAGGTTATATGTAAATTTTTCTTCTGCTCTGTAAAAGGTAGAAAAGAGATTTTGAGGATCGAAACTTAGGAGAATGACATCATGGAGAATGAAGTAAGAAGGGAGTTAGGCAAATTTTCTCCCAAGGAGAAGCACCAAAACTGACAGTGTTAAGAAAAACAGCAACAATAATAACATGACAGTAAAGAGAAGCTGCAGGGCCTTTTGACACCAAGCTCTGCCGAAGTTCCAAAGGCATGGAGCAGCCCCAGAAAGATGAGTTGAGGAACCTTACTTTCAGCAAGTTGCTAACTAAGAAAAATTATTTGAAAATATGCTTTTATACATATTTATTTTTTATAGTGCTTTTTCAGGAAAAACTGTCTGCTTTATTGCTTCGTTTTCTATGTTTATTATATGGAAACTGAGATTAATTTACAGGGGAGAAGTTCTTTGTTTATTTCCTGTTCACACAAAAGACTAGACAGGAGGATGTTCTTTATTTCCTTCTCTCCCTTTGTTTTATTAAATTATACTTATACATAGAGAAAATTGTGGAGCAACATACACTAACAGTTCGCATTATTTACCTAAGAGTGGAATTGCCAAGGGAATGCTTGCACTTCTTTGTTAACTTAATTGCATTGTTTATAAAACAACTAATAAAGTATGTAGTGTTTATAAGGGAAGCCTAAAAATAAAATAAATTAATACATTATTTGTAGTATTCTAATAAAACAATATAGAGGTATACAGTGTAGGAAGTCTGCCACTATACCATCTTTGGCTATAGATAAGCTTTTGTTACTATCCAAATAAAAACATAAATTAGGAAATATGTATTTATAAAAGTATATACTTTTTCATTTGTATTGTGGACATCTTTCCATATTGATACATATCTATTTTTTAAACACTACACAGAATTTTAAAAACTTTTTGAGGAAACTTTTTTTTTAATTGAAATATTCACAGGGAAAAGTGTCCAGCTTAATGAGTTTTACACATATAACTAACATCCAGATCAAGATCAAGAATAGTGCTGGTCACTATATAAGCCTTCTTCACACTGTCTGCCAGTAATTAAACTCTTCCCTCCTAGCAATAGGCAGCCACTATTCTGATTGCCATCCATATAGTTAATTGCGTCTGATTTTTAACTTTATATAAATTAAATCATACAACTGTGTGGCCTTTTTTGTGTTTCTAACTTTTTTTGGCCAACATTGGTTATGTGAGATTTATCCATGTGGTTGCATATAGCAGTAATTTTTCCTTTTTCTATCTGGTATAGTAGTCTATAGTAGAATGCATGAATATCACAATTTATACATTCTCCTGTTCATAGGTATTTGAGTTCTTTCAAATTGGAAACTATTATGGATAATGCTCTTATAAGCCTTCTTGTACATATCTTTTGAATACATTTATTTTTATTCTTCAGTTAGAGTTGACATTTCAGTATTATTTTGTATTTATTTTAGGTATACAGCATAATGGTTAGACTTTTATGTTAAACACATTTCTGTTGAGCATGTACACATTTCTATGTGCTGTAAACCAAGGAAAGAATGTGCTAGGTCACATGGTATGCATATGTTCAACTTTAGTAGATACCGCCCAACTGTTTCCCAAAGTGGCCCTGACATTTTACCCTTCCATCAGCAATGTGAGAATTCCACATATTTAATGTCCTTGCCAACACTTGATATTGTTGGCTTTTTGTTTGTTTGGGTTTTGTTTTGTTGTTGTTGTTGTTTGCTTTTGATGGCTGTTTTACAACATTAATTTAAAAAGTCTGCCCAGTTTTTATTATGCAAATATACCATAGTTTAATCTTTTGAAGGGCTTTTGCCCTCTTCCTCCACTGCAGCCCAGCCAGAACCTGGATGGTTCTGATACCTAGTGGCCTCCGGTTTGTTCTGTGTGTGACTTGACTGTGTAAAAGTAACAGAACTAATACAGTCATTTTTTCTTAAAAGATTTTTATTCAGTTTTCATTGTTTTTGAGTAGTATGGCACCAATATGAAGAATTCATATAAAATTGTTTAATTTTGTTGACATAACAATTGTGATGTCATGGTGCTAAAATGATTGTTTTCACTCGTTTAAAAGTAGTGTAAAAAAATAGCTTAATGTCTGAATCTAGACTTTTGGTAAAAGCGATGCTAAACACAACTAGCTTAATTATCCAGAATAATTTGCATTCTCTTAGAAAAAGCATGCAGTGCTAGCTGCCACCATCTGCATCGTATAGATTTTCAATCCATTGGAAAACTGCTGTGTGAATAACTTGAGAATGTAATCGCTTAGGTTTTACAAAACTGTTTGAATTTTACCCTTTAAAAGTGAAAGGTGTTTCCAATCAGAGTATGTTGCTTTGCAGCCCAATCTTTCTCTCAATTTTTTTCTAACATACTTTTTAAAACTGAAACTATTGGCTTGCTTTTAATGAGTTAAATGTGATCACCAGACCGCCTGCTTCTCAGGTTAGGGGGTGTGATTACTTTATGATAACCACTCTTCCCGTTGTGCATTATAGCTTTAAACAGGTGTTGGCACAGGTGGTATGCAGTCCTATCCAGTTACCAGAAGTAATTCCTTGGGAGAGCTGAGATACTGTTAACCCTCTACAATGGCTGACTGGTCCTTTGGAAAGTGTCTTACAGGCGTATAAGACAGTTTCATCTTTCCTACTTTTCTTTGCTTTTGCTGATTATATGTTGAATTATTCATTTTTGAAGTAGCTGTAATGACCAGAGGAGCATGTGATTCTGATAAGTCTATGTGCTAGAATGTCTTTACCTCTGGAGATTCCCTAAGAGGTCATATTGCAACAGATCTCTAAAGTCTTCCAGTTCTTAGTTATCTGCCCTGATGGTATATACCAAATCTGAAATGCCTAAATGAATTAACAAATAAGCCAGAAATCTTACTGAAGAGGGTTATTTTCAATGACCTCCTTCTCCAGCCTCTCTTTTTGTCAGTATCAATAATGAGTAGCATTATTGATTTTTGGCTTGATTTTTTTTCTCAATATCTGGTGAAATTTTTAATATTCTAAACCAGGATTTGGGGGGCAGGGGTGGCGGTAGTTGAAATAGCACAAATCTAATCAGCTTCTAATAAATAACTATTACTTAAAAATCTTTTCATTTAGCTCATAAATTCATGAACCTGGTTTAGAGATTAATTTTAGAGACTGCTTTAAAATCTTGGTTAATAAAATGCTTTGACCTCTAATAGATCATTTCTGAGTATGTCTTAGCCAGTGTCAACCCTTACAAAGAAGCCTGAATATTAAAGATTTTGCTCAAATTGCAGCTTCCTTATAGAGAAGAGAATAAAGAACCCAATAACTTAGAATCTTAACTTCCATGTGATTTCAGTACCCGCAACAGCTATTTCTCTTTCTGCGTAGGTATCAGTCAGAGCCGAATCTCTCACTGGCTTTTGCAGCAGGGATCAGACCTGAGTGAACAAAAGAAAAGAGCCTTCTACCGATGGTATCAGCTTGAGAAGACAAACCCTGGTAAATATCATTTACTTCTTTCATTGCATAGGAAATGAGATGTACATAATTAATTACTTTATTGAATCTATGTGCTGCCTTGTTTTCACTAAGGTAGTTTCATACTTTACTGTTGTTACTTTATGCCAAAGAACACTCTTAATTGTAAATTCTAAGCCCTAATTGTACCAAGTTTTAATTTAATGTCCAACTAAATTATCTAGTCTTTACAACTCCTTCCTCCAAGGTGCATCTTTGTTTTAGGTTATATGATATTTCTAACCAAAGTTTGAAAGAAAGGTCATGATTGTCAGTGGCTGATTTTCTTTTCCTCAAGTATAGGTACACACATAAGATTCCATATCTAGTTATTTTTTTTCTTTTGTAAATCTTTAGTTACTAATATAAGTTTATGCTGTTATTTAGTTCATGTTATACTGTATCCAATGATCTCTGTTTATGATTATCTATTTCTATTTACTTGGGTGATGATTGTATCTCTGGGCTTAAGGGTGAAGCTGTCCTGATGACTTTGGGAGCAGCAATAGGTAGGAAAGCAGAATGAAATCTTAAAGAAAAAGATCACAGAAACCTTCCTGTCTGAAGTTGCCAGGAATAGACAAGTTCTATTGCAGGATACTTATAACAAGTGGTAAATAAAGTAAAATCTGAAGTTGTGTGACATACTGTCTCAATCTACATGTAACACAAACTGGTGGCAGTGAGCCTGATCTCCAGTTTAACTTTGTGATTGAGCTGTCTTCTGTAATACTACAGCATTAAAGTTTTTGCTTATAGACTAAATTAGCAGTAGGGATATTGCATATTGAAGAGTCTTTGCTAATAATAGCATTAGCTCTGAGGTGGAAATAAAGAATGTTATAGAGATGTATTTTTGTGTATGTCTCTGGTAAGATTTTTTTTTAAAGATCACATGGTCATTCTGAAAGGCCCAGGCACACCAAAACAGAAGACCATATTAACCTCTCTGCAATGAATTTTTTAAACTACCCACCCCCTAGTTTCTATTTTGAAATGTTTCAGATGTACAGAAAAGTTGAAAGACCAGCATAGTGAACATCTGTTCACCCTTTTTTTAGATGCAATAATTGTTAACATTTTGCTATATTTCCTTTATTCCTATGAAATAAGTAAGTGAATAAATTTAAAAATTTATGTATATATGTATGTATACACACATAATCTCTCCAGCATTCATCTCCTGAAAAACAGGATAATCGCCCACATAATCATAGTTTCTTTTATCACATCTAAGAAAATTAACAATAATTCCTTAATATCATCTAATATCAAGTGCATATTCACATTTCTCTAATTGTTATAAGATTGTCTTTTGTAGCTCTTTTTAATGGAGTAGTATCTAATTTAGGTTGACAAGTTAGAATTTATTGTTATGTCTTTTTAGACTCTTCAATCTAGTCACTCAGACTTTTTTTTCATGACATGAACTTTTTTTTATTTATTTTAATTAGTTTCAAGTACACAGTACATTGGTTAGACATCTATATAGTTTGTAAAACTGTCTGCCCATTTGCTCCCTCCCTCCCCGACCCTCCACCTAGCCAGCGTATTCATGCTAATTGCATTCTGTGTGCTGTGCTCCCCATCCTCATTCATGACATAAACTTTTTAAATCATGCAAAAATATTGCAGAATGTCCCATATTAAGGATTTAAAATTTTTCTCTTAGTGCTAATTAACTTATTCCTCTATAAACTGTAAACTGGAAGTTAGGATTAGAGGCTTGATTCAGGTTAAACATTTTTGGCAAGAATACTTCATAGATTATTTAGGGAGGGCATGTACTAATGGCTGAAATTACTTTGAAATGCATCAGTGTAAAATAGATAGGGAGATGGACAGATATGTGAAAATGTTACTACTATATAGTAAAATATTAAATGGCATAAATACAAATTTTCACCACACAATTCCTTCATCATTGCTCTATGTTTGAAAATTTTCACAATAAAACTTTGGAGCAAAACACTCTTTAGGTATCGTTTACCTCACATTATCATATATCAGGAGGCATGTAATGTCAAGTTATAGCATTATTCATATGCTAAATTTGATCATTTGTTAAAGTAGTGACCACCAGCTCTTGTCTTTGCAGTTTATAATCAGCAGGGTATCATTTTGTCAGTGGATGAATATCGTCTTCAACCTTTGCCAGTGGTCTTAGAATCCATTGATGATGCTTATCTGAATCAGTTATTTCAGTGGGGATTGCAAAATGGTGATAATCCAATCTAACATTCCTTCAGCGTTTACTAGCTGGAAATTTGTCTGCAAAGAAATTTGATTTTAGATATTTTTCTAGATATACAAGCAAATCTCTTAGTATCTCTTGTTGCTGCCAGTTAAATATTCAGTAAAAGTTTGGTAAAAATACAACACAAATGACATGCAACTTTAAATTATCTAGTAACCACATTTTAAAAAATGAGAAGAAATAGCTAAACTTAATAATATATTTTATTTAACAAATATGTATTATTACTTCAACATTTAATCAGAACTTTTTAAAATTACTGAGATTTCTTTTTTTTTCTTTCTCTTGGTACTGAAATACAATATATATTTTACACATAAAGCACATACTTCCAGTCAGTCACATTTCAAGTTCAATAGCCACATGTGGCTAGTGGCTATCATGTAGGACAGCTCAGTCTTAAGATATATTACAGTTGAAGCTACAAGTCAAACTCAGTACAAAGCAATCTTCCCAAAGATGTCATTTCTCCCATGATTCATAGCAGAGCCAATCACATGGGGAGGGGCAGAAACAACTTGGTATTTGGTTTGTTTAATAGAGCAACATAGGCTGATAGCAAGGATTAGCTAGATGAATAAGGAACTATGCTTAGGGTTTTATAAGCCTGGTCACATTCCAATAGTTGATTACCAGGAGAGACATGAGAGGGATTGTTAGGATGTTCCAAAATATATAGGGCAGAGCAGTGAAGAATTTGGAAGGCAAACACTGGTCAATATGTCAGGCAGTCAGCCTCTATAGGAGAAGGGGATTTAGTCTCTTGGATTTGGCACCTAGAACAGTACCTAACATATAATCTAATCACAGTTGGTGGGGCTAAATTCCCACACTGGGATTTCAGGGCCGGGCTCCAGTACCAAGCATGGAGTAGGATACCAGGAAAACAAATTCACTGGAAAAAGGAAAGGTGACTAAGATGCAGCTCCCAGGCCACAGCAGCATTTTGCAGCTAATCAGGTAGCACTGTCCACTTGAGAGTACTATTATTAAAATCAAGTTTTTAGCACTGGGGTGATATTGTGTTCTTCTAAAGCTGGTTTTGTTTTTTTTTTGTTTGTTTGTTTGTTTCCTCTGTCGTTTTATTTTTGTTTTTAATCTTATTTCCTATTTTAATTTATCTTGGAACACCCATCATCAAGAAATTAGAAGAAGGTGGAACTAAGGCATTGAAACAGGAAAAATGGGAAAGAAATGCCATTCATCCCTCTGTTGGTTAGGAGCTGTTTTTTTTTTTTAAGGAGATAGTGCCTTCTTTTAAGAATAAATTCCCCTAATTGTATGCATTTGCTGTTTGTGAAGTTGCATTACCAATTGTCCCCATATATTCTATGTTTTATTTGGAAACCAAATTCTTATTGGTTCTAAGTTCTTTTTAATTAAGTTTTCTGTAGGACATAATTTTAAGTTAGCTGAAGAGAAAAGAAGTCCATTGTTGGTTGTTTTCATTGTCTCAACAGTAATTGGATGTTAGCAAATTAAATTTAATTTTTTAAGTTTTCTTTGCAATTTTAACCTTTATTTTAAGAGCAAATATGGTATAAAATTCTTTATAGATAAAAGTATTCTTATTTTGTTGATTTTTAAAATAATTTTTTATATTAGCTAAATAATTGTATTGTTTCTTCTTATTCCATGGACACTTTGCAACTACTATCATGTTTGGATAAGATGAACTAAAATTATGTTAGCATCTAAGAATAGCTTATCCACTGTCTAGTCAATAGTCGCTTATAGTACATCAGAATCTTCTCTGCAAAGCATTGCAGAGATGATTGGAATCTACCTAAATGTCCCTAGTCACGAACTGGTTAAATAAATTATGGTATATCTGCACACTGAAATACTACGGAGGCTATATACTATTTTCAAAGGTGGCTTTATTTATATGAATTGGTTTTATATGTGGTAATATCAAATTCACAAGTGAATAAAGTAAGACAAAATAATGGCTATAATATATTGCCATTTATATAGAGGAATACATACATACATGTATATACATTCAAATAAACACAGAACATCTCTGGAAGGCTGTATTAGGAATTGATAAAAATGGCTCTCTGGACAGGAACTGAGGCTGTTAACTACATGACTTTTTGTGTCTTTCTAAATTCTGTGCCATGTACTTGTTCTATATATTTGAAAAAATACATGTAAATGTAATGAAAGGAGGGAGGAAGAAATGAAAGAAGGGAGGGAGAGGAGGAGTAAGGGAGGTAAAAAGGAATGGAGACCCTCCCCTAAAAATAAGTCTGCCTTGTTGACAGCTGTAATGATACAAGAAACTGAAGAACCTAGGTTCACATAGTCCAGATCTGCTTTTGAGAGGCAGTTAAGTAGAAAATAAGAGGTCAGTGATATTTGCTGATAAGTAGTTCTTTCATAATTTTTTCTCTGTCTAGGATAGATAGTTCATCAGAAGAAATGTAAATGGTACCATTCTTTTGCATATGTTCTGATAAAAAATGCAAAATTAAGGAAAATCACAAAATGAAAAAGTACTTTTTTCTCTTTTATTTAAGTATTTTAAAAAACAAGCAAAAAAAAAATGTTTGTACATTCTCTATTCCTGGGCTCAGAGCATTTCTCTCTGTAAACCTTGATTGGAATTCTTTTTTTCAACCTCTTATTCTGGATCCATTTGGATATGGGCTTTTTTGTTGTTGTTTCTTTTTGTTATTTGGTCTCTCTTTAAGTAGATCCTGCAAGAAAAATATAGAGTGGATATTTAGGTTATATTTCCTGATAATCCAATACATATAGATAAAATGTAGTTCTCTGATAAACAGACCCATCATCAAAATTTTCCAGCATAACCCAAAGCCTGCCAAGGCATATGATAAAATAAACTGATGGAAACTGATCCAATACATTTTATCGTTTCTTATGAAAACATTTACAAGAATATGCCTATTTTTTAAAAGATGTAAGTACTAAATTCAGCATGGTTGACATCAAAAGCCCCTTTATTTAATCAAATTAAGCTCAACAGTCTTTTCCCTTGTCTAATTTAAACATTGCTATAGCAGACAGGGTGTGCTCAGTTCCTCTTGGCTCATGGCACTGATTCTGCATATTTCTAAACTAAACAATTAAATACAGTTTGCCAAGAGGCTTGTGTAGCAAGTACATGAAGTAAATTTGGAGAACAGAACTGATGCTTCCTCTCTTCACTGTTGCAGAGTCCCAGACCCTCAGGGAAATTATGTGTGTGGCATGGGAGAAGATGAGAAATTACTCTTTGAGAAGCTGGTTTCTGTGAATGGAGTAGTAATGACATGCTTGGAATCCTTTTCTTATTAGCTGATTGGCAAAGGCTCACCCAGAAATAACCCTGATAAGCAGGAAAATTATGTATATGAAGAAAACATTTACCAAAATTTAAAATTCTTCTCAGCAAATTAGGAAGAGGTTTTATTTTTCCTTCTCGAGTTTAGATTTGTGAGATAAATGTTTAAATTTTTTTTTAAGGGGAGCGCAAATATAATGTGAGAAAAAAAAGAATCTCTTAAAAAAATAAAATAGGTAACACTTCCTATAAAGAAAAAAAAAAGTAGGTTATTTTACTTCTGAGGGGTTTAAAGTTTTATATACATTGTTCTTACATTCTGGTATCTTTGTATTTTTTTTTCAAAGTTAATCATTTTAAACCCATTCTTGTGTTATTCATTTTTCTTTTTAAGAGTTTACAGCAAATGAACCAAGGTTTCTAGAACAAATCTCTGTATTGGAGTGTTCCCAGAGTGCTTCTTTCACTATTTTAAAATACTGCTACATTGAAAAAAGCAAGAAAAAACCCTCAAAATTAATGTGATAATATTATTTTTCAAATGAAGTATGTTTACAAGTTTGAAATTATTTAGAGTTTCTACCTTCTGTGCATAAATTGCCTTGATTACTTTTAAAGTAACCAGGACACTACTTACTTCTCTTCTTATTTTCCCTCCTTCCTTCCTTCTCTCCCCCTTTCTTTTCCTACCTGAACAATTTTATTTCATCTAAATTTTCTTTTTATAGAAAATCTGGACAATGCAGAATATTATAAAGAAACATAGTTATATTACCAGTAAACCCAATACCAAGAACGAACCATTATTATCAGTTGGCTTATTTCCTTCAATCTCATGATTAAAATTCTTTGAATTTGTTTTATTTGTACCCATTGATTACTTAACTAGGAAAGTGTGCCATTGTTATAGATGTGTCCTACTAGCTGGAATTCACTCACCTATTCCCCATCTTCCACTCACTGAGGCCCTGAAACTATCGTTTTACTAGAGCCAGGCATTGGATGAGAGGACCTCCGGCCTTACCCAGTCTCTTTCTGCCTGTCTCTGTCAGCCGTGATAGCAGCTTGGCTCTGTTTTGGACCTTTTATCCTGGCTGTAGAACAGAATTTATATAGTCTACTTAGATAGTTTCCAGAGCCCTTGTCATGCTGTGATTCCTGCTCGCGTTCAAAAAAGTAACAAAACAAAGACTTTGAAACCTTCCAGCCTCCTAGTTCCTTCTTATTCCTAAACTTTATTAACTTTAAATTAGGCCCAGACCTAATTGCCAAGTTATCTTGGCAGAATGGAACCCTCTTTCTTGAACGGTCTAAAGAAGGGTTGCAGTCTAGAGTTTCATAGTGTGTGGGCCAGGAATTTTTTAAGCCAGGGGTCAGCAGCAAACTCTTTCTGTAAAGGGCCAGTAATAGCAGGCTATGTGGTCTCTGTCACAGCTACTCAACTCTGCCATTGTAGTCCCAGAATGAGACAGTATGTAAATGAATGAGTATAACTGTATTTCAGTAAAACTTTCATTAAACTATGGCAACATGCCATAGTTTGCCACACATTTTAAGCCACGAATCCCTAAAGCATTTTATGATGACACACTTGTCCATTTGAGGAAGAAGTTAAATATTTATATCACACACAATGGAAAATTATATATCTATTAAAGGTTTAAACAAAAATGAAAACTGTAAAAATATTCTGAATGATACAAAATGCATTGACCATAAAAGAACAGATTGACAGATTTGACTATATAAAAATTAAGATCACAAAGCATACCATAAATAAAAAAAAAAAAACATGAATGACAAACTGGAAAAAAAATAGTTACAATCTATCACTAGCAATTGGTGTGGTCTCTACACATCAATGAGATGGATAACTCAAAAGAAAAAAGGACAAATAAATTTATAAGAAAAGACATGTAATGATCAGTAAACAGGAAAAGATGCTCATTCTTACTAATAGTGAAATCTCTTTATTAAAGGGAATTTTTTGCCTGCTAAGTTTATAAATGTGAATAATTAGTAATATTAAAATAGTGTGTTGAGTAACGTGGGGAAATAAACAACTGGAGATGGGTTGTGATGTCTCTTGTTAGTTCTGTTATTGTGCAACAAATTACCGCACAACTTAGCAGCTGAAAACATTATCTCACAATTTCTGAGAGTAGGAATCTAAGAGTGGCTTAGCTAAGATGATTCTGGCTCAAAGTTCTCATGAGGTTGTAGTCGAGCTATCAGCCAGGACTGCAGTCACTGGGACTGGACAGTGTACTTCCAAGATCACTTACATGAGTGTTGGGAAGCCCCAAGTTCCTTACTGCCTGTCAACCAGAGACATCAGGTCCTGTCCATATGAGTCTTGCCATCAGCTTCCTGAGTATCTTTATAAAATGGCAGCTAGTTTTCTTCTGAGCAAGTGATCTAAGACACAAGCAGTTAAGACAAACTCCACAATGTATTCTATAATCTGACACTGGAAGTGGCATATCATTACTTCTACTATATGTTGCTGGTCACACAGACTAATTCTGGTATAGTATGGGAAGGAACCTCACAACGAAGTGAGTACCAAGAGGCAGGGGTCCTTAGGAACCACCTTGGAGGCTGATTGCCACAAGGCTGTATTGGGACTGTATGCCTCGGGCCTTATTTCTGTCAGCTATGTTTGCAGTTCTCCACATGTCATTACCTGCACCTAGAATGTCCAAAATGGCTTTTTTTCCCCTCACATGTCTGGCACTTTAGGTGGATTTAGCAGGAGCACCGTGGGGGCCTGACTGGAGATCTATCACTCCACATGGCTAGCAAAATTAATCAGAGATTTTAGAGCTGAGGAATTAGAAGAAGGGGGATACAATTTACTCAGATGGCAAAAGTTACAAGACATCAGGTTTGGAGAGGAAAATCAAGATTGGTTAAAATATTCTTCATCTGTATAAGAGAAAGTGTATAATCATGTAGCCCTTATGGTGGGGTCTACAAATAGATGTGAATGTAGTGAAGTAGAAATACTACCTGTGGTAATAATTGCAAGGTACAATAAATAAAGTATGATTTCTGTGATGGAGAAGGAAATATATATTTATTAATATGTGCATTATTAGTCTACATAATTCTAACAAGTTCTAACCTATCTTTTTAGAGTTGTCTTAAGAGTTTGGATTTTATTCCATAGGCAGAGGGAACTTTTCAAAGGCTTTGGATCAGTGGAGTGATATGATCATAATTCTGCTTTGGGAAGACAAATTCAACAGTGGAACGAATGAAAGAACAGTTGGAAGAGTCAGGGACTGGACTCTATGAAAGCATACCAAGTTATATTTAAATTCTTTGTTTTAAGTCCGTGGAAGTCAGAGACAACATTGCCTTCTTTGTTTTATTCATAGCTTCTAGTTTAGAATAAGCCGTGTAAAATGGAATTGATAAATGGTAAATGAATGAGTACATGCATCATCATCACCAGTTCAGGTTGTCTGAGAAAGGCTAATCTGAATTAGTAAAGCATCTCAATTATAAGTTTTTTTTCATTTTTTTTATTGCATTCAGGAGGTAACAAAGTACTGGAGTACTAATATGTAGTAGACCTATAGAGGAGAGGTGGTTTAGTTGGTAGACTAAAAGCACATAAAATATCTTATTTTCTTTGATGCTATATGTGACTTCTTTTTAAGAGTTTACAGCAATTAGGATTATTTTTAATTCACCTCCTACCTACATATACACTTCAAGGTCCCCATTTTCTCAGTAACAGAAAGTCTTTTGGATGGTAGTGAGTTTGTGAACAGAGGGGGTATATTGTTCAAAAAGATTAAAACTGTCAAATAGGAATTTCAAGAGAGATTTTTCAGAGGAAGATACTCTAAGTTGTCACTGGGCAAAAGATTATACTTCCTTATTCCCTGAATGAGAGAGATTTAGGGCTTTGTTTTGAAAAATGACCCAAAGGTAAGAGACAAATGACAAACAAACAAACAAAATATGACATTTTAAAATAATTAAAAGAAGAGTTGTTGTCACTTTGGATTTTTATTTTGGTCAAGTAAATTTTTAAAATATATTATTATATATAAGGCCTGCAAGTTCCAATGGAGAGAAAAAGTTTATTGTTATTGATTTCATGATATATTGTCATATGGGTTTTATTACATTAGAAGATATTTGCTCAAAATGCCTTGTTTATTTCAGGGGCTACGCTAAGTATGAGACCAGCCCCCATTCCAATAGAGGACCCAGAATGGAGACAAACGCCTCCTCCAGTCTCTGCCACATCTGGAACCTTTCGGCTACGACGAGGGAGTCGATTTACTTGGAGAAAGGAGTGCCTGGCTGTCATGGAAAGGTATGTGTCTCCTCTTCCTATGACCAATCTCCCAGACTTAGGAAAGAGAGATACTTTGGTTAGATTTGGACAGTTTTCATTGCAAACAAGTAATTTGGGATCTAGTTTCTATCTCTAAAAGTATTTTGGAGTATATAAATGTTATATTATTGAAATAAGGTGACCTACCATTGAAAATTGATAAAACTAGAGTTAACATCTATCAGTATACTTTAATAGTGTCCTCAGTAATTTCAGAAACTTTAGAAGAATTTCTTTTGAGTTTAGAACTTTGTCTTATATTTTGGAAAAACTCTTTGATGTCTTATTTTCAACAAAAATATTGAAGAATTGTATTGTGGACCACTAAGATACTCTTTCTTAAAATTTTTTTTATTTTTCAATTACAGTTGACATACAACATTATATTAGCTTCAGGTATAAAACATAGTGATTAGACATGTACATAACATGCGAAGTGATCACTGTGATAAGCCTAGTACTCATCTGACACCGTACACAGTCATTACAGTATTATGGATGGTATTCCCTATGCTGTACTTTACAGCCACATGACTGTTTTTATAACTGGCAATTTGTACTTCTTAATCCCTTCACCTTTGTCATCCATTCCCCTCAATTCCACTCTCATTTGGCAACCATCAATTTGTTCTCTGAATCTATGAGTTTGTTTTTGCTTTGTTTGTTTGTTTATTGTGTTTTTAGATTCCACATATAAGTGAAGTCATATGGTATTCGTCTTTCTCTGTCTGACTTATTTCACTTAATATAATGCCTTCTAGGTCCATCCATGTTGTTGCAAGTGGCAAGATTTCATTCTTTTTTATGTCTGAGTAATAGTCCATTATATATGCATACCCTGTTCTTTATCCAGTCATCTATCAGTGAACACTTAGGTTGCTTCCATATCTTGGCTATTGTAAACAGTGCTACAATGAACATAGGAGTGCATGTATCTTTTCGAATTAATGTTATCAATTTCATTGGATAAATACCCAGAAATGGAATAGGTAGGTCATATGTTAGTTCTATTTTTAATTTTTTGAGGAACCTCCATACTGTTTTCCATAGTGGCTGCATCAATTTACAGTCCCACCAACAGCACACGTGAGTTCCCTTTTCTCCACATCCTCACCAGCCAATACTTGTTGTTGATTTGTTGATGATAGCCATTCTGACAGAAACGAGGTGAGATCTCATTGTGGCTTTTAATTTACATTTCCCTTATGATTAGTGATGTTGATCATCTTTTCATGTCTACTGACTATCTGAATGTCCTCCTGGGAGAAATGTCTATACAAATTGCCCACTTTTTAATCAGATTGTTTAATTTTTTTTGTATTAAGTCATATGAGTTTCTTACATATTTTGCATATTAACCCCTTATGGGATGTATCATTGGCAGATATCCTCTCCCATTCAGTAGGTGGTCTTTTTGTTTTATTGATGGTTTCTTTCACTGTATAAAAACTCTTTAGTTTGATATAGTACCATTTGTTAGTTTTTTCTTTCATTTCCCTTGCCTGAGGAGGCATATCCAAAAAATAATACTAAGATTGATGTCAAAGAGTTTATTGCCTATGTTGCTTCTATAAGTTTCATGATTTCAGATCTTCCATTTAAGTCTAATCAATTTTGAGTTCATTCTTGTATATAGTGTAAGAAAGTGATCCAGTTTTATTTTTACATGTCTTTCCAGTTTTCCCAGAATCATTTATTGAAGAAACTAGACTGTCTTCATCTCATTGTATACTCTTGCTTCCTTAGTCCTAGATTAAGTGACCATATAGGTGTGAGTTTGTTTCTTGGCTCTATATTCTGTTCCATTGATTTATGTGTCTATTTTGATGTCAATACCATGTTTTAATTCTTACAGACTTGTAGTATAGTTTGATATCAAGTAGCATGATACCTACAACTTTGTTCTTTCTCAAGATGGCTTTGGCTATTCAAGGTCTTTTGTGGTTCCATATAAATTTTGGGATTATTTTACTCTAGTTCTGTGAAAAATGTCATTGGTATTTTGATAGACATTGCATTGAATCTGCAGATTGCTTTCCAATTTGGATGCCTTTTATGTCTTATCTGATTGCTGTGGCTAGGATTTCTAATACTATGTTCAATGAAAGTACTGAAAGTAGACATACTTGTCTTGTTCCTGATCTTTAAAAGCTTTCAGCTTTTCATCGTTGAGTATGATGTTAGCTGTCGGTTTGTTATATATGGCCTTAGGTATGTTGAGGTATATTCCCTCTATCCTTGCTTTGCTATCCTCACTTTGCTGAGAGTTTTTATCATAAATGGATGCTGGATTTTGTCTGATGTTTTTCTGCAGCTATTGATATAATCATATTATTTTTTCCTTTATTTTGTTTATGTGATAAATCACCTTATTTGATTTGTGGATAGTGAGCCAACCTTGCATCCAGGAATAAATCTCGATTGTGGTATATGATCTTTTTAATTTGCTGAGTTCAGTTTGCTAATATTTTTTGAAAGTTTTTGCTTCTATGTTCATCAGGGATATTGGCCTATAATTTTTTTTTTGTAATGTCTTTGTCTGGCTTTAGTATTAGGGTAATGCTGGGGAGACCACTGAGATTTAACTTTCTTCGATAAAGAGTATGGCCTGCATGAGTTTAGTTCCAAAGATTAGAAATACTTATTTTGGATTTTGCTTTGTTAATTAATCTTCTGACTCTAGCACCAGGACCAGATTCATAGTATAGATACTCAGTACTTTTTAAACTTGAATTTGACCTGGGCTTCAGTTTTCTCAGATGAAATGGTATAAATTGATTAAATATGGTTATGAAATGTTCAGTATATTCAAAGTGGATCCTAAAAGGGTAGAATTATCCTTTAAGTCTCCTATCTATAAGTGTTGTTTACAGAATTTTGTTTCGATGGCGAATTTTATATGTAATAAGGTAATAGTTTTTTGTAAGAAAAGTATTTACTTTCTAAAATTCAATGTAGATAAAAGAATAAGAAGGTAAAAATAGGTTTTTTTCATATTGAGATTTTTCAATAATATAAATAGAAAAGAATGAAATCGAATGTGTAAAACTAGGTTTAACTTCTAAGATGATAGAAAATACATATTTACATTGGATCAGCTTCATATGTTTTTTCCTAATTATTTAATCTGACCAGTCTAATGACATGTTGGAAAGAACATTTGCCTCAGAGTCAGAAAACCTAAAATCTGGTTTTGGCTTTGCTGTTAAGCCAGCTCTGTAACTTTGTTCAGGTTAAAAACTCTGAGCTATAGCTTTCTCATCTGTAAAATGAAGTTTGTCAGTAGCCAATAATGAATTATACATTATCTAAGACTTTGGCTATCTCTCTTCCTTTCTATTTCCTGATTATTTCTCAGTTCGTTAACATCACTAGCTGAAAGAGAAGGAGATTTAAAATGTTGATGTTCAGTCAATGATCTTGTTCTTGTGATCAAATTGAAATTAAAAGGTTTGCTTAAGGGAAAGTTTGGATCCAGTAGCCAATATGAGGCTGTAGGTTATCATTGATGTTATCATCTGTTCCTTTCCTCGGTCTCTATTATAAATGAGTAGAAGCTATTTATTGAATAAAACAAATCCTCATATGCTTGAATATTCACAGTGAAAGAATGAGACGTTATTGTCCTAGAAACCTGACATTTATAATCTGCTTTATCTAGAAATTTTGATTCTTTCTTCAGAAAGAAGAAAAAGTTCTTCAGAACTTCTACCATGTAACAGACATGAATTTGAATACTATCTGATTTGCAATATTGCACATTTTTCGCTGCATAACAAAATAAGCTTTGGTATTAGTTTCTAGTTCGTGTAAGTCTAATTGTGCTACTGACTCAGTTATTTAATTTTTCTGAAGATAAATTTATCACATAATGTCAGACTGAGGAAGGATTAAATTTTGATGACATTTTTAACAATAGGTGATATTCCTGATGCATTTTCAGTGAAGGCTTTGCAGTTCCTTTTATTTTTTTCCCAAAAACTAGCCACAAAATTACAGTGATAATAGTTTAGTTAAAAAGTTATTGAACACTTACCCTGTGTAAGGCAGTCATTTAATCTTAATTTTCATTTTTTAACCTTAATTTTAATTAATAAGTATCTTTAATCTAGGAATTGGTTATCTATCTTTGGTTTAATTTTATCTTACCTGGCACAACTTTTAGGAACGTATGTGGTTTATTTTCAATAGTTGCAAAAATGTAAAAAAAAAAAAAATTTTTCAAAATGTTTAATAGCTATAGTAGAGAAGGTCATAGTATGCTTTTCAACTGTAAAAATAGGACTTTTTATTTTTAAACATGGGATATAAATCCCCTAGCTTCAAAGCAATGCATATTTTTCCCCTAAACTGAATGGGTAAATAAATATATATACATTAACTGTAAAACCAGCAGAATACTAGCCTTACTCAAATAGATTAGTGCAAGTCAAAAAAATTATTCAATTCTTCACACCATACAGTAATTTCAAATAAATCAAAAAAGTGAATCCATACAAATAATAGAAGAGAATGTGGGGAGTTCCTTCATATTCTAGAAATGAAGAATTTTTTTTTAACTGTGACTCAGAAATCCAAAAGCAGTAAGAAGGATGCATAAATTAGATTACATAAATTAAAAGGAAAACTTTGTGGGGGGGGGCGCTGTGAGCAAAGTAAAAAAAAAAACCAAAAAACTGGAAAACGTATTTGCCATTTATTATCATCCCTGGCATATAAAGAACTTTTAAAAAGAGAAACCAAAAACTCTAGAAAAAAAATGGAGTAAATATCAGCAGAGAAACAAAATGCAAATGACCCTTAAACATATGAAAAAATATTCAATTTAATTCATGATAAGAGAAATTCAAATTACACTGAGATACCTTTTTTTTTCCTGTCACATTGGCGAAAATCCAAAAGTTCCACATTTTTCTATTGATTGGGCTGTAGATAAATGGGCACTCTCATACATTGCTGGTGAGAATGCAAAATGGAACAACTTCGTGGAGAGGAATTTGACAGCATCAGGGAAAATTACCCACGGGTTTGCCCTTTGACTCAGCATTCCCACGTCTAGAGAATTATCCCAAAGATACACTGCAAAAATATGAAAAGATAGCAGCCCTGTTTTTAATAACAAAAATAATGAATACAACCTATATGTCTATTGGTAGTGGACTGGGTGAATAAACTGTAGTAAATAAATCCATATGTTGGATGTCCAGGCTCACATAGTGGAGTGCTGCGCAGCTGAAAAAAGGAATGAAGTTTTCTTTTCACGGAATGAAAATAATACTGTGACCTTCTGCATTGTTGTTATTAAATACTTCAAAAGGCTTTTTTTTGCATTTTTGGTGATCTTCAGGGTATGATGTTTAAAAAAAGGAAGTGTCAGTTGTATACAGTAGGCTATCAATTATGTATTTATGCATTTGCTTATACTGTGTTTGGAATAAACGATAAAATAAATAAAATGGTTCCCAATAGGGGAAGAGAGAAAAAACAGATTGCAGAGGACAAAGATAGAAAGTAGACTTCTCTGAATATACCTTGTTTTGACATTGTAATCATGTAAATATTTTACGTAATTATAAAACAAAATTAAATTGAAATGTGGGGGAAAGGTGATACCTAAAAAACTAAAATGAAAAAAAACTCTGTCTACACTGGTGACTTAAACTCTCAGGAACTATATCAGATAAGTACAACACAGTATTTTGACCATACTTCCCTGGTGAGATACAACTTAGGGATAAAAAGAACAACAAAAAAATCTTATACGGTTTTTACTAATTTTGGTAATATTAATATTGTTATTCAGGTACTATTTTGTATGGATAAGGATGTGGATATAGATAAAACAAGTAATTATATTAATGTTATTAGGAACCAAAGTTTCAGTGTAAAAGAGGTACAGATATAAAAGCAAAAGATTTAAGTAAAACACTAATCTTCTGTATGGGTAAAGCAGAAATTTATCTCAAATTCTTTTAATAACAGCCTTATTGAGATACAATTCACCTATTTAAAGTGTGCAATACAGTGTTTTTTAGTATATTTACATTTGTGCAACCATCACCACAATTTTAGGACATTCTCTTTATCCCCCAAAATCCCTTATGCCCATTAGCAGTTACTCCTTTTCTCCCCCATCCCTCTCTAACTCTATGCAACTATCCATCTGCTTTTTCTGTATAGATTTGCATATTCTGTAAGTTTCATATGAATGGAATCATACAATATGTGGCCTTTTGTGACTTACTTTTATTTAGCATAATGTTTTCAGGGTCCATCCATATTATAGCATATATCGGTATTTCATTCCTTTTTACTGCAATATATTTCATTATATGGATATGCGTATTTTATTCATTGATCAGTTGATGGACTTTGGGACTTTTTAGCTATCATGAATAATGTTACCATGAATAAATTTTGTGTCCTGGTGGAATTGCTGGGTCGTGGTAACTCTGTGTTCAAACTTTTAAAGAACTGCCAGACTATTTTCCAAAGCAAATGCACCATTTTGCATTCCACCCAGCATGATCAATTCAGTTTCTTACCAACACTTGTCATTATCTGTCTTATTGGTAATAGTTCTCCTTGTGTATGTGAAGTAGAATCTCAGTTTTTGTAGAATCTCATTTGATTTGCATTTCACTGACTAATGATGTTGAACGTCTTTTCAAATGCTTTTTGGCTATTTGTATGTATATCATCTTTGGAGAAATGTTTAGTCGGATCCTTTGACCATTTTTATAATTGGGTTATTTGTATTTTTATATTGAATTGTAAGATTTTTTCATGTATTTTAAGGTATGAGTCCCTTAACAGATAAATGGTTTGCAAATATTTTTTCACATTCTGTCAGTAGTCTTTTCAAATATTTGATGACCTGTAGAGCATGCAAGTTTTTAATTTTGATGAAGTACAATTTATTTTTTTGTCTGTTATTCATGTCTTTATTGTGTTATCTAAGAAGGCTTTGCCTAAATCAAAGTCACTAAGATTTATTCCGATATTTTTTCTAAGAGTTTTATGCCTTTAATTCTTACAGTTAGGACCCAACATCATTATTTTACATATTCAAAATAGTGAATATTCAGCACTGTTGGAAAAAACTCTTCTTTTCCCAACGATTAGATTTGACACCCGGGTCAAAAATCAATTGACTATAAATATGAGGGTGCATTTCTGGACTCTCAATTCTATTCTATTGATCTGTATGTCTATCCTTATGGCATACCCACACTGTCACAATTACTGTCACATTATAGTATATTTTGAAATGCAGAAGTATGACTTCTCCACTTTTTTTTTTAAGATTGTTTTAGCTATTTTGGGTCCCTTGCATTTCCATGTGAATTTTAGGAACAGTTTGTTAATTTCTGCTACAAAGCCAGCTATAATTTTGATGAGAAAATCCTGTAGTCTCAAATTTGAATTATAAATAATAATATGAATCCATTATATTTTCTCTTGTAAAAAGAGGAGGGGGAGGACCTCTGCCTACTCAAAAGGCCTATCGACAATGATCGATCTAGTAGAAATTAGCATGCCTGGGGCCCAGTTTGTGTTCATAAGTACCATTAGCACTCCTTGAAGAAATGTCTGTTTCCAGGCCTGGGACAGGAAATATACATGATGAGGTATTCCAGGTAAGTGGGTGATATCAAAAGGGCTCAGGAGCTAACTTGAAGAATCTCCTACTATCCAAAGAATGGGACAATTTGAATATTAGTAATAAGGCCAATTGTAATAGATTGAAGCACATCAAACTTATTAAGAATCCATGTATAATAATACTAAAAAAATTTATTGGTCATACCTAGAGAATTTTAGAGAACCAACTAAATATTTGAAAGTGGTGAAAGGAAAGAAATGAGCATTTAACCTGCCTTTCACATATGAACTTTATCTCTGATTAACCAAAAGGTTTTTCTCAGATGAAGGATTCCAGCTAATAAATGAAAAAAGAATAATATAATTATAATATTATTATTTTGCAAATCCTAATGAAATAATCTGACAATGATCATTAGCTGCTGACATCTCAAAAAGTCAGACAACCAGGCAGTATGGTACCTCTTGGAGGACGTGCACAGCACCACAAACTGGGTGCTCTTTCCAACAAAATTGAAACTGAATCAAGTCAAGCCTTGAGATCCAGCTGCAGGTTTGTAGGAAATATGAAACAAAGTCTGTTAAACAATACTATGAGATTCAAGTCAACAGAATAATGTGAGAGACCCTAAGAATAATAACTCAGTTTCTTCAAGTGTTAAAAAAAATATTTCTTATTGGCCAGTTGAGGAAATTTGAACACCGACTGTATAAACGATGGTTTTTGTTTTATTTATAATAATGATTGCTTATATGTAAATGGTGCTATATTTATAAAAATAAGAGTTTTTGTCTTTTAGAAATATGTATCAAAATGTGTAATAATATTATAAAATGATATGACATAGGAGATTCACTTCAAAATAACACACAATGGAAAGGCAGGGGCCAGGGTATGAATAAAACAAGAGTAGTATCAGTAAGTTGATGATTTCTATAGCTTGGTGATATTTACTTGGGAGTTCATGGTACAATTCTCTCTGTTTTTGTATATATATTGTATGTGTGTAAAAGAAACGTCTAATTTTTGGATCAAATCACATGGAACTATGAAATGAAAAGTCTTCATATATCACAAAAACTAAACTACACAATGTTATCTAAGAATAACATTTACTTATCAGATATTTGAGTGTCATTGAAGTAGCCCCCAACAGTACACTGGTGAACATAAATAGTTCCTGAGTTTTCAGTTAGGTTGGAGAGACAGACATTAATCAAACAATCACACAAATCATGGTAACATTTCAACTGTAATATGTGTATGAAAGGTAAATGGTGCTGGGAGATCTTATAGGCGATATGGTGAAAGTTAATTGGGTAAAGGGAAAGGAGAAAATGTTACAAGTAAAAAGGAGAGCTGTAGTCATCTAGAACTGTTCTGTCTCATATGGTGGCCACATGTGCTCTATTTAAATTTAGGTTATTTAAAATTAAATAAAATTTATAATTCAGTTCCTTAGACTAGCTGCATTTCAAGTGCCTAGTAGTCATATAAGGCTGCTGACTATAGTTTTAGACAGCACAGATATGGAATATTTCTGTCATCACAGAAAATGTTATTGGATAGCTCTGATACGGAACAACTGTATCTCATCCCCAGTAGAAAAAATAATGGTTCTATTTGCCTTGTAATGATTTGTTTTTGTTGTCCTCTTTACTCAAAATCTTAAGGTAAATACAAATATAAACTAAAAACCAAACATTAAATCCACTAAAATATTTTAGAAAGTTTTCTAAGTGACTTTGACAGAAACAGGTAAATATTTCATTAATTCACATATCAAAATTAGTATATTTGTACATCATTTTCCACATCTAGCACTGCTTTTGAGAATACAAGATTTAACAATTCATTTTTTATAATGATGGATCTTTTTTCTCTATCCATTCATTCATTCATTTGTTCATTCATTCACCAGTTCATCAAGCATGTATTTTTACACACTGCATTTGGTGGATATGTCTCTTGAATATCTTACTTTGTAACGGTTCCTTATACACACCAACTTTTTTCATGCTGTTTATTTGTTGAAGAGACTATGGATTTTGTCCTATCAAATTTCCCACATGTTAGATCTGGCTGCTTACACCCTCATAATGTCTCTTAACATGACCTCATGTTATCTGTAGACTGGTAGTTAGATTTAGAGTCTTGATTAAATTCTGGTTCAGTTCTTTTGGCACATGACTGGTGCTTTGTTCTTCCTATTAATAATATTGTGTAAGGAGGCACATAATGTCTGATTGTCCCATTTTTAGTAACTATAACATTAATTAGTGGATTCAGTGCTGTCATCCTGATCCATTTATTAGAAAGTTTCCCATCTACCAAATAATTTCAGAGCAGTGATTCTTAACCTGTGCCGCATGTTAAGATCACCTTGGGGACTTTTAAAATACCAGTGAGAATTTACTCCTGACCAACTGAATCAAAAACTTCTGGGTGTGGGATTTAGAGGTATTTTTGAAAAGTTCCCAAGTGATTCTAATGTCTAGCCAGGATTGAGAACCACTATTTTGTCATCCATTGATGATTTTTCCCTAAGGGGTTGCAAAATGATTGTATTCCAATTTTTTAATTTATTTTGCGTTAGTCAGCTGGAATTCTTCTTTATATAAATAACTTTTTCTCAACTCTTTAGTTACCCTGAAATATACTTGGGGGGGGGTGGCACTAGCATATAAACTGTTCTAGAACTGAGGAATAAATGCTATTATGAAGATGGATAATAAGTTTATGGGGTCAGGAGACTCAGACAAGCAGAGGAAAGAGTCAAGAAGGCTTTACCAAAGTGGTGACGTTTTGGATGCATTCTAATGGGTGATGGGTAGGGGTTCACCAGTTAGAGAATCAGAAATGATATAATGTTAGGAGATTATCAGGAAGTTCTTTATGGCAGAACACAGGGCTTTTCATCAGAAGCATTTCTACCTTGATTATTCAGGGCTTAGTCATACTGTGCAAGCTATAAATAAGTACCATGTTTAATTATACCACAGCTTTAGTATTCAGTCTTCATCATTATAGAGGTTATGTCTAATTAGATTGGTCTATTGGATAGTATTAGTGGGACTGTGGAAGGTGGGCAGGAAATCAGCCAATCAGGTGTGTATCTGAGTACATGCCAGATGCTTAGAGTCAAAGGAAATAAATGTAAAATAAATATAAGTTGTATCGTCTACCCTATCTTAAGGCAGTAATAGCTTGTGTTTGAGTATGATTGTACAGTTCGTATATAATTATTGATCTAATTGGTAATTATTTCATATAGTTGATCTTATTTAATCTTCACAGTTCTATACTATAGACATTTTATTATTTACAGCTTATTTTTAAGAGCCTCAGAGAAAGGAAGTGACTAGTCTATATGCAAATGGATTGGAGGAGGAGGAGGGTAGATTGAAGCTAGCTGGGAGGCTGTTAGAGTATTCTATGTATGAGTGATGAGTGTCCAGACTGTAATGTCAAAGCAAAGGGAGAGAAAATGAATAGAAGGTAATAGATATCAGAAAAAATTTGAAGAAAAAAAAACCTAACCTAGTTATAGATTGAACATAGAGATGACAGAGCAAGAAGTGTAAAGGAGACCTTAGCAATAATACAGTATCTGTATTATTAAAAAATAGGTTGACTTTGGGCAAATTATTCAACATATCTAAACCCTAATTGTGATATTTACTAAAAGAAGAGTTAAGTATTATGATATAGTAAGAAGTGGATGGGCTTTACAGTCATACAGACTTAGCATTTAGTCTGAGCTTCCCTTTATGTTAATCTTTAGGAATTTCGATTTTCTGTTAAATGAAGATGGTTATTATGAGAAGAATTATGAGAGTTATATGAGATAACACGTATGAAGCACATAGTAGAATGCCTTCCTCATAACCACTGTTGAACAAATGTTTTTTTTTTTTTTTCCATCTAAATTCCTTCTACTTAGAGCTTTGACTATGAAGTTACCTCAAGATTTCTGTTAGGAGATTTCAGTGGCACTAGAAGTGGAGATTTAGGAGTTATCAATATATAAGATATAGTTAAAGCCACAAGTATGAATAAATAAATCATACTAGTTAAATCCAACTCTTATGTTTATGAAATTTTTTATACTCTTTCTGCATTTTTGCAACTAAATACAGTGAAAGGAAAACTTAAAACCCTGGAAGGAAAACGTAAAACCCTTCTGACTGATCTCATTTTAAATTCATGACCATGAACCTCAAGTGGGTCTTTAATTCTGTTAGACAGTCATACTCTACCTTCCTGGTTCATTCTTTCCCACTCTCCTAAACAGTTATTTTATACTTTCTTCTTTCTGCATACTCCTCATCCTCATTTTCATGATAACGTTTCTTCCTGTTTAAATGAGGAAAGTGAAGCATTCAGAGAAGAATTCCACAAACTACCTGTACCTGCTAGCATGTAACACACACATACTCTGTGTTCCTGCCTCTTACCATCCCCAAAGCACTTCAGTAATATTCTCTAACACATGTCTTAATGCCTGGCTTACAGTGGATACTCATTTTGTTTTCACATTCCCCCCTTTTATGGCCTTTTCCACTTCTCTGACCTCATTAAATTATCCATACCATGTATTTTATTTTTAAAATATCCAGTTCCAGAAACATTTATTGTCACAAAGGACAATATTATATGATTCGATTTATATAAATATCCAGAATAGGCAAATCTGTGGAAACGGAAAGTAGATATGTAGTTGCCTAGGGCTGGAGGATAGAAAGGTATTTTGTGTGGAGGGTGAAGGTTAAAGAGTGTTGGGTTTCTTTTTGTGGTGATGAGAATTTCCAAAATTGATTGTGATGATTCTCACACAACTCTGAATATACTAAAATCTATTGAATTGTACACTTTAAATGGGTGAAATTTTTGGTATGTGAATTATATCTCAGTAAAACAATTTTTAAAAAGAAACATTTAGTCAGTGCACTATTAGGAGCTTCACATATATTTATCCTTACTACAGTCCTGATTTCTCCTTTTTTCTAATGAGGCAATCAAGGCTTTAAGAGGTTGAATAAATTCCCAGGGCCACAAACCTAATAAGAGGTCCAGCTACATGTAGACCTTTAGACAGTGCTAACCATAAATTTGAGTTCTGCTTATTTACTAAGAGGAGTATTCTTTTTATTTGGATGTATGTTGATTGTTTTTAATATATGGACTTGGCCTTCATTAACCCTGAAGTCTGATGCCACTAGATTAACGTGTTATAATCTTTTTGTTTAAGAGCATGTGGAGATTGTAACGGGAAAGATGAAACAAGAAAGCCAAATGATTCATAATTGTTGAAGCTGGATAATAGGTACATAGGGGTTCATGGTTGTTTTTCATATACTGTAAAGGTTTGAAATTTTCCATAATTAAAAAGATTTTTGTAGTTATTGTTTAAAGAGGAACTGACTAGATTTTAACGGATAAAATAGATTTAGATAGTTGACTAATATTTAGTCATTCACTCATTTACTTATAGAGCATCTGCTGTGTGCTAGCACAGAGCTGGGTTTACCTCAAGAGGTTTACATATTCACAAGAGGAAAAAATTGTCTATATCATATGTCTGAAATACCTGCATGTAGAGATAATATGACTCAAATGTGATTTTTATTAAGCAAACCTAACTGTCCCATTGTTCATACAACAAAGTACTTACTAGGTATGAGGCAAAGTGCTAGGGTTAGAGAGAATAGATACATTTTTCAGTGCACGGAGTCAAGGGATGATGAACCTAGTAGGCCCAAAAAGTCTTTAGAGTATAAGGTCATAAATTTTGGAGGCTTTCTGGCCTAGGAGCAAGGCTTCTGATGTGCTCTTTCCTTTTATCACCTGTCAGCAATTTGGGCTGAATATTCTTTTAGTTTTAGAAACTGGTGCTTCTCTGGAGTGTTAGGATTTATGACTGGGACACGGAAGAGTGAGACCTGGCTATTGTACCTATTGTGGTCTCAAGGCAGAAAGATAAAAGAAACCTTCAAATCTTCTTATACAGGTTTGCAGTACAATTAAGCAAGATAGAAAGAGAAGCAACAACTTCGAAACAGCTTTGGAGACAGGAATGAATGTAAGAGTACCAGTTTTTGGAGCCCGATTTGTGTGTATAGTTTATTTATTGCTGTTATTTTTCATCAAAGTTGCTGAACTGATGAGTCTATTTCTGGGTGTTCAGGAAAATGAAGGCAAAAACCATAATATCTGTGTGTGTGTGTGTGTGTGTGTGTGTGTAATGAAAACCATTGCATGTTTCATTTTTTATGGAATAGTATACCGTAATATGTTTTTTGTTCCTCTTAGATTCTTTTTGTGTTCATCTTCAATGAGCAGTATAAAACAACACTACTAAAGCCCAGAACCCTCTGAAATTATAAGGAAAACATTTTTGTTGTTGTTGTTTTAACCTTTGTCAATCTCCAAAACAACTTTCAAAAATTAACCCAAAATATTCTCCCCTTTTGCCTCTCCCAGCAGGCAAAGAGCCAGTATTAAAAATTTCAGCTTGAGAGTGTTTCTTCCCCCCAAATTTTAGCATCTAAAAATAGTTTCTTAGGATAAAAGTACTTCTTTACAGAAAAAAATAGCATCAGAACCACAATATTAAAACAAACCCAAATTAAATCATAGTCCTAAATTTGGTGTCACTGCTGTTAACCTGACCTGTTACACAGTCTGAATACGAGTCTGAATTAGAGACATGGGTCTAGTGCACAAATGCATTTTATGTAGTGTGTTATTTTTCTGGGGGGATCAGCATACAAGAGACAAATCGGTTTGTAAAGTGTGTTTCTAGAATGTTGCTTGAGGTTTCCGTAATTTAATTCTCTTGGTATTTTCTGCATTTTGGAATTCTTCCCAGGACAGTTTATTAGTACTTGGATTTGGGTTTCAGTCTCTTTCCTTTCTCCTTTTTACTTTAAATTTTTTCAGAGAATACTTAGACTGTGAAGGTTAAAAAAACCAATAGTTCCAGAAACTAAATTCTATATTTAACTGCAGACTGGGTGTGGTTCAGACAACTGCAGTGCAAGCTTGCTAGTGTTTTGCCCGTCATCATAACCCTGACCTGCGGGGAACAGTTCTTCTAGTCTTCTGACTCTGAAATATGCTGAATGATGATGATATGATGATATATGGCATATACTTTCTTAGATGTAAAAGAGAAAAAAAAAGACAAAATTGCCAAATGGGCTCAAACTTGAAGTGGTTCTGAAAGATGTTTCTTTTGTGTTCCTTTATAGTAATCTCTAAATGAGATTAACTTGCCCTGTTTTCATGTTGCTTCAGCCCATAATTTTTTTACTACCTTTAATTACCGCTGTGCAGTTTTAAAAATTTTTGCACAAGAGGTCTTCTCCATTTCAGCTCCCATTTCATGAAACCACATTTTCTTTTAATGTTTTTTCCTTTTTTATTTTGCTTTATTAGCTCATCCCTTTCTTAATTACCAATAAAAAATGGAGGAATAACTGCTTGTTTTCCTAGTAAGATTCCCTCCTTTAAAAAACAAAAACAAAAGCATAATATCTGTTGAAGAGACTCCTGTTACTTTGTAAAATGGAAAAAAGTCACCTTTTTCTTCCTTAGCAGTATCTTTTTTAATTTGTATATTGTCCCAATATTATTTGTTATCATTCATACTATACAGAACTCCATGGCGTAAGAGACGCTGCTCATTTTAGTAAGATTACACCTAGCCAAAAAAACACTAGAGCAGAAATGCTTATAAATACTTTCCTAATATTGCTCTTCTGAGAGATTGAGACCTATTCAGATGTTTTTTTGAATGACCGCTTGTATGATATGAACAGTAAAAGGTCTGATTCACCTTTTTTATACATAAATACATAAATTGCATCTGTTGACCACTGATTTTGTCTAAGCAGCATTTAAACTAAGAAACTTCCTTTGATTTCATTTACTTATATTTGGTCACCATTTCTGCAGAGAATAAAAAAGAGACCCTAGAGATCATCCAGTTCAAACAGTTCATTTTTTAGACCAAGAACCTGTACCAAGAGGTTAATTAACCTGGTTAAACTCACTGAAGAAATAAGATTAATTTGCTTATTTTGACTCCATAGCCTTGTGAACCAAAGGATATGATTTTTTTAAAATAGCATATTCGTTGACCTTCTCAGCACTCTTATCTTCTTCAGTTTTTATTGGTAAACATTTATTGAGTGTCTGCTATGCGCTAAGTTATATGCTAAGAACCTGAATGCAAAGATGAAAATAGAAGTCCTTATTGCATTTAACTGAATTTCTTCTTGCATTTATTTCTTTATTCATCTATTTTTCTCAGGCCCTCTTAATCTTTCTTTTTCCCTCCTGAACTCTTTTCTATATCTTCCCCTCTGTCACTTTCTGTTATTTTGACAAAAAAAAAAAAAAAAAAAAAGAAAAGGAAAAAAACCCTAATTACTATTTCTTTTTTTCTTCCCTCTCATACTTTTCTTTTAGGCACACCTTCTACTCACCCACCTCTATTCTTCTTAGTTGCTTCTTATTAGTTGATCATAATGTAAACTGAAGTATATTCTTTAGTATTTCTTATACTTATTAATAGTTATGATCTTATTTCATTTTAAAAGCAAATTGGTCAATATAATAATGTTTCTAAGAATTAGTAAATGTTATAATTTTCAAGGGTCCTTCAAGTTCTCAAAATTGTTGCGCTATGATTTTAAAGAATTATAGTTCTTATTAGTGTGGAACCTTTGTTCCCCTTAGACTCATTGGCTTTTGATAGAATACTTCCCACCCTAGAATTAAATCTTGAGAAAATAATTGGTGCTTAGCAAAACAACATGAATAGACTAACTTCAAAGAACAAAACCGTCTCCATGATAACTAAGCTCTATTGGAAGACCAGTTATGTAGGGCTATGTGTATATCCCCATGATCTGTCTGAGTGCCTTGTTTGACAATCAGCTTGTCTTCTGATTTCTTGGTCTCCTTGTTTATATATTATAGTAATGAAATACCTTAAGGGTATTGCAACCTGAAAATGCAAAGAAATCATTGTTCACCTACCTTTTATCAGTCCAGATAGTGAGAATTACTTTGTTCTTCCTTGTAAATTGAGAAAACTAAAAAAGTTCTCACTGCTTAGAGGAAATTTGCTTATTTTTTCACTTTATTTCTCAGAGTAAAACTTTCTTCAGTGCTTTACAGTTGCAAAGAAACATATCTCATTTTCTTCTTTGTGATGTTGCTGCTGAATGGAGACTAGCTAAAAAAAATATATCTTTTTCACATCTAGAATCAAAGAAACCATATGTCTGACCAGGATAGGATTTTTGTTTGCCTAAGAAATTCAGCGAATTCTTTTTCAGTTTTTTTTTTATATTTAACCGTGGTAGCGTTTTAGCAAGAGGCTAAGTCAGTGATGATGAATCTTTAAGTAGAATGTCATAGTGAAATGACCGATGTGGCCTATGTGAATTCAAAGAAAAATGTGAATGAAATAATGTTAAGTGATAAAAGAAAAATTGCATTATGACAATGATGTAAAAAGTCATACACATACAAAGATAATGATTGGGAGAGGTAATAAAAATTTTAAATAAATGATTTGCCCTAAATGTCAAATAGTTTGAACATTTTTATGTTACTTTTTGTCTTTTAGTTTCTGATAATATAGTTGTTAAGAACATTGGTTTTTGAGTTAGAAAGACTGGTTTCCGTGCCAGCTTTCTTACTCATGAGCTATATATCCTTAAACAAAGTACTTGCTAGAAAAGTAGTGCTCTGATTTAATGCATACCTCTTACTACTGAATACTCAATACAAAAATATTAAATAAGAACTTTCAAAAAGAATTCTAGATTTCTTCAAATGGAATTTTCTGAAGAGTTATTTTCTGTATTCTTTAGCCTCAGCCAATAAAAGTCTACTTAGCATTTTTTTTTTTTTTACTCAGAATCATTCATCACCCGTGTGCCAAGCACTCTACTCAGTGCTGAAGAATATTTAAAGATAAGGTTTTACCCTAATATGTCTCAGTCTAGTGGAGCAGTCAAGTTAAAAAACTCACAGGAGACATAGGTACCGAGTGCAGCAGGATATAGAGGAGAGTGGTGGGAGGAAGGGCAGCACTGAGGGCATTTGAGCTGGGTCCTGTAGAGCAGTATAATTTTGATGGGTTGAGAAGAGGAAGAAAAGCATTCTTGGCAGTGGAAGCAAAGGCACAGAGGCATGAAAAATTAGGTAACTGGAGTGTGTGGTCGGTTAGGCAGAAAATGAGGCTGGGAAAATAGGTTGCGTCCAGATTGTGGAAAACCCTAGTATTGCCACAGTTAGCAACATTTGTTTTTCTCAAAGCATTTGTATTTACATCCATGCCAAAGTATGGTTGTTCTAATAAGTGGGGGAAAAAAATCTCTTAATCCATTTTCAAGGTTGTTTGTGCCACTTTCCTCCTAATGTATAAAGAATTGATAATAACTCTATATGACAGGGACTCAAGTTATTTTGGAGGTGGGAGGTGGACTTTGTGAGACATCCTAGGAATTAAAAAATTGGAATTATTTTGAAAAAACTTCTTAGCCTTCCTTTTTGAAGACAAGAGCCTAAATAGTATTCCCTTTTCTATGTGTTCAAAGAAATATGTTGAGATGCCAGCCATTTTCAATTTTTTAAAAAAATTTGTTTGAACCATTTTTTTTGTCTGCTGACTTGTATTATAAAGGTGTGGATTATTATAAAATTTTAAAGTCTAATTTTCCTACTGACTTTTGTTATAGCAGTGCATTGTTAGGATGAAAAATTGAGCCTTATCTTACCAGAATGGATTATTTTACCTTCTGCTAAGTGAATTTACCTGGTACTTCAGTTTATGTGCTCTTGCAAGCAGAGGTTTGGTTAGTCAGGTGGCCCATAGGCTAGCACAGTGCTGTGTATAAAGTCTGACATCAATAAGTGTTGCTTGAACTTGATTAAATTGAATATGTAATAAAAGTCTACAGCTTTAACAAAATTAGAAAACGCTATCCCCCTGTTTCCCCTATCAGACATATTAGATTCGGTGCAGGGGTTAGAGTAATGTAATATTTTAATTGTTGAAGTTGTAAATTCAATTCAGTGATAAAGAATAATTTGATGATTTAAAGTGATCCAGTGAAAATGACTCAAAAACAGCAGAAAAATGACTTTCAAATGCCTCAGTGTTATTCTTCCTTAGCCTGATCATTGTACTATCCTCTCCTCCATTCCCCCTCTTCACAAAATCCACTTTGTGGAAGTAGAGTGAGTCCTGAAAAATCTAAAGTTTGTTCTGGTCTATAATGAATGCGGACCTAAATTGCTGCCTTCCCTTAGGCTGTCTTGCCACCACTGCAACGCGTGGCAAGTTGGTCTTCCTTTCCCTCTCTTCTGGTGTCATTGCTGTTTTAGCATTAGAAAACACTGCAAGGATGCACTATAAATTTTGGAATTAATGGATCCTGGAAGTTGAATTTAAAAGAGTTTATCCTCTTTCGTAATTCCTTATAGAATGACTCGGATAGAACATAATGAACTCCTCCTCCTGTATCTCTGCAAATAGAAAGAAGTTCTTAACATTTACATAAGCCAGCAAGAGCCTGGACATGACCTCATTTCAATCCATTAGACTATTTGAGGAAAAAACAACAACAAAACTTTCCCACTTATTGACAGGTAAAGTTATCCCAATCCATTTCTCATAGCCAGTAAGAAGATGAACTGTCCTTAAATGCATTTTTAAATTGGCAAATTATACTTCCTGGTTCCTTTTTAGTCAAACAGAAATAGCCAAAGAGAAATTATCACAATGTTTTTGAGGCAGATTAAAAATCCTCCCCATCCTCTTATAGAAGATCTGCCAGCAGTTTCATTTTGTACAAACAATGGATCTCCCATTTCTCTAGTCCCTGAGCCAATTAAACAGGACAAAAGACCGCATGTTCCTCATACTATTCTGTGGCCAGAATTTACAAGGAAGTAAAGTATAGTTAGATAAATATTAGTGTTTTGTATATAATGAGTCACCAGTGAAGATACAGTTTATCCCAGAAGCAGAATTAAAGCATCATATTATAAACATTAATACTGACAGAGACCAGCTTATAGACTTAACTGGAAAGAGTTTATAGAAAACTAGTGAACTTTTCTTTTTTAAACTTAACAAATATTTATTGAGCTTCTACTTCATACCACTCATTGTAATACAGTGAGGGATACAGCAATTTACAAGACAGTTGTGGTCCTAGCCCTTATAATAATGCATTAGGAAACAATCATCGACAGACTAAATACAGCATGTACCAAGGTCTGCATATGTGTTTGATATTTGAAGATCTTGAATTAGTAGACTATGAACTTATAGGTAAATATTCTTTTCTGATATAGTTGCCTTTTGGTTGAGGAAGCCTCAGTGGACTATGTAATTTCAGTGATAGCATCTAAAAGTGGTCTTTATACATGAAAAACCTGTGTACCATAGAAATCTCAATCATTATAGTGCCTCATTTAAATATTCTGTTTTATTGGTTCCAACTTTGACATGTCATCCTCTAAAAGGCCAGACTAACCTATAGTTCTGACCATAATTGAGATTATCCTATAATTACCTTTTGGGAAATAGAAACTTTAGTAGTCATCAAAATCCTAATCTTGGAACATGTTTACACCTCAGATCTGTAGTGTCATTGCAAAGAAATTTATTTAATTTATATACAATTGGTAAGATAACCTTTAACTTTGACAATATAAGTATCTTGTTTTTTGTCAAGTGTTATCACAATTAATTAAACTTTTTAAAAGGCAAAGACTCATTTATATATACTATGGGTAGTTTGATTGATTCCTGCTAAAAATAGCAGCAAACCCAGACATAGGAAGTGAAAAGCTAGGTTTAAGAAAAAGTAATAAGTATTCCTAAATGCAAGGTACTATGTTTTTCCCTTTTGGGGAGGTAACAGGATACTCCCCAACCAGTGCACCTCTGATTCTCTAAAGAACCTATGCTGTTGTCTGGTTGATTTGCTATTTGTTGAGACCTCTACCCCTAATCCCTCCACCCCCAGAAGGACGAGTTTTCATTTTAGCTACAAATTATATATATCCTGTTAGCAAGAGGTAGTAATTTTTCAGAAGTATATAGTATTGATTATAAGAAAAACCATGTAGGAGACAATGCATTGATTTTATTGATCCTGTTTTGTTCATCTTTACATTATTTTAAATTTTTGGTCAGTAGTGTTACATTGGTAAGTGGCCAGTTTATACTTCAGTGCTTCATATTTAAAAGTAGGCTCCCTGCCTCAGAACAACTTGTACACCAGTGTAAGAAACTTAGCAATTTCAGATCATCTTACAAATCTCTTGTAAACCTACATCCTACCAGCAAAGACTGACAAAACAGAGAGAGGGAGGTATAGCTGCTCCCCTAGCCAGAAGTGAAGGAAGCAAATGCAGCAAGGGGCACACCAGCTCATTGTCTTGATAGTGTGTGATCTGGTAGACGCAGTTCACTCTCCAAGGTACCACAATTTCCACTGGTATGAACTTCACATAATTATCACTCACATCTGTTGGGTTCAGTAGGAAATAGGAAATCGGTAGACCAGCAAAACCAAATACTGCCCTCTTGTGTATATTCTTTTTTCTTCCTTATTAAAATAAAATGGAGGGTTGGACAAACATTTAATGAAGTCAGTGGCATGCAGTCAAGAGATACATTTCAAGAGAAATACTGTTTCTCAGTTGTTTTTCTTTAAGGTGGTTAGAATTTGTTACTTTTACTTTTTTTTTGCCTGACTTCAGAAAATTGTTTATATTTTTTCTTTCATGGTCGTCATAGAAAGACATGACTAAAAGATGAATCATATTAGAAGAAAAATTTGCTCTATATTTGTCACATAGTAATAAGATTCACACCAAATCTCTAGTATGGTCGGGCTAGATTTAGGGCCACATGTTCCTGGACAGGTGATAAAAAGCTTGTGTTGTTTTCTGAGGCTTAATGATAGGATATAGTGTGCTAAAAACTTTGCACCTAAATTCAATGTTACCCTTGAAACCTGTTGATAAAATGTCTAGTGGCATTTAGCATGCAGTAAGTAAATAAAATATCTAAACAAAGAATCTTTGCAGTGAAGAACCTTGGGAGATGAAAAATTTTTTTATTTCTTTAATTGAAGAAATGATTTAAGTTTTTCCTGCCCATCTACCTCCCCGCTACCCCCACCCCTCTACCCTCTGGTAACCACTAGTCCATTGTCCATGACCTTGAGTCTCTGTTGGTTTGTCCTGTTCATTTGTTGCTCTTAGGTTTATATCCCACATATGAGTGACATCATGTGATTTTCAACTTTTTCTGTCTGGCTTATTTCACTTAGCATGATTGTCTCAAGGTCCATCCATGTTGTCGCAAATGGTAATATTTCATCTCTTCTTATGGCTGAGAAATATTCCATTGTATATATGTACCACAGCTTCTTTAGCCAGTCATCTATCGTAGGACACTTCGGTTGCTTCCATGTCCTGGCCACTGTGAAGAATGCTGCTATGAACATCGGTGTGGGAATATCTTTTCGGATATGAGTTTTCAAGTCTTTGGGGTAAATATCCAGTAGAGGGATTGCTGGATCATATGGTAGATCAATTCTTAGTTTTTTGAGGAACCTCCATACTGTTTTCCATAGTAGCTGTACCAATTTGCAATCCCACCAGCAGTTCCTATTGGGAGATGAAAATTTTATGTTAGGGCTCATTTCAGACATGGTATCCATACTTCTCTCATGTAAGGACTTAGCAGCTTTTTTTAGGGAGTACTGGTTTCTGAGGAAGTATTATTACTAACTCTTCCACAGTAGGTTAACTGCACTGTATCCGTAGACTTTAAATGTGTATTGGTGTTGCAGTTCAAGAGAGAAGCCCCAGGGTTTACTTATTTCTCCTCTGCCTGGGGAAAATGGTTGGTCAGTGTTATGGCTGTCACCGGAGCAATTGGATTTCCTTTTTTGGGAGGAAAAAGCCCCTGGACCCATGTAGCTGTGGTTCTGATGCTTTCATGGGTTTCTTACTGATGCTGTCACATCTTTGCTTCCAGAGCTCTTGTGAAATTTACCAGAGTTTGGTTTAGATGATTCATTGCTAAAGAGATTTACGTCTTAAAGGAATTCTGAAACAGTATCATGTCTTAACTGAATAAAGGCCATTCCTGTGAGGCCTTTGAACCAATGAACCAGGTCAGGAAACCTGAGTTCTAGGTCCTGTGACCTTGAGCACTTCAAATTTTGTCCCTGGTACCTCATGTGTAAACTTCATGTCCTTGTCTGCAAAATAAAGAGACTGACTTGGTAATGTTTTCTTCCAGTTTAAAGTTCTTTGATTCTTTGTCAGAATCTACTCTGAGATTTATCTAAATCCATGTGTAATAAGCTATGTTATGGGATTCTGTTGCATTTATGGATTAGGATTCCAAAATTCAACTTTTTATATCTGAATCCTTTAATCTGTTCATAGGCTAATATTAATTTTTTCACTTAAGTCATTTTTCACAGGCTTTTCTATTCTCAAACTTTTAAGCTACAAAGACATGAAAACTTACAGTATCTTCTGTAGTAGAACACGTTTATATTTTAGCTTTTTCTTATAATCATGTGAACCTTCCAAAAAGCTGATTTGGAGAGAGCTATTATTTAAGTCTGTAGAATTAAAAATAAACTTTTATTAATAAAAACTACATTATTATAGAACATCTTTTGTTTATTGTACTGTAGTGTTTGCAAAACAGACTTTTAAAGTGTAAATTTATTTGTTGCCAAAAGGCATTAAGACTAAGAAAATTATTTAAAAATAACTTTATGCAGTTCTATTCTGATCATGCTTTGAGGCAGCAAACGCTATTTTCAAATAATACTTTTTTAATTATAAAATTAGCAGATACTTCTTATATAAAATATGGGGAAATTTCAAAAAATATAGAGAAGAAAATTTAAATACCCCTTTACACCACCCTTTAATCGTTAACGTTTTGGTGTATTTTCAGTCATTTTTCTGTGTTATGTACATATCTGTATATCTTCTTAAACAAAAGAAGGTTATACCAGATATATAGTTCTGTATTTAATGTCATTTATATTCTCTCTGAAAACATGATTTTAATGATTGAATCCATTTTAAGATATACTATAATTTATTACACATTACCCTGCACCTGGACACTTAGGTTAACAACTATATTTACTTCCGGGCCTAACTTCATAACTGAGTATGTTGCCAGTTTGTGGACGGATAGAGGGATGGTGAAAGAGAGAAATATGTTTTGAAAAGCAGTTATAAAAATAATCAGAAGTAGGTTTTTGTAATATTATGTAACCCAATTTAGTTTTATTTTTGGTAATATTTTTATTAGAAAATTAATACTAACACATTGTAAACTATGAGAAAACAGTGTATAAAGAAGAAAATATTTCCATTCATAAATAACCACTGAAAATATTTTGGCATATTTACATTAAGGGTATCTATCAATATATCTGTCATCTGTGTAAACATAACTAGAGTAACTCTCATACAGTTTTTAAACTACTTTTTTCACCGACATTTTCCCATGTCATTAGTCTTTGAAAATATGATTTTTTAATGGCTCCTTTCTTCTTCAAGTGACTATAACATAATTTATTTAACCATTATTACTTTATTAGTCATTTAAATTCTTCTTAGTTTTGCCCTATTAAATAGTATTGACAGGAACACCCTTATACTTAACTTCTGTCTTAAGAATGATGTGTCTGGCCATATTACTACCACCTCCCTCCAAAAAGCTGCATTTATTCACATCAGCAGCAGTGGCCTTGAGCATATGCTGCTCCTGTCACCAGAGTTGCCTTCCGTGCCCACTGTAATCATCTTTTTGGTGAGTGAAAATTGGCTCTGTAGGTGAAAGGCAGTGTTTTATTTTTGCCTACATTTAAACTTCTCTGATTCTACTGAGACTGAACATTTTTACACATTTATTAATCGTTGATCTTCTGGTGTTCTTTTCCTTTTCCTGCTTTTTCTATTGTATACTCTTGTTTCCTTATTAACATGTATATTATCATCAAATGAGATCATTAACTCTTTATGCTACACCTTTGCATTTATTTGCAATTTAGTTTTTATTTAAATGTAGATAAATCCAGTGCTTTTTATGTGTGTGTTACGGCCTCAGTCACTTATGCTTTGTCATTCAGATGTTTCCCTCTAGTTTTTTAAATGACTTTACTTTTATATTTAACTCTAATACAGGTGGGTTATAAGATAAGGATCTAGTTTGGTCTTATTTTCCTTATAGCCAGTTTTCCATTCCTCCTTAGGTTTAAGATTCTTTCTTGCATATAAAGTTATTTGTTGGTTCCATTGATCTTATCAATTCTTGAACCATAGTTTGGGTTATACCTTTATAATTTCATACTATTTGACAAGATAGTGCCCATTTATTACTGTTTTCAAAAAGTTCTTAGCCATTTTCATCTGATTTTCCAGGTGAACATTAAAATCATATTGTTGACTCATACCACTCTCAATAGAAAAAAGGGGGAAAATGTGTTTTAATTTGATTGAAGGTGCATTAAACCTAAAAATTCATCTCAGAAGAAATGACATTGTCCTATTATTCTTATCTAGGAATGTGTTATGCCTCTCCATTTCTATCTTTTTATACCTACCTATCAGCAAAGTTAGTAAAACTTTTTTAGTTTTTTACATGGTTTCTATATTTTTCTTGTTAGGTATTTTTATTTTTAATTCTCATTTTCAGATGCCTTTTTTCTGTTGTCAAACTGATTATTACCTATGGGAAAGTTTTGTTATTTTTGTCTGTAAATACCCAGCAATCTGATTATTTCTGAGGTATTCTCAATTTATCCCTCAGTTTTCTTGATATAGGATAATACACACATGATAAATTTATGGCCCTCCTTCCCAGTTTATTTCTTAAATCTGTTTCATGCCTTATTGTACTGACTAGGACTTTCAGGAAGACATTAAATTACAATAAGAGAAAAAGTCGTGTTGGGCATGATGGGCTCTGTTGCCATGTTTCTGATTTAATAGAGATGCTGCTAGAATTTTACTATTTTATTATTGTTACCAGTTACTGTTGTCTCAAAATTTTCAAAAATACAGCACAATTGAAAGAATTTTACAGTTATCAATTCCACCATTAACATTTTACTATACCTTTTTTTAATTTTTTATTTTTATTTTTCAGTTACAGTTGACATACTGTTTCAGGTGTACAATGTAGCGATTAAACATTTATATAACTTAGGAAGTGATCACCCCAATAAGTTTAGTACCCATCCGACACCATAGTTATAATACTATTGACTATATTCATAGTTAATATTGACTATATACATAGTTATTACAGTATTACTGATTCTTTTCCCTATGATGTACTTTATATTCCTGTGGCTATTTTTATAACTGGTAGTTTGTTACAAACCAGTCTTTTGAACTCTGCATCTGGTTGGTTAGTTGCCTCCCTTTCGTTTTGTTCTTTTTCTGGGGTTTTGCCACATTCTTTCACTTGGGATATGTGTCTTTGTCTCAGTTTAGCTGACTCCCTATGTTTGTTTCTGCATGTTAGGTAGATCTGCTACATCTCCTGGTCTTGGCAGAGTGGCCTTATGTAGTAGGTGGCCTGTGGTGCCCAGTGGTAGTCTCCCTGGTCACCTGAACTGGGTGTTTTGGGGGGTGTCTCTTGTGTGAGTTCTGTGCACCCTCCTGTTATAGTTGAGCCTTGATTACTTTTGGCACATCAGTGTGTAGGATTGATCTTCGGGCTGATTGGCTGTGAAAACTGGCCATGACTACAGCGAGTGAGCTTTTGTGCAGGGGCTGACCCCACAAAACAGGGCTCTAGTGCCAGCTGAGTCTGACCTTTGGGTGTGTCACTTGTGGAAATGGTCAAGTGATACTCTGGTGTGGCCTAAAGCTAGCCACCGAGTATGTTGATTCTGGAGCCTCTTTGGAGGGGATCCAGTGTGGGACAAGGTCAGCCACTGCTTGTGCCTGGGTTGGAGCTGTCTGGTAGGAGCTACAAAGTTACATGCAGTTGGTTGTCACTTGTGCTGGGCTTGGAGGTGCTTGGAAGAGGCTACTCTGCGAACTGAAGCCAGCTGCCGCTAGTGTTGGACTTAGGACTCTTTGGTGGGCACTACGCTATGAGCTGAAGACTGCTACCACTGCTGTCAGGTTTGTAGCCACTTGGCTGTGTCGCAAGCCAAGACTGGGTGCTGCTTATACCAGGCTTGGGGCCAACTACTGGCTTGTTTGTGGAGTTTGTGGACCTTTGAGAGATTTTAGGAAAGTCCGCAGTGTGAGCCAAGGCAGGCTGCTTGTGTGAAGGAGCCGCTGGAAAAGGTTCAGCCCAGCAAGCAATTTGGGTGGGGTGGGGTCTCAGAGAATCACCTGGGAAGAGTGAACAGTGTTAGGTTAATGGAGAGCTCAGATTAGGCACCCACCTGCACAAGGCCAGCTGGGTGGTGGGAAGGTTCAACAAAGGAACAAAGGCACCTGCCAGTGCTTTCGTCCCCAGAGTTAGGTGTCCCAACCCCTTCCCATCTAGCCCTTACCCTGAAACTAGTCCATTTAGTTCCTCCCAGTATGTCCTTGGCACTTTTCCAGCTGCTGTTAGGACATAGGGCAATTGTTTATGGGCAAGTGAACCTGTGCTCAGGCACTTAAGAGGACACCTGGCTTTATAGCAGCCCTTTATCTCACCCAGACTGAGTTCCTGTTGATTTTCACAGCCAGATGTTGTGGGAACTCCTCTTGCCAGCACTGGTGCTCCAGGCTGGAGAGTGCTTTCTCCTCAGAGGGGCCCTCCACACATGAGATACACCTCCCAATTCTTAGCTGCCACACACAGGTATGAGACTTGCCCGTTCCGTGTCACTGCCCCCAACTGGTCTTGCCGTGGCTGCTTCTTTATATCCTTAGTTATAGGACTTCGGTTCAGCTACTCTGCAGGTGGTTCTCCACGGTGGTTATTCTATAATTTAGTTGTGATTTTGATGTGGTATTGTGGGAGGTGAGCATAGTATCTACCTACTCTGCCATCTTGACCCATAAGTCCCTACTACAGTTGTTTTATTACATATCTCTTAGATTTTTTAAAATATTGATAATATTTGTGTTGTATTACAGAAATATTGATTTGTACTTAGTATTCCAAGATTTTAAAAAATCAACACTGTACTAATTGCTGACGACACAGGTGAATATGGCAATCTCTTAGCCTCATCTGTTATCAAGAAGTAGCGATTTTAAAAATTTTAAGAAAGCTTTGAAATGGGAGATTATGAAAACTATTCAAGGACAGCATTAAGCATTTAAAAAAAAAAGAGTAGCACTCCAACTTGGTTTACAGAAGGAAAAAGAATGCAGTTAGAATTTTTTTAGTATTTGACCAGACTTTCTAGAGAAAATGTCTTATTCAGCTGACTACTTACCTTCAGAAATAGCTGCTTATTCCAGTCTACTTGCTGGGTGTATGTCTATAGTGAAATAAAGGCGGTGTATGTCTATAGTGAAATAAAGGCCATCAATCTATGATAGTTGAATCACATTATCCCATTCTTTTGTACTATTTACCCAGAGTATTATATTACTTTCCTAGGGCTGAAATAATTTCCACAAACTGGGTGGCTTAAAACAACAGAAGTGTGTTTTCTTACAGTTCTGGAGGCCAGAATCTGAAATCAAGGTGTCAACAGAATTGTTTCTTTCTGGGAGCTCTGAGGGAGAAACCCTCCCATGCCTCTCTTCTAGCTTCTGGCAGTTGCTGTCAGTCCTTGGCATTCCTTGACTTGCAGATGCATCGCTGCAGTGTCTGCATCCATTTCCATATTGTCTTCTCCATGTTTGTGTTCTTTTTCTTATAAGGACACTCTTATTGGATTTAGGGCCCAGTGTAACATCTCAATCCTTACCATAATTACATCTGCAAAGACCCTATTTCCAGATAAGATTACTCTCTGAAATTCTAGGTGGACATGAATTTTCAGATGACACTAATTCAACCCACTATACCCAACAAATTCCTTAACAAACAAACAGTAGTTGAAAGAGCATGGGACCAGAACTCTAGAATCTTGTCTCTGATCCTAGCCAGCTCTGTAACTCTGGGGAAGCTTGTCATCTGTAAGCTTGTCATTGTTCCCATTTCTCAAATGAGGAGGTGGATCAGTGAGTAATCTTTCAAAGTGCCTAATTGTCCTAAAGTTCACATTAAATCATGAAGAGTTATATGCAGAGCTGATTTCTAGCTCTGCTCCTCCTACTTCTCTCTGGCCCCTGATTGTTTCTCTGGGGTATTTTATGGCATGATTAGTATCAGAGGGGCTTTGACATCTTTGGATAAAATATAGAATATCACTGACCTGGTTAAGTGAACCGAAGGTGTTCCTTAGGCCTTTACGGATTAACAAAAGACAGTTGCTACACTTACAGATTTTCCTATTCCTTTTATCTCTGCCTTCACTTTGCTGTTTTAAAAAAGAGAGAACACTTTAAATTATTTTGTTTGTTGCTGAATATCATTTAACACATACTCTCAAATAGGAGATGGAACAATTAAGTTCCAAAGTCTTTTAGTTTAATGTTATTCTCTTTCCTGCCCACTGTCCAGTAATTTTACTAAATGGTGAAGAAATGTACACTGGATTATAGATAGTAGATAGTGTCTGACAATCCTGAAACTTTTGAATTACTGGAATAGGAGGTTTAAATATCTCTTTAGCAGAGATAGTTCGCATAAAGACAGAGGAAAAAAATGTTCATTTACATGGCATTATCCCTTGCTTAGAGAGTCAGTCCCTGTCTTTTCTATATGCTAAGACACAAAAGGAGGAATTTTCTGGCTGCAATTTTTATAGACTTTGGTGTTATTGAAATGAAAGTATCTCAAGGACATTTCCATTTGTTACTAGCTTATGGTTTCTCATCTCATGTAAATTATTTTGCCACTTTTCATTTTAATTCTTTGCTGTCATTGGCAAAAAATGATCATTGAGTTTCTCTCTGTGAAGGTACTCACTGATCATTCAGCTGACAATATCTTTTGTCTATAAAAGTGCGGTGCCCTTCAGATTTATCACCTTTTTATTGTTACCTGTAGATTTGTTTACATCCCCCTCTCTTTTTTGTCTTAGAAAATGTCTAGGGCTATAAACATCCTTATATGGGACAGAAATATGTTTTGAATTCCAGAGTTCCGGTTCAGAAACAGATTCCTTTAAGAGTCAAGTTCTTCTACAATTAACCTACTTGGTAACAGTGGAACTATCTATTCATTCAAATAATCTAAATGTTAGAATGATTGAAGGTGAATAATAAATAGTGTGAACTATTCTAAGGATGTCCTGGGAGAAGGAAGCCTAAACCTGGGTGGTGAGGCTGTTTTGAATTAGTTTTGTTACCATTCTGAAAAACTTCTTAAATCTCATCTTTCCTCTCTATTTCCATTACTCAACCTACTTCAGACCCTCTCCTAACTGGCTTCTGCCTTCAGTATCACCAGAAATATTACACTACAAAAGTAAGCTTGATCATGTAATACCCCTGCTTTAAAATCTTTGCTCCCATTGCCTAAAAATTTAACTGCACACTCTGTTGTTCCCTTTAAAATATATGGACCCAATGTTTTCTTCAGTTTGATCCCCAACTACCACATCTTATGTACAGTATATCCAGCCACACCTAATTCCTTCTCATCTCAGAACATTTTAAGTTCTTTCATGACTCCCTTTTCTTTATACATGTTGCTTGCTCTGCCTCATATTCACCCACCCTCCTTCCTCTTTCTTCACTACCCTGTACAAATGTTGATTCCTCTATGCACCTGTATACTTATAACACTAATGTAGGCCATTTTACAATACTTTACAATGTAATTCATTACATACAGACAGCCTTCGGTGACTACACTGGGAAGCTTTGTCTGATTCATCTTTGCTACCATTTAGGCAATTGCTCGATATAAAACTAGGACTCAGTCAACATTTTTGGTTGACTGAATGATTAATTATGTCTAAAATCAAAGTCATTAGACTTATTTCCCAACTTTATTGATAGTTTATTGGTTACATTCTGTTCAAAAATAAGCACTATACTAATGCAATTGTGTTCAGCTATGTCTTAGTCTAAAACCCCTGAATGTACCTAGTGAAGATAGTGTACAATGTGGTGAGATCTCAGCTGGCTTTCTCCTGAAAGAATCTTGCTTTCACTAAAAGTCTTAACTGAAACCACTATTTTCTATGTTTTCACCTTTGTTTCCTTCAGCCATCTGTTGATTATTGAATATCTGCCACAGGCCAAGCAGATTTCTTGGGCTTAGAAAGCTCCTCTTGTAACTAGATAGAAACTATAGTTATTGTCTTCTTTGATGCTTCCTTTTTTCAGAGCAATTACCATGTCCTCTTTCAGAACACCTGCGAAAAAGACTTAGGGGGATTTTTGTTGAGTTATATTCAGATAAGTCAGTAATGTGATGTGGTCCTAGGGTGACCATATCATTTATTGTCTAAAATGGGATACTTTGAGGGAGTGAAAGGGAAATTTGTTAATAATCCAAGATAACAGTACTACTATCTCAGGCAAACCAAGATGTGTGATCACCCTATAGATAACCTCTGTAGTCTAATCAGATTTCATTACTAGTTGCCTTCTGTTTTCCAAGCACATCTTAGGTTTTTAAGCTTTTATAGCTTTTCTTTATTGTTAACTTTGTCCTTTCCTCTCCAGTGCCTGTAGTCTGTGCATCCCTTAGAAGCCTGCCCAGTTCAATAAGCTATGCCTTATCAGACTAGTCCATAGAGATACCTTTCTACCCTGAATTACTTAGGATATCATTTATATACTTAATTGGCAACTAAATGTATTTTGTGTCACAATTGTTACTGTTTTGACTCCTTTTTTTATTTAACCTTTCCAAATCGTTCTCCTCAACTGAACCAGATGTTCTTAATATCAGGGTCCATGTTTTTAACTTACATCTACTCAAGTACAATGTTTTATTCATATTCATATAATACATATTTTTTTAATATTTTATTTCCTGGACTGCTGTTGTCTTTCCTAAAAATTCTTCCACTTTACATCATTATTGTGTGTGTGCCCCCACCAAAAAGCTTTAAGTGCTTGCAATGAAAATTATAATTGTTACATTTTAAACTTAAATATTTGCCGTGAGATCTTAAAATATATCATTTTGTCAGTTTAGATTATACTGCATGTCTTGAATTAATATTTTTAAACATTAAAACGTTACTGAAAGAGTAAAAGATGAAAGCAGTATTCATAGTCTAGTGTACATACCTACTGTGTAGTAGCATATTTTGATAAAATTAATGTTTTCAGTGGGCCTACGTTGGTTAATTATAAAAAACAGGTCTTTAACAGAGAAGAAAGGATTAATTCAAGCTTAGAGATTTAATACTATAGGGAATGAATTTTTATATTCTTGAGCATTTGATTTGGAAGAAGTTACTGATTTATTTTTACTCTGATCTTTATTTCATACAGTTAGATTCTAAAAACATAGACTAAAAATGACTTTTAAAACTTTTTAACTCAAATTATGTATGCCGTGAATAATTACAAATACTAATTTAGCTTCCAGAAATAATATGGCTTTATTCTGTTAGTCACTTGAATAGCAATCACAATCCTAATATTTTTTGCTGATCCAAATACATTTTCCAAACAAATTGTTTATGGAGTTGTGCTGATCATTAGACTAGTTCTTAATTGTTTTGGTGTTTTTATTAAAAATTTTTTTAAATAGCATGTTAATTTTAGAAATTCAAAGTGTATAAGGCAGAATGTGAAAAATCAATTTTTATTGCCCCAATCTTTCCCTTTCTTCCACCTATCCCCCAATATTTGTAACAATTTAATGTGTATCCTTCAAGACCCTGTTGCTCTAGTTCTGTACTCCTGGTCATCAACAATTCATTTACAATGGTACCCATTTCTTTTGGAGGCCCCTACACCGAATTGGTGGTGACTTTCTTCATCATTATTAGTACTTTTTTTTCCTCTTTTAATTCCCGCCACCCCCACTTCCACCCCTGACCTATGGATGTTGCCGCTTCTCCTTAAGAACTGGATCCCTGAAGGCGAGGCGTCTCCTCCCACACGCTTGCAGTGCCCACCCAGGGGGCGTGGCCTGTGCCTCCACTGGGACGCACGAACCCAGGACCTTCTGCGTGTAAAGCAGACATGCTAACCACTACACTATGGAGCCACCCTGTTCATCATTATTGACTCGTCACCACTATCATCAGTGAGGAGTGCATGTAACAATGAGTCAAACTGGCACCCTGGTGGCTTTCGGTATAGTAGGAAAGATATGTATACAGTGATAAGCATGATACAAGATGAAAGAGGTATAAGAGGGGAGCAGATGGAGTGCTGTAAAATTCATAGGGTGAATAAAATATTTACCTTTGACTACTCAAGAGGTAGTATTTGAGCTATATCCTAAAGACATGATTTGGGTTAGAGGGAAGACAAAAACAGATATACTGGTAGGAAGAAGGCGCAGAGATGCAGGTAATTTACAAGGTTATTTTGTTTTCCTAGACTGTACCATGCACATATGAGAGTAGGTACGCAGCAGATAAAGATGCAAAGGTAGTTTGGAAACTGAACACCCCTATAATAAATCTTTAAAATATTTTAAACAGAATAATGGCATGACTAGAGTTGTACATTAGGAATATTAATCAGACATTAGAGGAAGTACAGTTCAGTCACAGGCTTTGCAGTAATTTGGAAAAAGAGTTACTATAATGAGGTGTAGTGGCCATAGAACTGTCGCTGAAATATAGGACCTATAGGTCTTAGCAACTGTCATATTCTATCAAATGTAAGAAGGCCATGATTATAAAACACATTTTTATTTTATGTACCAATGAGGGGAAAAAACACTGCTAGTTAATTTTCAGACACCACCAGTTATAAGATATACCCTGATGTTAGAGATAATAATGAAGAAAATCAGTGAAATAGAGTAATTGCACAGATACAGGGAAAAGATGGGGTTTGCAAGAAAGAAAAGAGTTGAGAAAATGAAAGAAGGAATGAGATCAAAGACACAAGTTGGAGAAGTAGACCATGAAGAGGAGGAGAATGTATCTTCTGCTATGGGATGAAGAAATGAGTGAGCAGTGAACTTAGAAGTTTAGAATTTGGGAAGTTTTCTTTAAGTAAACTCAAATAACCTCCATCTTCATAAAAGAAAAGTCAGGTTCATCTGCAAAAAGGGGGTTTGAGGTCTTGGGACTTAAGAGTAAAAAGGTTTCCGGTAAGTGAGGCATGAAAGAGTATTAAAGACAGTTGGTTAGAAAGAACTAAAAGACATTGATACCCAAACCAGAAAAACATACTACAAAAACAGAAGATTTAGGCCAATGTCCCATAGATGTGGAAATCCTCAACAAAATATTAGCAAACCGAATTCAGCAACACATTAAAAATATCATACACCATGATCAGGCAGAATTTCTTTCTTTGATTCAAAGTTGGTTCAGTATCCACAAATCAATTAACAGGATATACTACATAAACAAAATGAAGGGTAAAATCATACGATCATATCAGTCAATGCAGAAAAAGCATTTAACACAATCCAACATTTATTTATGATAAAAACTCCCATCAAGTAAAGAGAGGGAGAACATACCTCAACATAATAAAGGCCATATATAACAAACCGACAGCTAACATCATACTTACCAGTGAAAAGCTGAAAGCTTTTTATTTAAGATCAGAAACAAGACAAGGATGTGCACTTTCACCACTTTTTTTTTTATAGTATCAGAAGTTTTAGCCACAGCAATCAGACAAGAAAATACATAAAAGGCATCCAAATTAGAAAGAAAGAAGTAAAACTGTAATTGCTTGCTGAAGACATGATACTATATAGAGAGAACCCTACATATTTCACGAAAAAAGTACTATCAGAACTGATTAATGAATTCAGTAAAGTAGCAGGGTACAAAATTAATATTCAGAAATTGGTTATTTTTATATATCAATATCATACTATCAGAAGGGAAATTAAGAAAACAACTCTATTTACAATTGCATTTTAAAGAATAAAATATCTAGGAAAATTTTAATCATAATAGTAAAAGACATGTACTCAGAAACTATAAGACACTGAAGAAGAAAATAAAGAAGACACAGATAAATGGAAGCACACACTGTGTTCATAGGTAGGAAAAATTAACATTGTTAAAATGTCCGTATTACCCAAAGCAATCTACAGTGTAATTCCTATCAAAATACCAATGGCATTTTTTCACAGAACTAGAACAAATAATTCAAAAATTATATGGAACCACAAAAGATCCTGAATAGCCAAAGCCATCTTGAGAAAGAAGAACTAAGTTGGAGGTATCACGCTACCTGATATCAAACTGTACAAGGCTGTAAGAATCAAAACAGCATGGTGCTGGCATCAAAACAGACATATAGATCAATGGAACAGAATAGAGAGCCCAGAAACAAACCCACACCTATAATATGGTCACTTAATCTAGGACAAAGGAGGCAAGAATATACAATGGGATGAAGACAGTCTCTTCAGTAAATGGTGTTGAGAAAACTGGACAGACACATGCAAAAGAATAAAACTAGATCACTTTCTTGCACCATATACAAGAATGAACTCAAAATAAAGACTTAAATGTAGGACCTGAAACCATAAAACTATTAGGGAAAACTATTAAACCCTTTGACATCTGTCTCTCTTAGTATTTTTTTGGATATGTCTCCTTGGGAAAGGGAAATAAAAGAAAAAATAAAGAAATGGGACTACATTAAGAAGTTTTTGTACAGCAAAGGAAACCAAAAACCAAAACAAAAAACAACGTACTGAAAGGGAGAAGATATTCACCAATGATACACTGATAAAGAGTTGGTATCCAAAATATAAGGAACTCATACAACTTAACGCCAAAAAAATAAACAATTTGATTGAAAAACAGGCAGAGGATCTGAATGACATTTCTCCCAACAGGACATACATTTGGCTAATAGACATATAAAAAGATGCTCAGCATCACTAATCATCAGGGAAATGAAATTAAAACTATAGTAAGATGTCACATCACAGCTGCTAGAATGGCTGTCATCAATAAATCAACAAACCAGTATTGTTGAGGATGTAGAGAAAACGTAACCCTTAAGCACTTTTGGTGGGATTGTAAATTGGTGCAGCCACTAGGGAAAACAGTATGGAGTTTCCTCAAAAAATTAAAGATAGAACTACCAATATGACCTAGCAATTTCACTTCTGGGTATTTATCCAGAGAAATCCAAAACACTAATTCAAAAAGATATATACATCCCTGTTTTGTTGCAGTAGTTACAGTAGCCAAGATATGGAAACACCCTGCATGTCCATCAACAGACAATTGGATAAAGAAGTTATGGTTCATATATACAATGAAATATTACTCAGCCATTGAAAAAAATTAAATCCTACCATTTGCAATGACATGGGTGAACCTAGAGGTTATTATGCCAAGTGAAATAAGTAAGACAGAGAGATAAATACCGTATGATTTCACTTAAATGCAGAATCTAAGGAACAAAAAGAACAAACTAATCAAAAACAAACTCAAATATAGAGGACAATCTGGTGACAGCCAGAGGTGAGAGGGGTTGGGGGAACGGGAGAACAGGGTGAAGGGTTAAAGAAGTACAAATTGGTGGTTGATAGATGGTCACGGAATGGGGAGCATGGCATAGGGAATGCAGTCAGCTATAATGTAATGGCTAGATGGAGAGCCAGAGGAAAGAAAGAGTAATTAGAAGGATCTTTTTATAAACTGTCTAACCAATGTATTGTATACTTGAAGCTAATAATAAAATAAAAAATTTTTAAAAGGATATGGAAGCAACTTAAGTGTCCATCGATAGATCAATGGGTAAAGAAGAAGTGGTACACATATGCACATATGCAATAGCATATAACTCAGCTATGAAAAAGAATGAAATCTTAACATTTGCGACAACATGGATGGACCTATAGGGTATTATGCTAAGTGAAATAGGTCAGACAGATACCATGACTTCACTTCCATGTGGAATCTAAAAAACAAAAGAACAAACTCATATAGAGAACAAATCAAATGTTGCCAGATGGGGATGGGGGTCAGGGATGGGTGAAAAACATGATGCAATTAAGAAGTATAAATTGCCAGTTATAAAAATAGTCACGGGGATGTAAAGTACAGCATAAGTACCATGGGTACCAAACTTATGGGGTGATCACTTTACAATTTACATAGACATGTAATCACTATGTGGTACACCCGAAACTAATACAATATAGTATATCAACTGTAATTTTAAAAATATTTTTAAAGAAAGGACTAAAAATTTTCTTATCAGAAGTAAGGAATCCAGTTGATTGAAAAGCATAAATTTGTAAAAAAAAAAAAACCAATTGGCTCTATTTAATGACTTTGTCCAGAACACTTGGTACTCTGAGGGAAGAATGGGAAAAAAGTGGAAGGTGCTTTCTGCAGAGTAGGATATTGGCAGGATGGGTGTGCAGGAGGGATGGAAAAGCTAAGTAATCTAAGTTTCTCCGAAGGGATATTGTTGATTTGGTTCACCCTGGAGTGCAAGCTAAGAAATGAGAGGTGGGGCCAGGAAAAGAGTACTAGATAAGCAGTCTTTTAAAGTGTGTTTGTATGTGTGTGTGTGTGTGTGTGTGTGTGTGTGTGTGTGTGTGTTGGGGGGGGAGCGGGGGGTTTAAAGGAATTCGAGATTATAAAAAAAGTGAGGAATAAATTATTTTGAAAAGGGGGAGTAAGTAAGTACAAAGTTGATTGGGGAATTTCAAAATTTGAGATTTTGGAGGTAGAATTCTGAGGGGTGAGTCCAGAAAATATATTATCTTTCTAAAACACAGATGAGAACATATCTCTTTGTGGCTTGTAAACCTCTATTTCAGGGTGAAGTCATTACTAAAAGAACAGACAAGGTTCATCACAACCTAACCCCATCCTACTTTTCCAGGCAAATGTCTTTATTTCTTCTTGTGAACCCTATATTCTAACCCCACTGAATTCCTCTGCCCAGAATCTTGAAGGCTTTTATCTACTTTGCCTTTGCACGTGCTGCTCCCCTTACATGAAATACTCTTCCTCCTCTTCTCTGCCTTATAAACTCCTGTCCATCTTTGAGACCTAATTCAAATGGCACTTCCTCTGCCAAGGTTTTCCAGGCTCCTGCGAACCACACAGAGTACATCTTCACTTCACCTCTGCTCCCGCAGTATTGTTTAGAAAGCCTATAGAATTTTACCACAAGTATATGGACTTGTCTCTCTAGTAGATTGTAATTAAACCTTGAAGTCAGAACTGAATTCTCTTCTTCACCACAGGGCAAGCACATATTAGGTTTTTAATATCTGCCTTTGTTGTCTTTGTTGTTGAATTTTAAATGAATGAGCTAATGCAGTGCTTCTCAAATGTTAATATGCATTCGAATCACCTGGAGATCTTGTTAAAATTCAGAATCTGATTTAGTCTGAGATTCTGTCTTTCTAATAAGCTCCCAGGTGATGCCAGTGCTTCTGGCTCATGGAACTAAGCCAGAGTGTCTTTGCCCAAGTAAATAGTGGAAGTGACGTAAAGATAAAAGTCAGTAGGAATGTGGAAGTGGAACAATTATGGGGACAGAGACTTGAAAAAATATTCTCAGTATCAACACTAGAGTCCTAAAAACGATTGCAGAAACTCATGAGGGGAGAGATGCTTAAATCATGGAATAAAGCAGATCGTTGTGGAGGACAATAGTTGACAAGACTAGGATGCCATAGTTCTATGACTTATGTTTTAGGAAGAAAGAGGCTGTTCGGTGCTGGCAGGGTGAGGGAATAGGGAAAGCTGCCTACTAGGGGAGGGGAAGCCCTGAAGAAATGGGAGGAACTAGAATTGTACAGGGAATCATTTTCTGATCTTAAGTTTCCAGGTTCAAAGCACAAAAATTCTTTTTCTTTAAACTCATAGATGACAGGAAAAGTAGCACTAATAGGCATTCTGTTCTCACATATAGTCTCACGGGTCTAATAATGCTAAGATGGGTTCGGTGAACCTAATTTCTTTTAAGTACTACTGTATAGAAGTAAGATGCGGTTTTTTGTAATATGGGGAAAAAGGCAAAAATGTTTAACTCTCCTCCCACTAATCCCCTTCCCTCACATGAAATAATCAATATTTACAGCCTGATCTGTACTCTTCTAGCTTTTATTCATGCAAATATATATGCATAGATGGAATTTTTCAAATTCCATAATGGTATTTTTGTATGCACATTATTCTGCAGATTGTTTTTCTCACTTAGGAATATGTCATAAACATCCCTCCAGGTCAGTAGATAGAACTCTAACTTATTTTTTTCCTAGTCACTTTTAAATAGCTGTGTATAAATATAGATATGCCATAATTTGTTCTGCCATTCTTCCATTGATGGAAAATTGGGTAATTTCCAGTTTTGCTACCAAAAACAATATGACACACAAAAAAAGTCCTGTTGTTACCAGTGCCTCAGTAACAGAACTCTGTGACTTCAGGCAGCCATACATATCACAGGTAACTTCGATATCAAGGACATTAACAAAGCATAGCAGTAGCCAGGCCTCTGCTATCCAGTATAGTAGCCCCTCGTCACATTTACCTTTTTTTTTTTTTTTACCCCGCCACTCCCGCTACATATACCTATTTAAATTTAAACTCGCTAAAATTAAATCATATTAAAAATTCACTTCCTTAGTCACAGCCTCATTTCAGCCACATGTGAGTAGCAGCTACCATATTGGACAATACAAAACAGACCATTTCCATCCTCACAGAAAATTCCATTGGCCAGCCTGGACTAGACACTCTGTTACATTCCTAAAGAAGACCATGTTTTCCAGTGGGCTAATGTAATGAGAGCACACTTCAAAAAGTACAAACTCTGTTTTAATTGGTTGCCTCTGCAGTTACTTCAATGAGAATCAATACCCAGATGAAGCAAAGAGAGAAGAAATTGCAAATGCTTGCAATGCAGTTATACAGAAGCCAGGTAAGGCGGCAGCAAGCACCATTTTGCTCTTTGGTGGAGCTTAGCTTCAGGTCATCATTTAGGACCCTAAATCTCTTCTTACTCATCCCAACTGAATGCTCTCAGCTCTCTCTGTGCCATTCTCCTGTGAATAGTCACTGTTCTGTCCTGTTCAAACTATACTTCTTAGGGATGTGATTATGGTACTCCTCCAAAGCAAATATTCACATGGAAATGTCCCTGCTTAAGTATGAGACATTGAGATATTTTTTCAAAGACTGTGTAGGTTTCTCTTTCCAAAAATATAGCATTTGAAAATAATTGTAAAGTTTGGAATATTTAAGCAGGGTTAAAAAAATCTATTTTAATCTTTGTATTAACATTTACTATAAATTGTATGATTCCGTTTTCCTGTTTGAACAAAGAATTCTTTTTGGAGTTGGCATCTATCTCCTTCCCATATTGGGATAACTTCTGCTTAGCTAGGAAGAATTTAGGGTAATTCCATTCTGAAGTCTTGTTGTTCTTATGCAGGTCAGTGAAGCCAATTAAACAATCATGTCTTTTCTTCTGTGTACCAAGATATTCCACATTTTATGAGTTAGCTACCAGAAACTATTCTTAGTTAAGATGATCCATTGGATCTCCATTGGGCTGGTTAATTTGATTGGAATAAAGGGTATAAACAAAAGTGTTAGCACTTTATAATAATTTAGTAATTTATTCTCCCTTTAGCTAGAAGCCAGACTGCTAACAATCTAGACCCTGCCAATTCAGCTCCAACAACATCTAAACTCTCATTTCTCACAAGCCAAAGTCCCAGCCCTACAGCTAAAGGAACACAAACTCTTCCCGAAAAACACTTTACCCCGAAGTCATTAAGGCCCTAACTTGTTTTCTAGTTTCTCCACCCACTGTGGATTAAAAGCTGAAACAGAAAAGGACAGGGAGGAGGGAAAGGTACAGGTGGGTCCTCGTTGGCATTTCATGGTGCTGTTCGTAAGAAGTCATATTTGACAGCATAGCAGATAATAAATCTAAAATGCAACCTGAGTTGTGCTGTGTTCCAGCTTAGTTACAATAATGGATGGTCATAGTGACCTTTAGTCCTCAAGAAGACCTGAATAATATCCTCTGTCTTAAGACAGCAGGAGACTAGTTAATATAAGGTTTTAAAGATACAAGTAAACTTCAGCTCTCTGGAAACTTGATAAAGAATAACATATTCATCTAGAATGATGCTAATTAAATGAAGCCTGCATGTACTATCATGTGAACTTCAAACCCTGGCCAACTGACTTTGTGGAATTCTTTAATATTGTATTTAATATTAGAATTCTTTAATGTGTGGCTTTCTGAATTGAAGCATTTTGTTACCAGTTGCTCTTTGTGTATTTGTTTCTTTATTCAATGATAATTTGAATGTGAACATAGTGCTAGGTAATGCAAAAAAAAAGATCTGCCTGTATCTGTTATTCTAGCAATAAATGAAATCAAAAGAACTTTTCAAAAATAAAAGTAGTATCCCTTAAAACTAGTTTCAGACATAGATTATCTGAATTTTATCACATGCATTCACAGGCAAAAAACTGTCAGATCTGGAACGAGTCACCTCCCTGAAAGTGTATAATTGGTTTGCGAACAGACGGAAGGAGATCAAGAGGAGAGCGAACATCGGTAATGTATAAGAGGGTGGCTCTCGCCTTTCAAGCAGTTGTTTGTGTGAGGGGCTGAGCTGCGGGTCTGAAGTGCTCTAAATTTTAAGCCTAATAAGAATGGCCCTTATGTTTTTTTTCATTGTATTCTTAATAACCCAAAGTATTATTTATACTATTTGTACTATAATAATGACATTATTATTTCGAAAACTTGTTCTTAATGTTCTAGAATCTAGAATTAGACATGGCCTTTGAGCAATTACTCCTGTTGTGCATCTTACCTATAAGGTCTCTCTCTCGAGGGAATGATACTCTAAGCTTCTTTGTTGTTACTGGGCTGTGACTTCAGTATTAAGAAACAGCAGATTATTAGAATTGGAATGAAAGAATATTAATAGACGGAACATAGCAAAAGGCAGAGATTTATAAAAGCATTTAAGAAATGTGAATTGATGAGATTGGGATGGGGGATTGGTTTTGAGCTTCTAAAATTATCTCATTTATAAACTTACTCCCTCTTCATCATTACAAATCTCAAACGCTTTATAGAACCCCAAGACAAGAGGGCTGTTTCTTTAGTTGGTAAGTATTTGTAAAGCGCCTGACAGCCACTCAGACGTAGTGACCATAGCGACAGGGGCCCCAGAATGGCAGATGTGCTCCTCCTATGTCCTGTGTGCAGCTGGATTCCATCCGTCTGCAATTTAAAAGAAACAAAATGTAGAGGATTCTGGTACTTGTTCAATGACATTCTAATTGCCTCAACACGAAAATTATTTAGGTGTTTAGGCCATTATGATGACGTAACAGATAATTTAGGGATCTATTCGCTTTTTTCGAAGAAGCAGCAATCCTGGAGAGTCATGGGATAGATGTACAGAGCCCAGGAGGCCATTCCAACAGTGATGACGTCGATGGAAATGACTACTCAGAGCAGGTGGGCAGCTGAGCATTCGTTCTGGTTACAGAGTGAGTGGGACAACTCAATTCTGTGGGTGTGTTTGGTATGGGGTGGGGGAGAGGAGACAATCTGATGTCCCTCCACTGGGCTCATGTGTCTAGTTAGATTTTCATGTAACTAGAAAGGAATGTGGTAAGATTCAGTTGTCCTGTTGAATTTGTGAGAGATCGTTATTCACCCACATGGATTTATTGTCATACAACAGGATACTTGGCAAGTACGCAATGGGGAGGAGGAGGAGGGAAGAAGTTCAGAGGGAGGCAGAGAAGCAGAGAAGGTAGAAGAAGAGAGGAGGATCTGATCCAAACAAGCAAGTTACACCATTCACCACACACACACTGTTTGAGAAACACTAGGGGCTACTGGGTAGCTGTGATCCATGCCTCGACGTGTACCAATGCAGCACACAGTGGAAGGTCCCTCCCACTACGGCCCCATTGCAGTGGGAGCCCTCGTGCCGAGATGAGTGGTTCTTCCAGAATCTCTGGCACATTGACACACATCCTCTCATAAATGCATGTCTTCTCACCTCACACTGACTTAAATTCTTCATTGCTTGGGGGAAAAAATATATTTAATTGTAGCCACTGGATGGAATAATTTAGTAATCAAGAATGTGGGAATTTTTCCCCCCACATATCTGTTGACAGATTTCACTCAAATTTTTATAGAATTTAAAATTCACTTCCGTTTGGAATATGGTGTCTTCTCCGAGACTCTGGGAAGGAAGCTTTCCTGTGATGTATACCCCCTTTTCATTGTTCCTCAGCCAGCTCTTAAATACAGTCCTATGTTTTCCCTTTTACCTACCATTGTACAGCCTCTCTATACCAGCTGGAGCACAGATACTGCCAGAGAGCATGCAGTTCCATGCCAGTCCTTTTTAAACTCTTAAGACCAGTCTGTGAAAATGAGAATGAAGCAATGGTGGCCATACTTCCCAAGGGTTACCTTTTTCTGTTTAGGGCTCCAAATCATAGCTCCACATTTTACTCAAAAGAATGTTCTGTAAGTCTTTCTAATTGGAAACATTCCTGTTATTTTTCAACCTACCAATGTAGGTGGATCATTTCCATCTTTTTTTCCAGATGCCCTAAGGGCAGCACTTCCCATGATCCCACGCTTTTTTTCCGAAAGGACTTACCCCTTCCAAAGCTTTTTGATGCAGAGTCCCCTGAAGATGTGACAGGTGAGAAACTTACCCCTTATTTGTAACACTGTCTCCAGTGCCTTGACAAATACCCTGCAGTGCCAGTTTCCTTCACAGCTTTGTTGTTTAACACCTCGAGCTGTGTGTGGAAGGAGAGCCTCACATTCCCTCTAAATAAGACACCTGCCGCTTCCCTCACACAGCTGCCTTACAGCAGGAGAGTGCCACACACTTTCCCCCACGGCCATTTCCGGCAGTTACACTTTTGTCTTGTCATAATTCAGTTTTGTATTTTTTTTGTTTTTTGTTTTTTTTTTTTTACAAAAATGTATTTTTATCCATAAGATGTTAGTGTCTGTCTAGTTTTTTGTCTAGTTTTCTCAGTTTAGTAGAGAGATACCATGAATTATAATAATCTGTTTGTAAGAGTACCATTCGAGAATGTAATAGCTCACTAGTATGGCCTTCAGTGAATAGCACTATTTTTTGTAAAACTGGAATAAGCCATGTTTGATTATCATCACCCACAATCTTTCTGAAAGAAGGAATAAAAAATTCTCAGCAGGAAAAACATTTTCATGCTAACCCGTTGAATCATAAAAATGTCAACCAGAAGTCTCTGGACCTATATCCATTCAGTGTCTACTTAAATACATTTCACCTCCACTCTGCTTTGAGCCCCTCCCCACCCCTACCCCAGTTTCCTCCCACAGATGTTCAGCCTCCCCTTGTCCCAGCATGCCTTTCTGTGAGCTAGAGAATTTTACCAGTCCATTAATAACATTTGTTTCCTATTTCTGCACGTCTAGGATGACAGCACTAGCCATAGTGACCATCAAGACCCCATCTCATTAGCTGTGGAAATGGCAGCAGTCAACCACACTATCTTGGCATTGGCCCGACAAGGAGCCAACGAAATCAAGACAGAGGCCCTGGATGACGACTGATCAGGGAGGGGTGAACATGAGAAGTTAACTTAGTTTAGACGTAGCACCTTAGCAGACTTTCCTCGGTCCTTAACATGTGTTCTTACAGTATAACTTGCAGTTTCTTGTATGTCAGTTAGCCGTTAGGGTCTTCTTGTTCTGTGAAGATGGCATGGTGCCCTCAGCCTTTGCATATACTCTCTCAGTATTAATTCCCAATAAATAATAACCAACCAACCAACCAGACTTCCCTCTCCCAGCCCCTGAGGCTAGAAAATCTTGCTGCTCTGTCTTAGCATTCCAAGAAAGTGCTTCCAGGTATTTAGATAGCCCTCAGTTCTCAAATATTAGGCTACATGTAAAACCTTGGGTACTTTTAGATTCCTGAAACACTAGTCTGTACCCCTTTTCCTTCCTCAAGACTGATAGGATGCAAGCTGAGGCAGTGTGGCCCAGGATTGGCAGACACCATTTGGGGAGTATCCGCATTGTAAAAGGAACACTAGAATCCCCACCTGAGCGTGGGAATAATTGATTTCCAGCTGCAATAAGCCGTGCCTCATAACAGTCACACTGTGGCTGGTTCTGCTCCCTCGGGTGCTGTGCTGAGAATGGCAGTGGGAGGCTCAGTCTCAGATTCCGGTCGATGTTAACACGCCTGACACAGACGTCCTCTCCTCTCACAAGCTGAGTGACTTAGTAGATAAAATAACTGCCTTCTGCCTTTGGGACCATGATTAAAACAAACAAACAGACAAACAAAAAAAGTCATTAAAAAAAACAGCTTGAGAGGCATTGGGAGAAAACATGAGCTGAATGTCTAGTGGACGCTAAGTCCAGTTCTCAGAACCACTGTACTTTCTATGTGGTGCAGGTACGTGCCTGTCTGGAAAAGCGCTGGAGGCCATCATGGAAGCCGCTTTGCTTCCTGTGTCCCCGTTCCCTGCTACCAAAAAAGGCAAGGATGGAACTAAGGTCAGAGATGAGCGAACAAACTTCCAGTCTTTGTATCCATTAATTGAAGCCCCCCCTCAATACAAGAGGTTGATAGACGACTTTATAGTGGGATTATACTGACTGACTATCACAAATGCAAATAGTTTCCTAAAAAGGAGCAGGAAAAATGGGACATTTGCCACTTACGTGGTGGGTCTGCGAGATACGACGGGGTGTGACTGCTTTGGTGTTCTCTTTACTCTGTCCCTGTAGAAGTATGAAAAGTTGTATTGCTACAGGCAATTTATTTAATAATTGGAAGCCATATTGATAATGGATGTGGTAATGTTTGTAAAGTTTAATCTACTTTAAGCGGCAGTAACTAATGGAATTTTTTTCCTTGATCACATATGTAGCACTTTTGTTACTTTTTAAAGATATTTATATTTGATAAATCTTTTTTTTCATTTTGAGAACTCAAAATACCAAACAGTGAACTTGCGTTATAAAGTCACCCTGTGATCACCTTGTCATCTAGTAGCAAAATGATGAACTATTCATGCATCAAAGAAAATTACATCTGCTGGCCTTGTATGAAATGATCTCTTGGCATCCCGATTAAATGACACGCTGCCACTGGTAAGAGGAAACAGCCTTCAGTGTATCAGCTTAGGGTGTGTCTGAAAGAGGCGCGACTGCTGTCTGTCTTCTGCCTCATTCCGTGTCTCCTCTCTGTGTACAGCAAAGCCTTGTTTAAAGGGTTGTATGGGGCTGGCTGTTAAGCAGGGCGTCTGTCTTTTCGTCCATTACCTGAATGCGATCTCTAAGATAAAAGGAAGGTGCCATATCCGTACCCCCTGACCCCTCCTTCCCCACCAAATGTATTCAACTTAAAACTATTGAGAGAGAGAGAGACTTTCTTTTCTTCATTCTTCCCTTTCTTGTTAGTGACATATTGCATATCTGCCAGTTTTTAGCTGGTCTAGCTCCACTGAAGGCACATGCTGATGACTCTGTCTGTATCTGTTAATCCTGCTTATGTCAGTGTGAGGAAGCCTTGGAAAAGGCAGGAAAATGCCACCTTGTGTGGGTCTGTGACTTTAAAGAACTGTCGCCAGGGCCTGGCCTGCTCTTATCCATGGATTTCAGGGGGAAAATGTATATACTTTTTCAGCTTCCAAGAATTGAAGTAGGACGGAGTAGTCTTTTCTGTTTTACTGTATTACTTGAACCAACAAATTCAAGAGTAGCATTTGTTATTCTCAGGAATGACTCCTCCCCCACACACTCATTTTCTTTCTTGATGTATTTGAATTTTTATTTCATTTAGGAGATTGTGTTATCTTTCTTTCCTTTTATAATACTTAGGAAAAATATAACATTATATCCTTCCATTTCGGTGGAATTTTGTTGGCTTATTCTCAGCTGAATCAGAAGGAGAAGGAGAGAGAAAAATACACTGTCTGACAAGCCACATCCATGATTTATTGTAAGGAGATTATTATAATTGATAGCTTCTTTATGATGGGGTTGCTAGTATCATTTGTTCTTGCTGGTCTTTTTAAAGAAACAGACTCAAACTGTTAAGACAGCTGCAGTTTCTAAAGAGCTACAGCGATTGCCAGAGAAAAGCTAAAAGGTTTCATTGTTTTAAGACCTTTAAGGAAGAGAAAGAAAAAAAATAACAGAATAAAGGAGAGTGAGTATCCATGAAGGCAGTAAGACCCTATCTGGCAACCTGGAGAGAGTGAAGGGATGTGTCCACCACTGCAGGAAGGCATCACACTGAGCTTAATGAGGACAGGGAGGGGCTCTTTCACCCAGAATTATTCTTTAATTAAAGCATACTCCTGGCCTGCTCTTAAGATCCACTGCCTTACATGTAACATTTATTTTTTCACCAAGAGTACAAATTTAGTTCTTTAGGGCCAGATTTAAATTTACCATTGGTTTTGTTTCTTACCAGGTTTAATTCCACTATTTTCTCCAGGCTACCTTAGTTATAACTGCACACGGAGTTGTCACTAATTTGTAATATCTTTGGATGGTAAATGTTTTTCTTAAGCTTTTTAAGTTTGAGAGGTGGTATTAAAATAGAAACCCTAAACTGCTCTCTTACTGAAGGGAAAATAACTGGGCTTTTAAAAACTCCCATGCTGTGCTTTTCGTTTGTTCTTTCCTCTTCTCTCTCTGTTCACCATGTACATTTCTTCAGGCTCGAGAGGACTGTTTCAGGGGCTGTTCCTTCACGGGTGAGGAAGACTAAAAGTGGGGGTAGGGGAACCTTTCCAGCAGTTCATATTACTTGTCTGGGTTTTTTTTTTTTTTTTTTTTTTTTTTTTAAGGACTTCATTGAATTACTGTGGTCACATGTGTAAACTTCCTAACCTTCTTAAAACAGTCTTGCAAAGGGACCTTTTAAACATGGACCATCCTCAGAGATTTCTGCCTGTTGATAACCCTAACATCGGATGAAAGCAGGGAGAGCAGTACGATACACTCTTATCCTGAGACCTTCTAGTACCAGTTGGTACCAAATAGACGTTGTTTTATTTCAGCAAAGCTTGTTATGTTGGAGTGCCCCTTAAGGCAGTTTTCTTCACAATCTCCATCCTTTAAGTGATAGATAAATGTGGTTCCCTTCTGTCTACCTGTGGAATCCATACAGTTCCACACACTGTCCCACAGTGTCCCACACATTGTCACTGGTGGGGCAGCCTTCCCCCTACATTCCCATATTCCTTCACAGGAAGACCCCTTTAGGGTACCTTTTACTTAGCTCAGTAGAAGTGACCACCTGAAAAGATGTGAATGAGGAAGAAGCAGCTCATAAATCACTGAAGTATACAAAGTCCAGTACTCCATTTCCTAGATTTATGATGGCAGGCAGTCCAGTGATCGACAGTAGCTCTGGATAATTGGGGCTAGATATCCAGGTATATTTTTACCTCAAAGTGGACTACTTATGAAGAGCTTGCATATGCAGGTGTTTCGTTTCTCCGCTTGGCCTTTGTCTTTGTAAACCTGGTGTTTGGATTCCAACCATCAGGCACCAGGAATGTCCAGTCGCATCCTCTCCATCTGTGAACAGCTTGCTCTTTTTCCATTTTCCTCTGGCCTCCAACACTAAGGCTTCATCTTAAGCTGACTTCTTGGCTGGAATTGTTTATTTTCCACAGCAGCCAAAGTAGGTGGGTGTGGCCCTTCTCTTCACACAAACACTCCTTCCTGTCTTGCAGCCCATCTTTTTGACCAGCTACATATTCCACTGACCAGCTACATTATCTCTGCCTATAACAGTGGAAATAATCCCTTTTTCGTAAATGATCCCCATACTGTCCTAAAAATGTGAACTTCAAGTCCAGTCCTTATTCTCTTTGGTCATAAGAGGGATTTGGTTAGAAGCCGTCTTCCCCTTTAACTCATGGCTCTGCCTTTGTCTTTTTTTGTTCTCAGAACCACCAGAGTATTTTTCCCCCGTGAGTCTCAACAGATTCTTAGGCAATAATTTTTCTTGTTGTTGATGATCTTGTGCTAAGTAGCACTCTGCCTCAAATAGTCCTGACCCTCTGCATTGTGAGTTGGTTTTCTTTGTTAATCTGTCTGTGATTTAAATCTTAGGTCAGAGTGGTGATAGAGTTTGTCATTTTGTTGTCGTGATTATTAGTAATGTTTTACTACTGTATTCTTTGGGGCTGCATTTGAGAACAGCCAAATCCATTTATAGCTTTACTGAGCCGGATTTGTTTGTCAGGACTTCCCAAGTGAAAGTTGGGCACAGTGGCCAGCTCCTGCTGGTGGTGGCCTTGTGGGGCATAGGGGTGGGGCAGGGGATGCCATGGGAGTGGGGCAAGGGTGGGAATTACACATATAAAACATTCCTTTTTGTGTGCTCTCTAAATAGCAAGGATGTTTACTCAGGATTTGGGGATCACTTGTCAGCCATATTGAATTTGGCAAACTGAGCTGCATGCCCTGACAACCCCCCGTTTCTTAATTTCCATGTATCTAACTTACATTACCTGGTAACACCTAAGTTATCCACTTGGCAGGTATTGCACCATAATGAGAGCTGAAGGCTTACCCCGGGAGGCAACTACGAACGAACGGCCAGGTTCCCCCGTGAGGGTGTCCCCGACCGTAGGGTGCTGTCGACGCAAGGCCCTTCCTTTTTCTGTGCTGCAGTCTCCTTCATTATATGCTCTTCTTTTCAAAAGATTAACTATCACTTAAGAGGAAAGCTTTCTTTACCGACCACGCTCAGGAGAACTACTGTACTAAAGTGATGGGCAAGGCTTTTAGTGCATCAAGCCTGTGAGTCCCTTTGCCGATTACAGAAACTCCCCTCACAAACAGATCGGGTTTGGAAAGGCTGTTCTTAATTCTCATTCCTTATAAGTGGAAGCAATAAGCTACTGCTCTCTCCATCTTCGAGGGCCCAGGGTGGCCTCGCCAATCTGAGGCGCAACCTCGCTCATGTCTATGGACATTCAAAAGCTGGAAGTTTATAAACTGAGAAGTTTCCATGTCTGCGTCATTATTCTTTCTTGGTGGGGATGAGAAATAGCAGCAAAAAGAAAGCTAACAATCTGAAAAATCCAGTTTCCTATAACATTGCTTTTCTCTTGGAATCAAGAGGGGAAGGAACATAGGAAAGAGGGAAACTTCAGCTGCACGCAAGGATCTTGCATCCCCTTCTCATCACCACCCAAGGAGCTCAAGATGTCAGAGACGCCTCGGGGTTACAAGTGTGCATATCCCTGTACTCTCCTTTATCATTGTTCATGTGACACTTGGGACCAGGCCATGAGTGGAACTAAATCTAGTTGACTCCATTCAAGTGAAAGCTAGCTGGCAGTTTTACACCGCGGACAGTTCACCACACGCATTGCATGCCGTCATCTCATTAGCCAGCTCCCTGACAACAAAGGGAAGGAAGGGCAAGTCTGCACGTCCTTTTTACTTGGCAAGTTTTCAGGTCAGTTTGTCCCAGTATTGTGCCCTCCGGTGGGCATCTGAGCCCCACGTGCAGCCAAGGTGGGTTCAGGAGCCATGTGTGCTGTCACCATATCTACCACACACTGGCCCAAGTAGGGCTTGTGCACACAGCCTGGCTCTCACTTCATACATCTTGGGATGCCGGCTCCCTTGACTGCATTTTCATTTTCTCTTTTAAATAAAAGTGGCTCTATACAGCCATAATTAACTCTCAAATTCACATTGGTGTGCTGTGATCAAATGAAGGTTTGCCTGAATCCTTTCAAATTGTAACCATGGTAATTGAGGGGGGTAGCATAGAATGAATATATAAAAATATAATGACAATTGCTCTGAATGACTGAGTGTCCTCCTGACATGTAATTAGCTGTTTTAGCAAGACGTAGATTGGCATGGTCATAATTGAAAAGACTTCTGTCCTTTATGTGATTGGAGATGGCAGATCTCCCGTTCTCTGTTCCCTTTTAGCACTAACGCACCCAAGAACATTTGGAACAGCAGCTCAGTAAACTGAAATAATGACATGGTGTGTGTGTCCTCTCTGAAGTGAAAGAGAAGGATTTGGAGTTATTTCAGCTTCAAAGTGGAAGACTGATCATTGCTTCCCATTTGACTTCTAAATTATTTGAAACCTCTCTCTCACATCCAGCTTCAACCTGCTCCACCTCTGGTAGAAAGTTCGGTCAGAATCCCATGCTGAGTCAGCCACTGACAAGGCCTCCTGGTGGTTGTGCCACTTGCTAGCCAGCTAGTGTATTATGTCGGCCTGACTTCAGGACATTTACTGCTTAACAAACCCCCTAGAATTTTTAATTTTTCCTTAGTTACTTGAAATTTATTTCCATTGACATCACCATTAGAAAGTGTTTCTCCATTAGGAGTTTACACATGAGTTAAATAGGGTTTTCCTCATTGGATCATATGTCACGAACACAGATAAATAAATGAACACGTGGGCTTTAAACAGCTGTGCGGCAGGAATGGAATACTGATATTTGCAGTGTCCAAAAGTTACTGGAGCGAAAGGACACGCGTGAGTTGCACCCAGGGTTTCACACATCGCTCGCGCTCGGCGGTTCCCATCTCCCTCCTGTCAGCAGCCTGTTCTCCTGAGCTTCCCCGCTGCTCTGCTGTGTCTGCCGGACCGTCTGCCCAGCCCTTGCCAGTCCATGTTCTTTCCCTCCCACTTTCTTCCTGTCTTTTCTGTCCACACCGCCCCATCGGGCACCATGTGATCTTGACGCCATACACAGTCCCCTGCCCAACGAGGCCCACCATTGTCACCCTGCGGCCTCACGCCGGGTAGGAGCTGCTGTGTCCCTCTCTAGCCTTCCCCCTCCCTTGAATTCTCTCTTTAGTTCTGTGTTGGAGAATAAGCCTACACACCCACCAGCACACAGCGCCGGGCCCACCCGCCCTTCGCAGGCTGCTTCGCGCCCCGGCTGTGCCTGTGAGCCCTCCCTTTCTTCGGCCTGGGCCCTCCAGGATTGGCTAGTTGCCACTAAACAACATACAGCTCCTGTTTTTGTTCATATTCTGCTGCTCATCCTCATAAAAATCTTTTCCCCTCTCCACGTACCAGAAAGAATCCTAACCCAAATGCTGGTTAAGCTTTGGTTCCATGAAAACGCTGAGGTAGGCCGCTTTTTTGTAACTGTTCTGTCCTATCCCCAAACGGGCACGCGTGCACACACACACAGAATTTGGAAAGGGGTTCTGCCTTGGGGTTCTTTTATTTTTGTTCCCCTCAAAATACCTACAGTCCAATGTATAGTTAGTTGGGTTGGATCAGTAAAAATAATGCCATGAACAGTTTTTACTCAGTCCTTCTCTGAAAGTGACTGTCAGCGCTCACCCCACGTGCCAGCTTCCAAGATACGAGTATAGTCACTGAGACTTCTCGGTGGGACCCGATGAGTCTTCTGACAGTTGGAGTGAGTGTGGATTTATGACCCTAAAGTGTAGCATATCCATCCCTTTTCTTATTTTCCCAGCTAACAGATAACTATCTCCATTAAAATTGAAAATCTGTCTTAAGATTAGTGATTCTGGGAACTGACTAGATGAGTATAATTCTGTGACTTGTGAGAGATGCATTAAAACAGCCAGCAGAATATTCTGATTATCTGCCTACATTCAAAGAAAATAGAATTATCAGTACAGTTAAAACCTTCTAACACAATCTACTATTTTAGGGATCAAAGTATTAGATGTGCTACTTAAGGGATGGTGCTACTTAAAAAGAACTAGAGTTAGCAAGACATTTAAATATCTTCCCAGATGTTTCAAAAGAGGCCACTCTGGTGATTCAAAAAACCCTACACCTATTCTGATAATCCTTTACCATCAGCAGCTGCTGCTAAAAAGAAAAGCCAATTCACCAAAATCAATGAAAAGATAGGTAGTGTTTACTTACGAAATATGTATTTTGGGGGAAGAAAAGACCAGAAGTTATTCTTACAAGAAACTAAAGATGCCATCATTCTAAATGATAATACCACAAAAACAAACATCCAGACCTCCCCGAGCATTGCAGGCTTGTAACAGCAGCTGACCTCACTGAGCATGTACGGCGTGCGGGGCGCCGTGCTCAGTGCTTACATTGCCTCACTAGTTCCCCAAGATTCACAGACCCTACATCGAGGTGTACCACCCTAATGGAGTCACGTCAAGTCTCCAGTTGTTTCTTCATCTTTAGACTGTTAATTGGAGAACGGACCACACGGAGTCTGCCTAGCGCTGCTCTGAGTAAAATCACTGCATTTAACCTGTTTCGTCGTCTCATGGGACAGTGCTGGATAGTCCCTGCCAGCACACTGCCACGCTGCCATCATCCTTCCATGCACTTACTTCCCCCTGACAGTGGACCATGCTGCCATGATGATGCCGACCCCGAGCATCCCTCCCCTGGGCTTTTCCCCCCAGTCAGTGATGGCGACAGGACCACAGCCTTGGCAGCTGTGATGTGAAACCTCTTGTTTCAAGTCTCCCATCTCCAGGAGGCAAACGTTAAGGTTTTGCCTTTTACTGGGAAGAAATGTTACGGCCGTCTTATTAGTCTGAGTTCTGAGGGGAACTGGAATTTACCAGCACCCTTTGGGTGTAGTTCCAGTTAGTTGAGGCAGAAAATATTAAAATCTCTCATACTTCCTGTTTTCTCTCTACTAACATTTTCTTAGCACCTGGTAACTTTTAGGCATCCTGCTTATGTTTAGAGCCATTTTGCTAACTCATTCTGCTTTCTCTTCCATCAGAGTCATGAGAGGCAGTGAGGCTGGGCCCATACTTGCAGAGATTGGGGGCCCTGGAATTCCGGTATTGATTAGTATCTGCCCTGCCCTGTGGGCTGTGGCTCCTAGTGAGCTTCCAGCAGCCAGCAAGCAGCAGTTGTGTGGAGATAAATCCAGATATCGGCTCAGCATAACAACTCTCTAAATAACCACATCCAGCAAAGGGGCAAGTTGTCTCAAGGTTCACGTGGAGGCTAGTGACTGCCATCAGGGACACGGGCTTTAAGCTGGCCCAACGACTCAACTGAAATTTCGTGTTTCTCTTCCCTCCTTCTCTAGCTCTTATCCTCTCAAAAATAAGTGGTTCTCCAGGGGCCGGCTCTGTCACTGTCTCTTCTGACTTGCTGTCACGTCCTAGGCATCCTTGAAGCCCGAGAGTGGAAACCACCGCAGGAGCAAATCCCCATTTGGAGTGGCCCATGGGAGGGGCTCTCCGGTCAGCTGCTTTGGATTGGTGGTTCCCATAATAAGCGGCTTGTTTCACTAGCTGGCTTATGGGGTTTATGATTATCCACTGACCCCACCAGAAAAACCCACCCTAATGTGAAGGGAAGAAGGTGTCCACACCTGTTTAGGTATTGATCCAGATTTGGCATCTGTGGTGGCACTGAAATTTTGGAATGGAGACACTTAACTCCTTCCCTTGGAGGGAGAATGTGACTCTCGCCAGCCAACACACGTGGCAGAGGCAGAGATGGGTCATGAAGCTGCTCCCCTCTGAGCTCTTCCAGCCTCCCATCATTTCCAGGTCGAGTTTCCTTCTCAGTCTCTTTTTCTGGCTTCCTCTGAGCACAGAAACCTCTCCCCTCCCCCCCCCTTTTTTTTTTGGCTTTACTGGAACTAAGAGCCCAGCATAAACTTGGGAGGGTCATCTTTCCACTTCATCATTCATTGAAGCTATTAAACTGGAAACAAAACGACATTAGTGTTGTATTAATGTAAACAGCAGCCACTCTAGTGATATTACACTGAACTCTCGTTTCTGTGCCAGATCCACAGCGGGGTGTGGGCAGGACGTACAGAGAGTGGATGAACGAAGGTGTGAGCTCAGCTGTGGGCTCCGTTCAAGAGCATTGTCGTTAGTTATTTGCCTTGGAAACCGCATTTCAGTATGTTAGAGTCAGCGAACGCCTTGATGCATCTCTGGAAACAGGCACCGTGAAGCCTAAACCAAAGTTCCTGGGGGCTGGGGGAAGGTGCCGAGGGGCTCTGTCCACGTGCTGGCAGCTCTGGCGAGGCTTGTTGCTCACTGGCTTTGCCAGAACACTTCTCGGAAGGGCCTCATCTTTTTCTAGTAGTTTTTCCTGCCTTGATAATAGAAAACAAGTCCACGCAGCCTGCGCCTCACACCTAGTCCTCCTGCCCCGAGCCTAGAGCGGGCCGTCCCGGCTCCCCACACCTGCCTCTGCCCCATCGGTTCGTTCATCCTGGTCTGCAGAACCCAGAAGGAGCAAGACCTCTGCTGGGCCAGCCCCGGTTTCTTCAGGGTCAGCCAGCCCGCAAGGCGGGACACCGGCCCTGCCAGAAAATGCCGAGAACATCCTAGTTGCCTCCTGGGAAGAGCCCGTAGCCTTCTCCAATTCCCATGGGCTCCCCTCCCTGCCACAGCCCTAGTCCCTTGGGTATGAAGTACCTTACCTTCCAAGAATAAATTTCTATTTATGTTTAAGTGCCTAAGCAAGTTACAGACCTCTGGAACCCACCAGAGTCGCCTGTGCCCTGCCTCCTGCCCTTCCCCACCCTGCGCTTAGCCCTCAGGGCGGGCGTGGGCTGCTGCCCCTCCCCGGGTCCCCGTCGGGCCCCATCGTCCTGCAGGCAGAACAGCTGCAGGTGCGAGCGCTCGGCCAAGATCGCCGTTGCCCCGTGAGGCCGGCTTTCTCACTCTTCCCTGTGCTTTTTTCGGGGTGTTTCTGTTGGTGGTCTATGGTCTTGGTTCAGAATGTTTAAGAATCTGCTTAGCAAAATCTGTAGCTACTGAGTGAGGGTGGGGGAGCAAGACAGCCCTGGAGCAGTGTCCTGTCAGCAGCTGCAAAAGTGCACCCAGATCCAGGAGGGCAGAGAGTCAAGTGATCACAGTTAAAAATGATGATTCACTTGCCATCATTAGTCACCGGAACCCTGGCCACCTCTCTGCCTCCTCTCTGCCTAGATTTGAGGTTCAGGATGTCTGCTCACAGCGGCTCAGGAAAGGCCGTCAGCGGTAGGGTGAAGCAAGATCAGAAGTGCGTCTTTGAAAATGAGTGTGAGATTATGTGTTTGCTTCTTTTCAAGTCATTTAAGTCTGACCTAAATGCGGGGCCTTCATTCCGTGGCGGGTGTACGACGGTTGTTTGTGACTGCGCTCTGTTCTCATCTCGGCACTAAGCAACGCTCAGATGATTTGTTGGCACATTAGGTTTCGCAAAATGGAACAATCCACAGCCAGGCACTTTATTTTCATTAATAATCCAACATTTTTGTTCGGACAATGTAATAACCCAAATGCTGGGCGTTCACATTTACGAGGCAGGGGCGCGTTTGCCAGAGGGAATCTCCTGACGTGGATAGAGCAGGGGAGGTGGGTCGATGGCACTGAGCAAATGGGTAACTATTGCTGTGGTGAGAGTGAAAGCGAGGCTCTCCTGGAGCACGTTACACCAACCCGGACGCGGGCAGTCACTGTCACTCAGTTCTCTAGATGCTATTTTTATAGGTTCTACCAAGTGCTTATCAGTTACCCAGGTTGTAATTGAAAGATGAATGTAAGGGGAGGGCAGTGAGCTGAGGGAACCGCAGTGCAATGCAATTAGAGGCAGGAAGAGAAGCCCAGTTTCTTTTCACTTAACTGGACTTGAACTCGGAGTGCTGAGGAGTAATTGCGTTGCGGGATGACACGCAGCCCCGTCTCCTGTCACGGGAGGGCGAGAACTAGCTGGTGCAGCATGTTAGAAAACGAGAAGCAAGCTTGCCTGCCGTAATTTGCTCAGATACCACGGGACTGCCGGAAAGTCTTGAGCATCCACCAAATACTCGCGTTATCTGGGGGGGGCTGTGTGGGGACCCCGCAACTGGGCTGTGGCAGAGCGCCCCTCCTGCCTCAGCCATCGCGTGTCTCAGTCTTCACGGTTCCCTCTGGCATCTCCTGGTCTCTGTCCTCATCTTATGTACCATGTGTCCCTGAGGGGGGTCGCACCTGTGTCCGAGTCTGCTGTAAGGTGTTCAGTCTACCTCAAGGGGTCATCATGGTCAGCTCTGTCCTGTAGCAATCCTTTGGACGTCGCCACACACACTGGAATGTATATCTGCCCCGGCTCTGCCTCCCCGTCAGTAACCTCCCAGCCCCATCTTCCCTGTAATCACCACGAACTCCTAGTGCAAATTGGATGCTGCTTTAAATGTGAAAACAATTGTTCAAAAGCTATAAAACCTGAATGAAAGCTAAAGCTGAATTTATAAGCCTTGTTGCGTATGAGCCAAAAGTGCAAAAAGCTCTATATAATGAACTAACCTGCCACTCGTATAAATATAAATATATATAAATATATTAAAATCAGACTGTTCTACAAAATTGTGTATTTGTATTTTTGTGTACGTACAATTTTCTGCTAAGCAGAAGGAGGATGTAGTATAGGATGCTGTGAGAAGAGATTTGGTTTAATCCTATTTCTTTGTTACTTATTTTTGTTAACATCAGATGCCTGTCTTTGTCTTACATGTGTATGACACTGTTTGGAAAGCTGCAGTATCTCTCTTCCTAAGTTCAGAGTCAGTTGGAGAATGAAATCTGGGGTTCAGAGAGCTGTCCAGGCCACCAAACTTGGGTACGTGGACAGAGCTCGGCCCCGTATCGCCCAGGGGCTGCTGCTGGTCCCAAGGGGGACCGGGGAGGACGGGGCCTCTGGGGAGCAAAATCTCACTTCTAGAAATCGGCTTCCAAAAGAGAAGTGTCAGCTCTCTCTACCAGACTCTCCACCAGGCCCACTGGGAGGGGACACAGGACCTCTCATCTCTGGGCCAGAAGTTTGCCCAGAAAGCAGCAGGGGGTCTGCCCGGCTGTCGTGCCAGCTCGTGGCCATCCCTGGACTCCATGCCCCTCTTTGAGTAGTTGCTGCCTTTTTCAGATCAGGTTACCAAATACGCCTCCCCTCTGCTGAGCTGCTGGCGCTTCTCCACGCAGACCTCCAGCCCAGCTCCCTGGACCGCCTCAGAACCCGCCTTCCCGGTGCTAACACACACGAGGGGGGTAGAGTGGCTGCCAGTAATGGTCAGGAGTCCACCACCTGAGAGGCCAGGCCGGAGGACGCGCCCGTGCCCAGGGCAGTTGCCCCTTCCACGACCCCACTGCCCACGCACCTCTCAGCCCACCAGTCCCTCCTGGCGTGAACCTTCCCTAGGGAGAGCGATACTGCACCTTCCTCTGTGGGACTCATATTTATAACAATGTGTAATGACTGTAGCAAGAAGCCCTTGTTTCTAGATGTAAATGGTCAAAGAAACAAGTGCTCTATTGTATTGATTAAAATAGTTCCAATGAGTCCTGTATCATTGTATCTCCTATTCTGGATTAGTGCCTTTTGGACAGTAGACTGTTCTGTAATTAAAATGTAGTATATACTGCTTTTTTGTACAGTTTTGTTTTAATAAAACTTTTTTTTAATTTGTGTTTATTTTAGTATTGTACCTATTAGAGAATAAAATGTATAACTGAACGACACCTGGTTGGCATTTCTTTGGGAAGGAACATCCGTCTGGGAAGTCCCCGACACTGACGAGGGGCAGGAGCGTTGTTCTGATCATCAGTCCTTGGGCTTTACAAAGGATCAGTGCACCCAGAGACCGGCAAGTACGTGCAAAGGGTTACGGTGACAAACTGCCGGGGTGAGAGGGAATGCTGGCGATCAAGAACGCCCTGAATCCATCCTGGTCCACTTCTGACTCCCACCAGTGCTGTTTCCTGTCCGCCCCCTGCCAATGCCCCAGTTCTCCCTCCCACCCCAGGAGAGGCCACAGGGCCTTTCGCAGTGTCCCCTCGCTGGGGGCGCCGGCCTCCCAGCTTCCCTTCCGACTTCTCACCATCTTCCCAGGGTCCTAGCAGTTTCTCCACCTTTAACTCCTGTGCCGAGCAGTGACACCACACTCCTTTACTCCCCGCTCCAAGCTAGACCCTGAGCACCTCATTTTCTTAAAAGAGCCATCTTTCCTGGGGTGTCCCCTTCAGCAGTAAAAATGAAAATGAAAAAAAGCCAAAGCTTTTGTTATTTGTTTCTTTAAAGGTATCCAGTGGTTGGGATCAAATTCTTGAGCAGGACAAAGCACCCAAGCTCCCCTCTCTCACCCAACAGACTCAAATTGATTTACTTTCCCCTTCTCAAAGAGAACCTCTCTTTTTTTCATTACACATAATTAGAAAAGACTGCAAAGTTTTAAGTTGCCCCCAAACCCTAAGCTGCCAAGGGAAGGAGGGCCGGAGATGAGGGGGAAGGGGCAAGACAGGGCCAACCCCACTCCGTGCTCCTGTTTGACCAGCACTGCTCCTCCTGATTCTGCCCTTCCTGCCCCCCGGAAGTCTTCCCCACCTGTCTCCCCAACACTGCCCCCTCCCCCTTCATCTCCAAGTCCTCCAAACACACTTGCCCAGAGGCAACTTCCTCAACCCCTGCAGCCTCTGGGGCGCAGGACACGTGTGCAGATGTTCACTGAGTGAGTGGGTGAGTGAATGAAGGAAATAAATGTGACAAATTGATCAGAGCCCATTTTGGGATCTGAGCAACCAGAAAGACCTCACAGCCTCATGCAGACAAATGAGACCTCATTGAGTTGCAAGAGAGTAAGTAGGAGCTTGGAAAATAAGATTTATCCTAGGAGCTAGATCAATTCTACATTCAGACTCCTGCCTCAGAGCAGGGCAGCTCCTGGCGGCCAAATTTCTGTCATCATTTGGCAGTGCTTATCTCTGAGAACAACTCTTGGGCACTTATGAATATAAACAAGTCCTGCTGAGATGTGCTCTGACGGATGGCCACCTCCAAACAGCCCTCCGAGTGGCTGCAGCCCTACATTTGCAAGTACATTTTATATCAGACGAAGGCTGAGTGATTCACTGACGCAGGGAAGGAAACAGCTTTACACAGGGGCCCCATCTGCGTCTCTTGCTGGTCCTGGGCTGTGCCCGTGACCACTAGTAGGCCCCACAGGCAATCTCAGAGGAAGCTTGCTCATCCTCCCAGGTCAGAGGGGCTGGGCCCCAGTCCCTAGCGTTGTTGCAAACCCACAGACCACGCTGGGCTACACAGCTGGGTGCCACGGCTTGAGGATGTTGGCCTACCCAATAAGCGGGCTCCAACAGCCAACGTCCCAGATGGTGGCCACTGCCCAAATCCTCCTGCCTTCCTCCAAACACCTGTTGCAGAACCTTCAAGGGTCGACCCACCCGTGCGGTAGTGGAAAGAAGCCCCCTGCTCCCCAGCTGGAGAGTCTTATGTGAGGCCAAATGTGCAAATCAAGGTAGGTGGCAGAGCCATGTCTTGAGAGCTGGGACATCTCCACTCCAGAGAAGTGGCCTGTCCCCACCCCTCCACTCCAGGCAAGCTGTCTCTGAGTTAGCCCAGAAGCTCCCATTACCTTAGGTCTAAGGCCACCGGAAAGCAGCTATTGGTTCTTGGCTCCTGTAAGATGCCTCAACTTAGGGGTCTATGACTGGCCACAAAACCAGTGGGGTCTCCCTGGTTCTTTAGCCCAAATCGCAAAGATGCAGGGGCTGGGGAGGTGTGCTGGGGGCCTGCTGCTTCCTTCGACCTCCCTCTTCGGGGCTCCATCCTGAAAAGCCCCACCTCGATCAGTCAGAATAGGACCACCCCTTGCCCCGTGGGACCGTTTAGAATGAGCCCAAACAACCCCACATCAGTGGGGAGAGGAAACCACCAGGCTGACCTCCGACATAGGCAAGAAATCATCTGATTTTATTTAGAAGCATCTGGTCAATATGACGGAAAGGTATATATGGTACAAAATTACAGAGATTTAGTTCATTAGACAATACAAATCATTAAGTCTTTACAATTCATTAGAGTCTTTGGATTTTTTTAAACTCACATTTCTTGTGTAGCTAATCAATATGCTCCCCCCAATCAGAGTCACTTCTTTATATGTGAACCCATCATATTTACAGAACTCCACACATAGAGATGATGTTCCAAGACTCTCCCAACACAATTAGTGTCAGCAACCCAGCAAAAGGCACAATGGATTTCTCAGAAAGATATGTGTGGGGACAACCAAGTCAGTGTCTAGGGGATACATTGTGGGCTCCACTCCCAGTCCCCAAAATAAGGCACGGCAGAGGGGCGGCCACCATCTCAGGCACCGGCCCCTTTTCCAGGCTCAAGTTAACACCAGTCTGCACCAAGAAGTGACACTGGGGCAGGACGGGCTCCCTGCGCACGCCCACTGCTCCCTGAGCCATCCCGGAAGGCAGGGACCACGACAGAGTGATCGTCCCAGCAAGCCATTGACACACTGGCCCTGAAGAGATGTCCACGTTGTGAAGCAAGTAAGACAGGGGGCCCAGGACTGCAAACCCTGCCCCCCGCCCCCAGGGCCCGGCAAAAACCGCCACACCCCGAGCAGGAGTGCCGCGCTGTGCCCGACAGCGACGATGGAGGTGATGCTGAAGGTCGGGGTGCCGGGGTGGCCACGTGCTGACCTCCCAGCACACGAACAGCTCGCCGAGAGTACCGAGGACAAACGTCTCCTCGAACACGCTCCCGGGACAGCCCAAACACGCTCAAAGAAAACCCCAGGCAAGCGGAGAGCTAAGCTCCCTCCCAGATGAACTGCCCTTCCACACCGCGGGCCCCAAACACCGCTTCCCAGGAGATGGAGATGGTGGAAAAGGTCGGGGGGGGGGGTGGGATGGGGGGCAGGACTAGTGCGAGAAGCTCAGGCACAGGAAACTGAGTTTGGGAGAAAAAGATGGGCCCGAAACCTCCTCAGCTAGCAGGGTTGGCCCGGTCGGGACCCCCCAGGCTCTTCCACCGTCCCTGAGAGCTCCAGCTAACAAGACCTGCTCCAGTCGCTAATTCCGTTACAGTCCATCCCATCCTAACTAAACAATGACAGAGCACAACACCCCTTGTCGCCAAGACAGTTCTAGAAGGTTGCTGCCAGCATGTTACAGGGCAGACTGGCTCCAACGAGTCCTCGCGAAGTGAGGATCACAAACACCCAGCTGCCTTCCGCTCCCACCGCCCCCTCTCGACGGAGCCGGTGCCCGGCTGTCGGCCACCGGCAGCCCCCTGGGGCTCGCAGCAAGAGCTGCTCTGTCCAGAGGAAGGGGTGGTGCTGGTCCCGGCAATGGACGCAGGTGACGGTGACACAGAGAAAACTCTTAACTGACAACAACTGTGCTGGCAAAGTTAACAACCGGAGCACAGAACTGAGAGTGCTGTATTCGGGGACACACCGCCCAGCAGGTGCTCCCCCAAATGCAGCTGCAGACAGGGAGGAGGACGAAGCAGTCCCCAGAGACCCAGGGCGCCCAGCAGGCCCGTGTCACCCTGTGGAGGGAGACGAGTCCCTGGCCCACCCTCTCTGAGGGCAAACCCCAGCCGCCAGGACTAGAAAAGCAGGACACCTACCTCCCAGGGTGCCATGCGGGCGAGGACAGGACGCTGAAGGCAGCTGCTACCGGGGGAGCTGACTGCTTGGAGCCCTCACAGGGGGACCTGGGCCAGGGAGAACCAGCCAGGCATCCGCCGGGGTCGGGGGAGCGCGGGGTTAGATCACTAAAACCTGGGTGTGGGCGTGAGCTCCCAGTCCCGGGGCGGAGCCGGGCTGCGGCCAGGTGCTCCAAGGAGGGACTGGCAGTCACCTGCTGGTGCTTCACAGAGACAACGGAGAGCGCCCAGGCTGGGAGTCAGAAGCTCGAATTTCTGTAACCTGGAAAAAAAATCACTGAACTTCCCGGGGTTTTAGCCCATTCCCTGTGAGAGGATCCCTTCCAGGTCTAAAACTATGAATGTGCACTGAGATAAAGCTGTTTGAGGAGCTTCTGAATTTCTAGCCCTGTCCTCCCTTCTGTTAAAATGGGGGAGGAAGTGACAGTGTGGCAGCTCTGAACCAGCTGAGGTCTTATCAAGGGCCGGCCCAGCACTAGCCAGCTGAGAGCGATTCCATTTCATCCTGCAGTTTATCCAACTGCGGGCACCATGGGAAGGGCGGGGGAGGAGGCAGCTTCACCTGGTCGGAAGCGGCCGGTTGGGCCGGCCATCACCACGTGCAATCACTAGGAGCTAATTAACCCTCGGCCCCTTCCGCGTGGGTCTGGCCCCTCCCAACAGCCTGCCACGACTAGTGAGGGGCTCAAATCCCTAGAGAACCACAGATTTTTCAAAAACAGAGTCTGGATATAGTCTAAACATGAGAACCAAAAACAGGCGCCAAGACAGCTAGCTGAGTGCAAACCCCAACACGAGGTGCTCACGGTGACAGGCAGGGGAGGCAGCTGACATTCGGCACCAGGTCCCTGGGCTCCTGCCTCAGCAAGGACCAGCAGCACCGGCTCTCGCTCAGAGGTTCCCTGGCCCTGGCGACCCCGCTTTGCTTCCCTCAGGCCCCACTCCACCCTGGTCTGCAAGGCTCCTGCCCTCTTTCCGCTTCCACACACGCCCTCCCAACAAGCCCAGCAGGACAGGGCTGCAGGACCAGAGGTGTCCTGGCAGGAGGCGGACGATGCTCGGGGATGTTTCAGGCTGCCAAGGCTGGGCCTGGTCTGTGGTTCTGCAAGGGCCCAGCAAGGGACGGTGCACGAGCTCTCCCTCTGCAGAGCCAGCCTTAGCGCATCAGGGTACAGAACTGCCAAGAAGCTGGTCTAAGGACCTTCCCAAAAACCAGAATTGCACCAAATAAGGTTGTGATGCCTCTGAATGACTTTGTCATTGACTGAAGAAGCACAACATAATTCTCCAAGTTTTTGCTGTCATCTTATTTGAGTAAGGCCACTTGTGTATCTGCATTAAAGGAACTTAAGAAGGGAGGGTCATCTTCTGGCCTCTCCGGGAACCCCGCCCGAGGCAGAAGGCTGGTAGCTCCCAAGGGGCCACAGAGGCTGGCGATGTGCAAGGCAGGCCCCTGGGCACCTGCACCCGGGCGGACGATTGTGGCTCGCAAATGATTTCGGGTTTTCAGAAAATAAATATAAATAAATATATTCCAAGTACTCTGTGAAGGGAATAAACGGCAGAGAGAAAAACTTTCTAGGTATAAAGATGCTCAAACACCCACAGAAAAACCTCTAAGAAACCCTGTGGAAAGGAAGAGGGAAGAGTGGGGGGGCGGCCCAGCAGCCCTCTCTGGGGCACACCGGACCTTGTGCCAGAAGCCCCAGCCGGCCAGCCAGAGGCACCTTTGGGAGCATATTACTTAGTGTGGGGGATTCGGGGACAAGAGGGTGCATGGAGCCTGAGGAGCAAGCCAGCACCTGGAGCAGGTGGGCTGGGGCACCAGCCCTGGGGGCAGAGGGAGATGCCCCACCTCTGGGGGGAGGAAAGGCACTAGTTATGATTATTCTTTAAATTAAGAGATTAATGGGGTCATTAGAACAGACAAAACAGCAACAACTGCCCCAGGTGGAGAGAGCCCCAGGCGCAGGACCTCGCTCTCCACCGCCCAGGATGGCACTAAGCTCCTAGACCTGCAACCCCGCCACGCTGGGGGAGACAGGCCTCCTCGTGCTCTGGGTAGAGGAAGAAACGAAGCTTCTGGAGTTCCGGGAGAAACAGGGAGGTCACCAGCCCTGCGTCGTCGTGCAAAAGCCGTCACTGCCTGCGCCCCCAAGGAAGGGCAGAGTTTGAGGTGACGCGGCCCCTCGGCTCCTGCGGTCAGTGCCCACCTGGGAGGGCGCCGGCTCAGCTGGCCCAGGATTTCCGGTTCTCAGGGTTCTTGTGGCTCCTGTCGGCCCCCAGCGCCGCGGTGCCCTCGGCTTTGGCCAGAGCCGCAGTCAGGGAGGCCAGGTTGGTGGCAGAGCCCGAGAGGGTGCTGCTCCTGCGGGGCTCGGGGGTGCCCTGGAGCCTGAGCCCCGCGCTGCGCCGCCGGCCTGCACCTGCCGCCCTGCGAACCCGGCCTGGCCTCACCAGCAGCCCGTAGCCGGGGCTGCACCGGAAGTACTGCTTCCCTGCGATGGAGCCGTCGTTCTTACCTGCGGAGAAAGGAGCAGAAGACGTAGACGTGGCTCCCTCGGCTGCTCACGACCCCGACAGACCCCTCCGTGTAGGGCCCCCATGTGCCAGGTGGCCCCAAGCAGGCCCAGCACAGGTGCTCCCCACTGAACAAATGAGGCCGGGGTGACTGATAGGCTCCTGGGCAGCCACACTGGCCACCAGGACCAGACTCCCGCCCCCTACAGTCTCAGGGGGGAAGTCAATATGCTAGTCCCCCCATTTCCGACACCCAGGTGCGGGCGCCAACAAAGCTACCCCCACCCAACCTGGGGTCACAGATTATCTTCAATCTAACTGTAAACCTAGGATGAATGTTGTTAATCAAATGATAATTTTTTCTAAATCTGTTATTAGATGGAAACTGGCAAATCACCAAATTATAGCTAGTCAGATGTTACACTTAATTTGTCAAGATAGTGTGGAGAAGTTTCTCTTGTAAAAGCAAATAAAAAATGCTTTAAGGTGCAGGGTAAGAACGCCATAGCCGTTGGGGTAAGGAGACCAGAACGTAGGGGCCACCTCACCCCTAAATGTCAACCTCCCACGGTGATGGGTTGGTAGGGAACATGATCTTTATGACAAAAACGATCACAAATTTTCTATACTCTGTCTGCACATCCTAACCTGTCCTCCTCTCTGCTCCACTCCAAACAGGCCCACCCCTGCACCAGCTCTCAAGGTCAACACGGATCACCTTGGTCCAGGCCCACCTCTCGAGGTATCAGACAGATGATCTCTCCCCGCTCTCCGGCCACTACCACCGTGTGCTCCTGGGACATTCTCACCTCCCATCTTACTGGCTCCTCCCTTCTAGTGTCATCCTCGCAGGGCCCGAGCCTGGGCCCGCTCCCCTGGGGGCTCAGGCCTGCACGTTTGTGAACCCTGATGCCTCAGCTGTGTCTCCAGCCCAAGCGTGGCCCCTCCTGGCATCTCAACTCCACCTGAATCCCCAGCCCGCATCCCCAACTCCACCTGCCCAACACAGAACTCGGGTTCCTCCCGCCCTGTGTCCTCACCTGCTCTCTCAGGCTCTCCCATTGGGTCATGACCCTGGTCTCAAGCCACACTCAGATGTCAGCCTTACTCCTTTCTTCTCCTGATGTTCCATAGTCCCTCAGTCCTGGGGCTTCACCGTCACACTTTTCCTGACTCTACTACTTCTCACCACCTCTGTGCTACCACTCACCACAGCCACATCTGCCAGAGCCTCCTACGTGGCCTTCTCTCTCCTCACCTCAATTCTATTCTCCTTAAAAACTCTCCAATGATTTCCTGCTATGCTTTGCCCTTTGTGACCCATCCACTGCGCTTCTCCAGCCTCCTGCTGACCTTTGGGCTGCCCCTCAAATACAGTGAGCTTGTCCCTGTGCAAAGCTTGTACCCAAAGTGTGCCCTCGGCCTGCAATGCTGTCCTCAGCCCAACTTCCTCCTCTACAGCACTCACACCTTTGCTTCCCTCAGTATTATTTAAAATACTTCTCACCTACCATCCTCTATGTGCTTAGCCTGTTTTATTTTCTTCACAGCTTATTGCTATCAAATTTATTTGTTTATCTGTTTACTTGGTAATTTTCTCCCCTCTAAAATAAAAGTCCAGTGAAACCAGGGGCTTTATTTTGTTCATCCTCTGAATCCAGGACAGTGACTGGAACACAGCAGGTGCTTAGTATTTATTTGTTGGATAAATTCATCTATTTGCTAATCTCCCTCTAATTCCTGAATTCAATTGCAAATATATTCTTTCCCTTTTA
>CM053512.1:19613003-19889982 GCA_028627145.1 Eidolon dupreanum
CCCCCCCCCCCCCCCCCCCCCCGTGCTTGTCCTCTGCTCCTTGGCTCCATCCTCACAGCTCCGCCCACCAGGCCACACAGAGCTGTCCTAAAACCCTGTCTCCACAGCTCCCAGCCCTCACCTAGTGGAAAGGCTGGGTGGGAAGGGAGAATGCAAGTCAGTCTGGCAGTCCTCAAAATGCTAAACATGGAGTTAACTCCTGGGTATCGACTCAAGAGAAAGGAAAATGTGTGTCCACACAAAAACTGAAGCACAAACAGCACATACACCATGGCGTATTACTCGGCCCACCAAGGAGTAACACACACCATGCTCAGTGACACAAGGCAGGTGCAGAAGCCCACACTGTAGCATTCCACTTATATGAAAGTCCAGATTAGGATATTTCATATAAATTTAAAGAGACAAAAAGTAAATTAATGGTTACCTAGGGCGTCAAGAGGGGAAGTGTCTTGCTAATGGACATGTGGTTTCTTTTTGGGGTGGTAAACCTATTCTAACATTAGATTATGTAAAGAGTTACACAACTCTGTAAATATACAAAAAACCACTGTGCACTGTAAACAGGTGGATTTTATGTAAATTGTATCACAATAAAACTGTTAAAAAAGGAAATCTGAAGGACAATTTCCTTAAGTCCTGTCCTCAGTTTTTCTGAAAATGATGCTCTATTTGCTTTAAGCTGTGCCATTCTAGAATGAGGCTTCAGAGACTTGCAAGCCTGCGATGGATCTTAGATCACCCTATTGTCTGATCTCAGCCCATGAGCCAAGGAGCCTTGAGATGTCTTAGTAACAACTGAGCATCCGCACAGGCTCAGTGCCTGTAACCTGAGCAAACGCAGCAGATACAGCTACTATTATAGTTCAGATGCAAATGCTTCTGTGACTAAAAAAGGAATAATGGCATTTAAATTCATTACCAAATTTAGAGTAGCTTTCAGTTAATGTCTTAGGTTTCTGAGAAATTTCTGGAGGTTAAAAAAAGAGAACCTGACTCTCAAAACACTTAGGAAAAGCTTATCTAATGAAAATTTCTGATTTTGAAAAGTGGCGACTCAGAGACTCAGAGAGATCACCTGACACGTCCAAGGCCACACAGCAAGCTTTTGGCAGCACCACAGGCGGGGCTGGCTCTTTCCCACCAGACGGCAGTGAGCATGTCCAGTGCCAGGAACCTGTCCCCAACCAGCCACGCTCACCTGAAGGTGAATCCAGCTCCACTCCAACCCACGTCCCCTCCTGGAAGTCGGTGGGCCCGATGTATCTCACAATGCCCACTTTGTTGGTGCCCACGGTAACGTGTTCTCCTTCTCTGAGCCACTCTGGGACTTCACTGGCTTCTTCGGAATCAGAGGAGACTTCCAGCTTCTCCAGAGGCTGTCCCTGTCCTCCGGAGCTGCCATCGCCTGGCCCTCCCGAGGCCAGCGGGTCCTCAGTGGCACCAGAGGGGCAGCCAGGGTCCCCGCCGAGCATGCGTGTGAATGACTTCAGCTCCGAGGTTCGCACCTTGCGGATTCTGAACGGCGATGCTGGTGCAGGCGACTGAGACAGCAGGTCAGGAGGCAGCTGTGGTTTGGAGACATCCGGCTCTAAGCTGATGACTGGCTTGGCCTGGTCCTTGGGTCCTCCAAGCGGCTTGGTGGCAGGGGAAAGGTCGCCTCCGCACTGCGGGGGGGGTGACTCCTTCTGGGAGGCAGAAGCGGGGAGACGAGGCGGTGAAGTGGCTGCCCCTTCGTTCTGCTTCTCGGAGGAAGCCGCTCCCCCGGCCTGGACACTCCGCACAGTCTGCTGGGCTGGGACGGGCCCTGGGCGAAGGCCGCTCTCGCCCTGCAGCGGGGCGGGGAGGGCACTGTCTGCGCCGGGGGCAGCAGATGACAGCGGGGGCTCAGCCTCAGGGCCGGCCTGGCAGGGGACAGGAGGGGGCGAGCCGGACACCTGCCCGCTGGCCTGGGCCGTGGCGTCTAGGCCCAGGGCGAGCGCGTCGGACAGCGTGGCGGTGGAGACGCTGTGCGAGAAGTACCCGCTGGACGCCTCGCTCAGGGGGCTGGGCGGCCCCTCCTGCACTTCGGGGACCTGCGTGTTGGTGGCCACGCCCTGGGGTGGAGGCACCTGAGTTGGTTTATCGTAGGTCTTCACCATGGGGGCAATGTGCACAGTCTCGTCAGGGGCCACACTAGCCGCCCCCCTCTCCTGGGGAGCCTGAAGCAGGAAGGGAGGAAGAAGCAACTGGTTAGAATTTACGGTTAAGTATCCATCTCCAAAAGAACTGACAGATGCTGTGTTGTCACGTGAAACCTTACAGCTCTGATGCAGAAACGAGCACTGCTGAGCAGTGGGGCCAACAGGTTCCAGCACCGCTCACCTCCGCAGGTGACCCGGCTTTTCAAGCACCGGGATCCTGAGGACCCTGCTGCACTGCAGTCGTGCGGAGACCCGAGCAAACGCCTGGGGCCCGCCCCTTGCATCTCCTCACCCTCCATATAAACTAGAGAGTCTAACAGCTCCTTGTGATATTGCAATTATATTAAGAAATACATATTTGGTCTTCATCCCGCTTCTGACACAGCTCTTTCTAAAACCCTTGGAATTTCCTAAGTGATAAGGGTAATAAAGGTGTCCTGGTATTTATAACAAGCTCCCTTCCACCAATTCCTGAGTTTACGTTAACAAAGTAACTTTCAGAAATCCCCTAAGGATGATGGCTGGTTGCCGGCGGGACCAACCATGCTCAGGAGGCTGGAACTTTCGGTTCTACCCTCTGATTTCTGGGGAGGGGGAAAGGGATGAGGGTTGAATCAGTCACCAATGGCCAGTGATTTAATCAACTGTGCTTATGTAATGAAGCCTCCATAAAAACCCGAAAGGACAAGTTTCAGAGTGTCCGAGGTTGGCAAACATGTGGAGGTGCAAGGAGAGAGTCGCACTCAGAGGGAATCTGGAAGCTTTGCACGCCTTCCTCATACCTCGTCCTCCGCATCACTTCCATCTGGCTGTTCCCAAGCTACATCCATTTATAATTAACTTGTGATTTCTCTGAGTTTTGTGAGCCACTCTAGCAAATTAATCAAACCCACGGAGGGGGTCATGTGAACCTGATTTATAGCTAGACAGCCAGAAGTAGAGGGAACAACCTGGACTTGAGGCTGGTGTCTGAGTGGAGGGCAGGCAGTCTGGTGGGACTGAGCCTTTCACGTGTGGGATCTCACGCTATCTCTGGACAGACAGGGTCATGACGAGTTGAGTTCTCAGACACCCAGCTGGTGTCGGGGAACTGCTCAGTAGTGTGGGAAACAACACACATGGGGCTGCCACTCAGGGTCAGTGTGGTACAAGGCAGGCAAGGCCTTGCCAGAGCATGGCACATAGTAGGCACATACTAAAATCTCCATTCCCTCACCCCCACCCTCAACACCCCCCACCTCCCCACGCGCCGGCTAAGAACTTTGCTTCTGAGGAAACAGATCCCCTCCCTGGCCACCAATGACTTCCCAAGGAGACTGAGTGCATCACAAGAGGCCAGAAGAGAACTTTTCTCCTGCAAAATTGAAATGATGACCTCATTGGAGGATCTGTAAGTACTTCAACTCGGCTTCATCGGCTCAGGCTTAAAGAGACGACCCTTGGGCTTGCAACTGACTGGCCATTCCTGGCTGGGAGGCATGGAGAGGAGGGGACAGAGGCTGCCTGAAGTCCATGCCCTGTCTCTGAGAGGCCATCTTTCAGGCTGCCATTGAAGGCTGGTCCCATGTCACAGGTCAGAGGGCCCTCTGATCCTGGCAGACACAGGCCAAGCAGCAGCCAGTCCCCAGCGAGGAGCGACTGCGGACGGAGCCTCCGCGGCTGCCCTCTCCCTCACATCGCTCTGTCTGAGTCACTCTGGCAGAGACACACACAAGGCCCCGTCTCATGGGGAATGACGGCAGCCACAGCTCATCCAAATTCTACTGTTTCTGAGGTGCTCATAAGGTGTTCTTTCGTTGATAATTTAAGTCATTTGAAGAAGGTGGCAGATTATCTCTCTATGCCCGATTCACAATGACGGGGAAAAAAGACTGCAGGAATGCGGAACGGGCTTGGGGTGGTGGAAAGAGTGCTGTTCAGAAAAAGAAATATGCTGTCCAGTATTTACAGAAAGATTATTTATATTACAGGAATGGCTGTATTCCATTTGAAATACAGGATTTATTTGAACTGGGAAACAGCTGAGATCTATAAGTCTCTTACAGTTACTTGGCTTAACTCAGCAGTTTGATAAATCATGCATTTTCACGTGAATTGTCATTTATATTCCTGTCTCCAGAGGCCCACCTTTCCCCACAAGGCACACTTTCAGGGTACGAAATTAACGGCACCTCCTGAGATTAACAGCCCATTTTTGTGATGGATCTTTAGGCAGAAAAATTTACTAAATCCAATAGATCAATAACTGTCACCAGCATAAATACTCTAAAAGATTAGACAATCCTTCAATCATTTCTTTTTGCCACTTTACATGTTTTACTTATTCTTTTTATTTTTAATATCACTGACCACGTGGGGAAGCTACACGAACAACGACAAGAGTCTACAATCCAAACAATACCTCTGGCCCGAACAGTCCGAGTTCCCATTCTCCTGCTGGGTGAGACCCTGTCACTACCACACCAACAACTGCCAGCTGGGGCCTGCCCTAAGGAGGCGACAGTCTAGTGACAGTGCCTTGAATTTCCCCGGTTTTGTCCTTTGTGCTTCAACATGAATCCTTTCGTATAGCCCAGAAAGTATTATCATATTCATTTTATGACATGGCCCAGTGAGGTTAAAGGATTTATCCAAAGTCACCAGTAAGTGAAAAACCAGGGATCAGAAGTCAGGTCCACGGCCACAACCAGGGAGGAGGAAGGGGCGCTGATTGCTACGCTCCTGCCTGCTGAGCCGAAGCCAGCAGCCCCAGATTCCTTCCGCTACGGCACCGCAGGCAGCCGCTCCCACTTGACTGGAGTTGATATATGAGTGGAAACCTATCTGCCATCTTCGGGTGATGCCCTTACCACTGACATTTCTAGGGACCACTGTGAAAGCCCAGACTTGAGAAAACGACCGCGATGAGCAGCAAGGCTGCCCTGAGCTGCAGAGGCCATGGCAGGTGAGGTCCCTTCACCCGTAAGGGACTTGGCCTCACTCTGTCCTACTGGCCTTGGGGCCCCCGTCCTGCCTCAGCAAAATAATAAACACTACTCATGGGGGAGAGAGGGGACTGGGGTATTATCTTCAGTTAAATTCGTGAACACCAAGGTGTGCAGGGTTGAAAAGGGCCTTTCAGAAAGGAGTGAATTCATGAAGGTCTGAATTTTCTTTCAAATTATTTGGCTTTTTTGCTGTTGTTTTAATAAATACAATTTTCCTATGAAGACATAGCATTTCCTAAGAGAATGAGCACACAGTGGGAGAAAATAGATTTGCTATTCATAAGATTAGAAGTGCTGTTCATCTGTGGGAGATCATAAGAGACTATTTTTCTCCCCAGCTTAGCATTAGTCTTTTCACGCTGATATCATGAATCAGAATGAAATGTAAAACTGAGAATTAAGCAAACGCTTAGAATAAGGAGATTGTTCTGTTTATAGAAATCGCCTTTGCCTAGCAGTGGGCTATTAAAGCAGCAGACTACATTAGCAGTCAAGCACCTAAAAGTTTAGCAATCATATGATTAACAAGTTGAAAATAGCAAAGTGTAACAAGGAAAATATAGAGGGAGAAGACAGTGGCCTATATTATGGTTAATTATCAAAACGGGAACCCTAAAATAAAAAACCACAGGTGTGGACTCAACAATTATCGCATCGGGGCCACCCACTATATGTGAGACAGCCATTGGCAAAGGTGCCACCCCTGGCCGGACTAACTCACCTCTGCCATCCTGGTCGTCCCGAAATCTGGAAGGGCAGACTGCACCATGATTCGGGGCACCGGCTGAGAAAACAAGTGAACGGGTGGGCATAAAAAATCAAGAGGAGCAGAACAGAGATAACCAGGGAAGGTTTTAACTGAGTAGACGGGAGAGCCCGTCCGCTTGCAGGAATTCTAACAATTCTAACAGTCAGGCGTGCCAAGTGCTGGGAGCGCCACACAAGGAAATGGAAGAAACAAGGAGCACAGCAAGAGGCCTACTCCACAGCTCGCAACGCAAGACATGCTAAAACAGTGGTGTGCATGGCAGGTTCACACGCTGTCAGGCTCTCTCTCCATTCATACGTGACACGCGTTAATCAAGGGCTGTTTGTACGTACAAATGCTACAGGACTTTATAGAGGGAAGTTATTGGGACAGGAAAGATCAAGAACGGCTTCAGGCAGGAGGTGGAATTTAAACCTCACGGTGCAAAAGGAGGCCCGGTGAGTGTAGTCACAGGAAGAAGAGTAAGGAAGCCGCTCTGGCTGGAGCACAATTCTAGGGCGTAAGATTGAGCAGGATAGATACATGGAGAGAGACTATGGCATCTGAAACTAACCTAATCAAGTAACGCGGTTAGGATCATCACAGATGCCTGAGCAGAGAAAGCAGAAGATCGAGAAGACTGATCTGGAGGTGGAAGGCAAACTGACTGGAGAAATATTTAAAGACTAAGGCAGGCAAATCACTAATTGAGACTCCAGCAACAGAGCAGGTGTGAGGTGACACGAGCCTGCATAATGGGTGCGAGCAACATCATGAAAAAGGACTCTGCTACTTATGGACACATCGTTCAACATTAAAAAAAAAAGAAGAATAATAAAATAATAATTAGTACCAGGATAAAGAAAAGGGATATCAGTGGAAGAAGCTGGAACTGTGAAGAAGGAATCAGAAATTAATTTAGTGGCTGCTAAGCTTCCAATGGCAGAAGTGACTATCTTAAAGAAACCACTTCTGCCTTTATACCCTCAAGTAACCTCTGGCCCCTTCCCAGGACTCCCGGCTCCAGTGCAAGAGTCTGGCTCTCTGGATGTACAGTTCTAAGAGGGCTCCATCGCAGCTGAACAAACACTCCTAGTCCTCGCTTACAAGAGGAGTCAAAATTGGGTGTCAGAGTTTGCTCTTGTTCGGTCCACAAGGAAAAGCAGCTGCTGCTCACTGGCCTACTGTCTGACCTAAATTACCTACAGATGCAGATTCCTTATCTTCCTGTTTCCCTTCTCCTGGCCCTAAGCACTCTAGGCCCTCCCAGGGCGTATCTGGTGTCTGAGGTCCCTACGCTGTCAAGACGAGTCTGCAGGCACTAAGACTGGACGGCAAAGTCTTGCTTCCTGTAGGGCAGACCAAACTCTTAACTAAACAGAGAAGAGCCCACTTGGAACAAAATGGCTCACTTAGGGTGGTGGTGACCTGAGTTCACCGCACCAAATAACCACATTTCTGCAAAGGGCACCACAATAATCACCACGATAGCCTTCGGGAGAAAAGTGCTAGAAGGAATTAGTTTTGCTGAAGGTAAGGAAACTGTGGTAAGATCTGAGAAGAGGCAGAGGAGAGGTGATTAAGTAGGAACGGGTAAGAAATAAGGCTAAAGGGATGAAAGGACCTAGGGATATGCTAAGAGAATATAAACCATACCTGCAAATGCTGGAGAGTTACTAGGGGTTAAAGGCAGAAGAGCGAGAATCAGTTATGTTTAAGAAAGACAGCGTGAGTGGCCAACAGAACAGACTGAGGGAGGGCACCCTGGTGGCAGCAAGGCCAGCGCACATGAGGGTCTCCAGCTTCTCCCTCAATTTCTTGACCAGGAAAATCTCTCCCCTCAACTCCCATGACACGTCACTCCTTCCCCCTCACACAGCACCTCCCGGTTCTTCCTCCATTTCCCTACTCTGCTGTCAACTCCTTGGCAATGGAGTTATTTGCAAGCAAGCATCCCTCACTCTGCAGGGGCCACTATCTTTTACTTACTTTTCCCCATATCATCTGAAGTTCCCCACACATGAAAAGGTGTTCAGAGCATATTTCTTAGTAAAGGCAGAAAAAAAAGTTTCTTAAGTCTTAACTCCAAAGTACTTACATTTTTCAGTTAGATCTTATTTAAAATAGACAACATTGAGATAAACATTCCCCCTTAAAGTATAAAAACAAAAATTCCACCAACAATGAAACTATAACCACCAAGAATGAAACCTTTTCTAAGATGATATAATTCTTGCCCTCCTAAATAAAGCATAGAAACATAATTTACACTTTTCTTATGACTCAGAGTAATTTAAAAAATTCCAGTAAATGCTTTAAAAATATTAGCTGAAATGAATTAAAGGACCAGATTGAATGTGACACCATGCTGGAATTCAGTGACCACAGGGGCTTCCTGGTGCCAGAGCCTTTGGGTCCTGACTTCATGGCTCCTGGCTACTAAGCCGAAAACCTCATGTCTACCCCTCACAAGGGTCCTGTCATCATCACTCACTCTCGATAACCACTTCTTAATCAGGCAACGTGTTTCATAAAGATGCCACTCAATCCCCACCATTCAAGTAAAGTATGAACCAGAAAACTGGATGATTAGATACATCTGAAATGGCTAAAAACAGGGTCAAAAACGAGATTAGACCAGGTCTGAGTGGGTTCTCAGTGCGAAGGCGATACTTTGACCACACCTGCTTCTCTGTTCACGCACTAGTGATTTCATGGTGCCTCTCCCCATGGGAAGGTGGTAGTCATGGCTGTCAGACACCAACTCTGGACAAGTGGGAATCACAGGAATGTTCTTCTCCAACAGAGCATGTTTGAAAGGCACATGCTACAAATCAGCAGTCACCAGGATATAAAGTATAGCATAAGGAATACAGTCGATAATACTATAATAACCAAGTATGGTGTCAGGTGGGTACAAGACTTATTAGGGGGATCACTTCCTGAGTTATAAAAATGTCCAACCACTATGCTGTATACTGGAACTAATATAATAGTGAATGTCAACTGAAATTGAAAAATTTTTAATTAGAAAAAAAAGGTGGTACTAAAGAGAGTGGGGGTATAGATGTACAAGATTAGCCATGAGTTAACTTTTATTGAAGCTAGGTGACGAGTACTTAGGGAGTCACCATAAGATCTTGTCTACTTTGCATATTCCACGTTTTTCTGTAACACTGCCCTACATGAAGAAGGCAGCTGGGGCTGTGATTCAGTGTATACATTCAGTTCCACGAAGACTTATTAGGACCCTGAATGCATAAGGCACTGCAAGAAGTGCTGTGGACAGCACAATGACGAGAAAGACACGGGCTTTATCTCAACAGACTGGCACTCTTGTCTGTGGGAAGGTCATGTATGTAAATAACTAAAATGTCACGGAACAGGATAGTCACTAGAATGGACGTTTCAAAAGCAGAAACAATATGGAGGAGGAAGGTATCATAATGGAACAGGCTGAGAATACCTTCACAAGGGTGACTTTACTATGAGATGGGCCTTGAACACAATGGCAATTTCCCAGGGCAAGGGGACATTTCAAACATTAAGAATGGTATGACTAAGTTAGGATGGCAAAAGAGCCACTTTATGTCTGGTGTTCTCTCTACTCACATCTGTGCCCCAGGAAAAGCTACTCCATTTTCTAGATGGTCTTAGGGGAGAGAGAAGGATCTAGACTGACGAGCACTGGGCAGAGGGAAGGAAGGTTAGGACCTTGTGGAGGAGGCCTTGTGAGGTATGGTTGATTTTCACAGGCAATAAAGAACTATCAAAGTTTACTGAATGAAGCCGTATTAAGAACTATGCTTACAAAGATTAACTCTTAAATAGGGGAGATACTAAATATGGAGAAATCAATCAAGGAGTTGCTTTAATTGTTCGGTACAGAGCTAAGAAGAGCCTAAATTTGGATGGTACAAAGAAAAGGAGATAGAAATTAAAAATCTAGATATATGAAGGAGGCTACTGAACATGTGGAAACAAGTGGCTGTGGAGGCAGGAGAAACAGAGTCACATGTGATGCCCAGGACGTATGGGTGACAGGGAGAAGGGTAAAGGGTGGTATTAGCAGAAACAGGTACGTGCAGGGTTAAGGGGTACTTAAGTTTTCTGTATTTGGCAATGGCCTGTGATGAATTCAGCAACCTTATTAAGGGTACCAAAAATACTACAAGGTATACTGAAATCTTAAGTGTGCCATTTGTCCTTCACACGTAATGGCTCAAATTTCCAAATGTGTATTGTTTGCATTTTAATGCTCTTTTACATATCCCCTGTGCAGGCAGTTGCCTCCTATTTCAGGAGCTCAAAACATTTCAGATCAGAAGCTCATTAATCCTTACGACACATCTGGTAACTATTAATAAAAATGACTGCAAAGTATTTTGCAGCTATAAATATTAAGGAGAAGTCCCATGAGGCAAGTGAATATAAGTATAATTATCTACATTTCACACCACAGAAACCAAGGCTCAGAGATATTTACCTAATGGTTAAATGCATTAGGGTTGCCCAGTGAGTTAGTGACAGAGATGGAAAAGGACTGAGTTCTCAAGCACCAGCTGAACCTGCAATTACGCTGTCTGTGGAGCACTGCTAAAACTTAATAGATGAGTCAGTTACAGGTACGAGAACTGTTTAGAAGTATTTCAGGGAAAAGATGATGGTGACTTCTCATAGGACATCATTTTTTAACTCTGGCTTTCATATGCCACATGAATGAAAATAGGGCAGGTTAGCTCAGAATTTTATAACTAGGCATAAACACTAATTTGGAGACCCCTTTGCCTAGAAGAATAAAGTTTTAACTCTTTGGCATGACATGAAAGACCCTCGCCTCTCCCTGAGGTTGTGGCCTTCCAACACTTGTTATGCTAATGCACTCTGAACTTCCCGAACACTGCTTTGCCAGAGGCTTCCTCTCACTGTCCCTTCCCTAGGGAGTCATGTTCCACCTGGTAAATACCTATTGATTTTTAAGTGATTTCAGCTCAAGCATGATCTAGTCTTCCTGAAATTGCAGGTAAAAATGCTCACTGCCTTCAGTGTGTCATCCCCAGACATACACATATTATAACATCTACAACATCATCCCATTTATGTTTATGTGTCTCTGAGGAAGCTCCTAAATCAAGCTCCCTGAAAGGCAGGATTAAATTTCATTCATCTCTGTATTTTCAATAAAACAATAACAATGTTGTTGAATGAATAAACAAATAAGCGAATGAATGAATTACTTAGGTGCATCAAGAAAGCCTATAGTTGTAGTTGTAATTGTACAGTACATAGGGTTTGGAAAAGAATAGACATTCTGAAATTTGGGCATACAGGTAGGTAGAGGAGAAAAGAGATATCAGTTGAAGCAAAAGATAATCGCTTTGTTCAAAAACAGTGAATTTTCTGTTGCATCATTTTCTTGTTTGAAAAGGAACCCTTCCTAATAATCACACTTTACCCTGAATTTGATAAATTCTTAAGTGTCACTTTCTAATGGTTCTTTTTAAAATAATAATTTTTTTTATGGTGACATTGGTTAATAAAATCCAATAAGTTTCAGCTGTATACTTTAACAGCAAGGCATACATATATATTTACACTGTGTGTTTACCTCTCATAGTGAGATTTCTTTCTGTCACCACATATTTGACCCCCTTTACTTTGTCTACCTCCCCTCTCCCCACTTCCCTCTGTCTAATGGTTCTTAAGTTAATATGATCTTATCTTTTTTTTTTTTTTTGAATTCTAACCAATCATTTAAATCCAAGAAAGAAATCTAACTATGGGCAGTAAACACACAGTGCAATATATGAGACATACTGTTGGATTGTACACTTGAAACTTATTGGATTTCGTTGCTCAATGTTACCCCAATAATTTTTAATAATATAAATAAATAAATCCAAACATAGGAGTATACATACAACAAGAAATATAAAATTAACTTTTGCTACAAATAACGAGCAGCCAATCTTTGATTTTCATGCTGCTAAAGTGAGAAACATATAAGAAACAAAGCGAGGCAGGGGCAGGGCATATAAACAAAATGCTTCCTAATCTTCTAATATGTTCTGATAAAAGTAATAAACAATGGATAAAATCAGACATATACAATTACCTAAAGATCAAGACTCAGCAAACCTGATCAATATAAACATATTTTTTAAAGGTTACGCTAATCAGAGGCCGGGTGGTTAGGCTGGAAGAACGGGAACCAGAAAGTCACAAGAGGGAAGCTGGTAGAAGGCACCCAGCCCTGGCCGGAGATGGGCACTTCTGCTCGCATTGCCTGATGCCTTCCGTAACTGGTTCACACAGCCAGCTCCCCGTGCTCATGGTGGACCCTTCTGATCTATACCCTGGCTTTCTGGAGTGGTCTAGATGACAGTGTGTTAGCTGTGGTGACGCCAGCACTTCTGTCCATCTGGCAGTTACATTTCTCATTTTAAATGAGTAACAGCATTCAAATTGATCCATCAGTCCTTTGTCTGTGTAAATCTGATCACTTCTGGGCTTGCACATCTGGAAGGTGGCAATCCAGTCCATATGAATTTTCTAAGCAATACCACCCAGGGAGGATGACAGGTGGCCACCAGCTGGTTCCCATCTGAGACCGCTATTACCCTACCTGCCACATGCCCCTTTCAATCAATGACCTTAAGGTATCAAATTGTCAAGCATGGGAAGGTGACTTCGTTTTTCTAACCAATATGACAATCCTTCATGAGGTGTTTGCATACACTTAAATAGATCTTTCCAGTTCAAATCCACTTTCCAAACTGCAGTCAGAGGAGCTTTCCAAAATACAAATTTGACCATGTCATTCTCCTGCTTTAAAACCGTCAATAATTCCCAGATTGCCTATAGGTAATTTTTTTCAGAAAGGAATAGTCAAGAAAAGTAAATATAGATAGGTCCTATTCAGTGTATTGCCATGGCTTGACCAGACTCTCCTTCCAATACTTTAAAGATTCATTCATTCCACAAATATAATCATTTGCTATTTTTAATAAAATACAGTGAAATCTCTTAAGACCATAACTGTGAATTAAATTTTGCTTCTTGAATATATTATCTCAATTCTGCCACTCACTAGGTTCTATAACCTTAGAAGTGCTTTACCTACCGGTCTCATTTTCCTCAATATGTAACTCAGCATCTAATATCATCACCCTTTAACTCCACATTGTCCAACATGGCAGCCACTAGACACACATGTAACTGAGCACTTGAAATGCAGCTAGTGTGACAGAAGTGAAAAAAATTTTTTTAATTTTAATTTTAATAATATATAAAATTTTTAAAATTAAAGTGCATTTAAGTATATATGAAACAGCCTGGGCACATGGATCTGTTTTTTCAACTTTATGAATTCTAAATGCAGATCAGGTATTTCTGACAAAAATTTAGTCTCCTAATTGAGATGTGTTAAAAATGTAAAATACAAACCTGACTATACAGAACAAAAAGATAGAAATATCTCAGTAAGCTTTTTTATAATGATTACAGGTGAAATGACAATATTATGAACACACTGGGTTAAGTAACTATATTATTAAAATTAATTTGACCTGTTTCCTTTTACTTTTTAAAATGTGGCTACTAGAAAATTTAAAATGGCACATGTGGTTCCCATTCTGGTTCTCTCAGACAGCACCCATCCAACAACTCAGCACTACTGCTGAGCAGTGCAGATAAAGCCCCTGGCGCACAGTGAACACTCAGCACATCTGCAGAGTATCGTGGCCATGCGGATCACTGGAATGCTGCGTGTTATCATCAGACACCTCTAGGCTGGCTTACCATGTGCACATTCTTAAACAATCAGCAATTATATCTGATCTAAAATAATCTAAACTTTCTACTCGTGTTTATCAGTCCCAAAGCCATTCAGGATACATTTATTTTCTTTTAAACAAAGAACCTTAGGTTTTATTAATCTACCCATTCACAAACATGTGCCAGGTACCTACTATATTCTGTGCCAGGAGCTGAGGATACATCATGGGTAAAACCAAACATAGTCCCTCTGCTCCTCAGAAATAGGCACTCAGGGTCTAATACCCAGTATTCCTATTTAATTTTAATTACACAAAAAACTAAAAAGGCCCATTTCTTCTATCAACAAGTAACCTATTTTATCAGTGGATAAAAGTGAATAAGACCATCCAAATAAAATTTATTTTGATATATATGCATTACTTTAACTTATTAGAGGTAGTGCATATAGAAAAATATTAATATTTCTGGAGTTGTCAGAAAAGATACAATTCTTTATTTTAGAATTTAGCTAGTTTATTTTTTAAACTTCTATATGATAATTGTTAAAACTTAAATATTGATATAAAAAATAATTTATTTTTTTAAAACAAGGATGCAATATTCACTTTACTCAAAATAATGGTTATTTATTTTCCAGGTGTCTATGTTACTTAAAATATATAATATTTGTTAATTAAAAATCGAATAATAGAGTCTAAATCTAGACTGTCACCAGCCTGGTATGCCCTATAAGCTTAGTAAAAAATTTAAATTGTTGAAATAAATTTCATGTAAAAATTACATGAAATTCAAATTTCAGGGTTATAAATAAAGCTTTATTGAAATGCAACCAGACTCATTTTCTTAGTACTGGCTATGGCTAGTTTTGACAGCACATGTATGGCCTGCAAAGCTTAAAATAATACTGTCTGGCCCTTTACAAAAAAGTTTTTCAACCCTTGATCTATAGAATTATACTAAAGCATACAATGAAAATTCCTGAAAAATGGCTGGCAATCGACTTCTCTACTGCCTCTAAAACTATATTTTCATTATTTTTCAGATCAGTTCTGAAGACAATTTTGTTAACTTAGTAACTCTAAGTATGTAAATAGAGTATCCATACATTACTGGGGCAAAGGTAAACAGTGAAATGTCATGATTCTGAAAAACTAAAATGGAGGTAAAAGTCTTCTGTCAGTAGTAAGAGTGCCTAAGAATTCATTCCTAGAGCAACTGAACAGAAATCACTTGTTTTTAAAAGAAGTCTGCACTCCACGCCTTTGCTAACTTCCCTTTTGTTAATTCAAGAACAACTAAATGTAGCATACCATATCCAAATATATTTATTATGTGTGGAACTACATTACAGGAAAAAATGCTCACATACATTATTTTTTAAAGAACTTGAACAATTAAGGAAAACTAAAGGCTAGAAAATGAGGCTCAATCCTTTTTCTAGCTTCAGTTAGTTAAGATGATGAACCCTTAATCAAAACACAGGGATAAGCATTTATGTGGTTTGGTTCATCAAAGAAGCCCAAGTATGAAGTAGCCTAAAACGGCATCTTCGTGCACAAGGGCAGGACTCGTACGTAGCTGTTTTTTTCCCATTTTACATATGGAAAGATCACTAACATGAAAGATGAAATAACTACACAAGCATCTTTTCCATTAGCACCAGATATGTGGAGGGTGCTGCTCTCCCAAAGGCTTTGTCTACCTACCACACTGGAAGCTGTGCTGAACCTGGAGAAAACCCCCTGCGGTTGACAACACCATCCTAAGCTAAGTGCAGGACACTGAAAAGGGGCAGACAGTGAAACAAAGACAGGTTGGAAATGTGACTGTGCTTTTGACGGTGGACATTAGATGTGAGCATTAACTCTTTAATTCTATAGACAAAGCTAAGATACCACTGCAGTCTTTATGTTTGAAGTACATAAATAGCTTCATTTGAATACAAACTTCTAGATACATGAAAAAAGCTATTATGCCAAATTAATTCAATCTAACTAATTAGAGAGCAGGAAGTTCTTTCAATTATTTTATGTGCTGTCTGAGAAACACACTTGAATATGAGTACAGATTTCATTAATTGCAGTTCATTATTTTCCAGATTAGTTACTAAACTTGCATCAGAAGGTCAAAGACAGCAATTTTGTCAGCTGTCACCTCCTCCAGCGCAGTGTCTTTGCATTTCTGGGACTCAGACAGATATTGATTATAAACAAAAACAAATCTCCATAAAGATGAGAAACATAAATCTTTATGAATATGGTCAAACCAAAAGATTTTATAAAATATTAGAATCTTTGTTTTTAAATCTTCCAAATAAACTGTTAACTTCTACCTTACAAGAAAGGATCCATGAATCTTTTCAAATATTGAAATATAATGCCAAAAAAAATAGCATCTTGATCTGAGAACCAGCTGACCCCAAGAACAAGTGAACAAACATCAATCCTTTTATTAGAGTTTCACTGTGGTTGTATGTTTGTATCTTTGTGTGAGGGAGGGAACTGAACGTTCTTGTTTGAAAATGTCAAGGACACACTGATTAAAAGTACTTTTTTGATGATAATCACTCCTTCCTTACACAACTTCTGCCTCCTTCCACCTAACAATGGATATGAGGCATGAGTGGCAGAAATAGCACCTATTCCATTCCTCGGTTCTTACCTGGACTATTTTTATATTCTCAAAATCTTATTTTTTTAAAAATAGAAGAGACAGAAATCCCATGTTGTTGTTTTTTCGAGAGTACCCTGCTATCTATAAATCATTTCACTTATTCACAGTTGTTACCATTCTCTTCATTAATTTCATTTCTGTCATTCTCTGCCTTTCATGCCACCCCAGCCTTATACAACTCTCCCCGCCTTTGGTGTTCATCTGCCTTGAATGCTTATACAGCCGGCTCTCTCAGTCATTGTTTGGTTAAACTATAAATAACTCCTTTAATCTTTCCTCATAAATCATTTCTGATGTTATTCTCTGAAATAATTCCAGTTGGTCAGTGGATTTCTAACAGTAACAAATCCAGAACCAAGTGCAATAATCTAAGTGCAATCTAATTATGCCAAAGAGAACTCGGGGGTAGTGTTTAGGTACATTATTAGGTGACTGTTATTCTGTTTCAGAGAAGAGTTTTCAGTCTTCAAACTAAACTGGGAGAGACACATAAAAAGGAAGAAGTTTTAATATCTTTCATCATAGTTAGGTGGGACATGGAGAGAGAAATGATGGCAAGAGAAGGGTGTGGGCGCGGTGGAAATGAGAGCATGCTATTACACATGGTCTCTTTGGTTATCATGTACCGTCTCTGTTGATACTCAAATAATATGAGGATTTTTGTTTTGTTTTCTGTGTTGTTTCACATTATAAGTCTTAAGCAAGGTTATTATTGACTTATTGTCTCTAAGTTTTATGCAATGTTGATATCAATCTTTATCCCGTCCTACACTGTAGAATTGATCCAGGTTCCTTTTAGGTGTGTGTACTGACTTCTATTTTTCTGGGTTCTATCTTTGATGATATTCTGAAACCTACATATTTTTTAGTCTGTTATTTATTACTTAATAATTATTTATATTGTCCTCTGAAGTTAGCATCCTAACGAAGTACTAGCAGCAAATAAAAAACAGAATCAAAATGAGAGCAAGGTTCAGGGTGTTTGTTTATTTCTTTATGCTACTAGTAAGTCATATCATTAGAGACTTCACACAGAGCTATAGCAAAGCCAGGCCATGAAAAGGGTGATCTAGAATGCTCTTCAGCATGCATTTCTTTTTCATGCTAACTAGGTTAGTGATACAGAGGATTTCCATATATCTAACAACATTTCCCATTAATCTCTTAGGTAGAGAGAGAGAAAAAAATGTGGATTGGAGATGGAAGTTACTGAGTATGTGTGTAGAGCTGAAATGTGTCGATCTGTCACTCGGACTTGAGGGGTGATCTCTAGTTGCATATGACAGGGTTCTCTCTTCTGCCCTATAATGTTCAATATTTTGTTTATGACTCAAATGTAGATACATTATGCCCTTAAAAAGTTTGCAGATGATACCTAGAATGCCTGTATTTTATAAATAATCACTCAGAAAATCTTGATATCCTAGAAATGTTGAAACAAAATCAAAATGCAAAATTTTAGAAACAAATCTAAAGTTCCTTATTTAAGTATTTTTACAAATCAATTAAACATAACAGAAGAGAACTCATTGACAAGAGTGTAAACAAATAAACAAAAAAATAAAAGAGAATGTTAATTGACCAGAAGCACAATGAGCTAATAACTGCCTTAAAAAAATGCAATCATATGCTACTTTGGTAGAAGTACATTATTCAGAAGAGGAAGGTAACAATAGTTGCACTATTTTCAAGAGTAGGGGTTACCATATCACCTCTGGGCTCCCTACTTTAAGCAAGACCCTGGCAAGACAACTGAAAAATCATGAAACACGAATTATATGAGATATAGTTGACTAATCTATAGCTGGAGTAGCCTAAGAGGGTATAGAACCTCCACCTCCTCTCCCTTTAACTCCTGAGTAAAAGCAGAGAAAATTCTGAGGCACAGACTGGTTGGAAATAAGCTAACCTTTTCCCTAGAAGACTTGGAGGTTTCACAAGGAGGGGTAGAATAGATTAGAAAAAAAAGTAAGAACCTCAACTTTTAGGTATCAAATCCAATTGCCAAGTGAATGGGATGCCATTAAAGTAAAAAAAAAAAAAAAAAAAATTGGGGAAACACTAAAGTAGCCAATACAACATTGTTCCTGCTGCTGTTACTTTGAAACTCCACTGGCACTAAAGTGTTCCATTTGTAAGGATGAAACCCCATTCAGGAGGTAAAAACTTAAAGCATAATTAAAGTGGTCCAAGTAATGGAACCTCATTATTGATATTGTCATTTAAAATTATAATTTATTTATTTTAGAGTTTTATCAGAGATAGTAAAAATGAAATGAACATAAGCATCTTTGATCAACTAAATACAAAACAATAAGCTAAAGTTTTTCTCTCATTTATGAATGGTTCTTTAGTACAACTTAATCAATCTAGGAAAGAAAGGTCATGAATATGTCTTGATATTTCAAATCCCCATTCAGCTGTGATTCTCTCACCTCTAAACTGTAAACAGAGTCCTTTATACCACTGTATGACACGTGGTACACACAAACTAATATTATAATGTGTATATATGTCATAGTCAGTCAACCGATAGGACATACTTCCTTAGAGTGGCCTTTCTTAGCCACTCAAATAATAAACCACTCTTCTAGAGACCTAGGAGCCATGCAAAGACTTGGAGAAGAGTAGTCCAAGTGGAAGGAAAGACAAGTACAAAAACTCTTGAGACCAAAAGGAGCTTTATGTGTTATTGAGATTGAAACACACACACACATATGCGCGTGCACGCACACACACACACACACACACATACACACACACACTAAAAAAGCCAATATGGCTGAGTATGCTAAAGAAAGAGGAGAATAAAGGGAATAAAGAGTAAAGGTCAAGGGAACCAGATCACAGAGGATGCTGTCAGCCAAGTAAGAAATTCAGATTTTATTCAGTTTTAGTGAGAAGCAGTGGAAGCTTTCAAGCATGGACTAATATAAGGCTTTAAAGAATCACTCTGGCTACTCTATAAATGATAAGACTGTTGTGAGGCAAAAAACAGTGTCAGATATACCAACTGGTAGACCACTGCAATATCAAGGGATGATGGCAGTCTGGACGAGTAATGAGAAATGTGGATGGCCAGAAGTCACTGGATTGGAAGTGGTTGGTACCTACATAATTTTACTGATGGACTATTTGTAAAGTATAAGCAACTAGGTGGATGTCTGTGCTACATAATGAGATGGTCATGTATTTTTCTAAGTATTTTTGTGTGTTGGGAGTAAACAGACTTGTAAGCTGAAGCAAATAGCCATGTTCTGGATTTGTAAAATGTGAATGCCTAACTGATAACTAAATAGAGAAGTTTAATAAACAATCAGATCCATGAAGCCAGAGCTCAGTGATAAAGTCTGGGCTGGAGATGCAAATGTGAGCATTGTCAGTGTATAAACAGTCAAAGCCATGGGACTGAATGACACTACCCAAGGAAAGAATTAGGTTTTAAAAAAGAAAAGGATAGCCCAGCATAGAGCTCTGGGGCACCTGAATATTAGCAGCTTGGAATAAACGGTGACTGAGCAGTCAGCAGAAGGGAAGCCAGCGAAGGTACTGCTGAATGAAGCCTAGAGATGAAAGTGTTTCAAGCCTGAGGTGCTGGAAGGTCGAGTCACATGGGGACAGAGTGCAGGCACCATATAGATGTAGCTCCCTGGAGACCTTAAGAAAAGGTCCATCAGTAAAGTGAGGATCTCACAAACCAGCTGGATCATTTTAGCTCTACTATTTAGGCATCTTCGTTAAGTCCAGTTTTGTATTTACCTTTTTATTTATTTATAAAATATAAAACATGTGGGACCACTTTCCCCAACACCTTTGCTCATATATGCTCAAAAAGAAGGTAAATTGAATTAACAAATACTGCTTTAAGATATCATCAAAAAATTTCGAGATTGCCTCCCTTAAATTGGGTAAATTAGTTATCCTCCAATTTCTAGGTTTGTTTCTGACACATTTTTGCTCTTCTAGAAGGAACAATCACTTACTGTCAAAACAATAAAAATAATTTCTTATTGTAGCAGATGATTTAACTTTCTATATTAAAAACTCAAAGTAGCTTTAAAAAATAATTGTAACTATAGTAGGCTGATTCAATGACTTCTAATGCCATTCCAACTTCCTTTAATGTATATAACTGTCTTCACCAAAAAGCAATTGAAAAATAGTGGTTATTAAACTTCAATGTGAATAAGAATCATCTTGGCTGCTTATAAATGTAGATTATGGTAGGGGGGAGGAGGGGGACAGGGGTCAAATATATGGTAGCTGAAGGAAACTGGACTTTGGATGGTAAACACAAAATAGAATATGCCGATGTTAAATTATAATGTACACCTGAAAATTATATAATTGTATTAACCAAAGTTACCCCAATAAATTAATTTTAAAAAGTAATAATAAAATAAATGCAGATTATAAGGTGCCTCCAGGTGGGATTTGGGGTATGAGATCAGGCTGTATATTTTTTTAATCACCTTTTTAAAAAGCTACCATGAAAATTCTGACACAGTGCATGACTCATACTTTGGGAAATAACGGCATGGAAGTTTCTAGCAGAATAATGCATGCAATAACAAACCCTTGGAAAAATCATTTTGCCTACCCCAACCCTCACCAAGTATTAGACTTGCTATTTCCTTTAGCTCTCATGGTCATAGGTTTATTTTGATAACTTTCAAGCACTCGTTGTATGCCTAGTTAAATTTAAAGATTTCCAAAATCTCAATGTTTTCATCCAATATGTGTTCATGTATGCTTATATAAATGCTTATATAATACTAGATTGAAAAAATTATATATCTGCACAGCAGCCTTACAAAACTAACACCACTGCCCTGCATATGCATTCATAAACTTTAAAAGAAAATTCTTTTAAAAAGTGAAGGTCTCAGACAAAGACTCACCTGCATTTATTTAACTTGAATGTTTAAGTGAATGTGAAGAAGCTGATGTCAAAAGACCTATTCAACAACTGAACCTGCACTGTGTATGTTTTTGAATGAGTATAAATAAACCCTCATTTATCATTTTCTGCTGAATTCACACCTACATAAGTCTAGAAATTGCATTTCTAACAGGCTTCCCATTCACAATTTCATAAGAGCAGTTTCCTGATTATCTGCAAAACTCTTTAACATTTTCTCTAAAACTTATTCTAAGGGTGGGTAGAGTTTTAAGAAGAAGGGGAAATAAAACAAATGATCACTTTTAATATTGTAAGTGAAAGAATAGGTAAACCATAGTAGAGGCAAAAGAAGTTGAGGGAGAAGGACAGTGATGCTATAAAACTATTTGAAATAAGAAATGAAATCAAGAATTAAAAATAGAATTACATTTTCTGTTTGGCAATACACAAACAACACTAAGTGCACTTCATAAATTTTACTATTGTTGCTCTAAGTGATATTACCATAAATCACATTAGTAGCGTACTTGGCATTTTTTAAAAGCAAAAAGGATTGAGAGTGTCAATAAGTTTAAACAGCTCTGTTATCTCTGAAGAGAGTGGAAGAGAAATTATCACAAGCTTTTACCAGGTCTAAAAGCCCAGTTTTAACGCCCCCGCCACCATTGTTGCTATCCTCCCCCATCCTCCCCTCCAGCGTCGGTGCAATGTAGAGCATCATTTTGCCAGCAATCTATTAGGGATATGTTCACTGTCGCATTCTTGATGCTTTTACCTGATGTGCAAGGGGAGGCGGCTGTTTGCCCCTTTTCTCGTCGCGGACAGGGAAGAGAGACTTCAGCAGCTTCGGCATCTGCGGCACAAAGGATTTTACTGGATGCAAGTAGGTGGCTGCTAGACCACTAAGTCCTGTCAAAAATATTAAAAGGGAAAGAGGTAAGACAAAAACAATTACATAAACATTTTCTTTACCATAAATTTGCCAAATATTGTTTGTAAGCAAATCTAACAACAACATAAATCAAAAAAGTAGCCTTAAAAATTAATATTAAAAAAGCATAGCACCATTAGGGTTACAAACAAACACAGTGGTATTTCCTTTTCTAATTAAATATAGCAGTAACTGGGGTACCTCTAAAATATTCTAATATTTAGTATACAAAAGGTAATCCAACCCCAGTCTTGGTCACTAACTGGCTCAAATACTAACTTCTATCTTTGAACAAAGTGGGTTTTTTCATTTTTAAATCACAGAGCTGATGACACACATGTATAACATTCCATCTATACTTTAAACTCTTCAAAGTCAAGGACTATGTATTATTCAACTTTAATTTTCCATGCCATTTACTGCATGAAGATGATGAAACTGACCTTTCAAGGAGAGAGTCATGTTTTTAGTTGTTTTTATGAGAGGGGCAGATGCCCTAAAACAACCATGTTCTTACCTGCTCTTAATTACCAAACACTGGGATCACATGTGCAGGTAATGCCTATGATAGAAGATTTCTCTCCCCTTAGTGAAGAAAACTAAATTTTTAGGAAAATGTAATCTAAGTCATAAATGATAAAACACTGTATCTTCGTGATACATTTATTTTTGAAAAAGCAAGACAACTTGAGGAATTTGTATGTCATACTGCCTGAAGAGAAGTACACAACCACCCCCACATCTCTTCACGCTGACCCCTGAAATGACTCCAATTCTGGACCTATATACAGTTATAAGGTTTCTACATCTTACATAAAGTAGTATATAGTAACTCTAAGTAAACTATGAAAAGGTAACCCTATTTTGTAATCATGAGAGCAATAACTGAAAAATAAAGCAAAGAGATAGCTATAATGTCAAGTGATAGGTTAAAATTAAGTTTAAAAAGTTAAACGATATATAAGAAAGACAAAAATAAGAAAGAAGCAAACAGAAAAAAAAAGAGACAAACAGAAAATAAGATACATTTAAGATGAATAAAGAGCCAGAAAATCTGATCATCTAAATGCTGAGAAAAAAATTAGGGACAATCTAGAGTTCTACATGTAGTTGAACTAACACTCTAGAGTGAGGATGACCTCTAAATAAAGATCTAGCCAACAATCAATCAAAGGCTGCATATATCACAAAAAAAAGAGAAACAATCAGACATCCTGATTCTCTTGAGCGAAGTACACAAAACTACCCATTCATTTATCCTACCTCCCACACCTCTCTCAAATTGGCCTGAATCTGATCAGAGCTGTAGATCTGCCTACCAATTTATAGAAAATACCGGAGACAGAGAGAATCATGTTTAAACAACCTCATGGGGATGTGACCAGCAAAAATAAGAATGTACAGTGTACTGTACAAAAGCCTGGTCTCTTCAACAATAACATCAATGAAACAAATATAATGTGACAGAGAAAAAAGATGAAGAGGAGCACATACGTTCAACAGACTATCAACATATCAACTAATCACCATGTATAAAACTTACTTGGGTTTTCATTCAAAATACATAAAAGATATTTTTGATCCAATTAGGAAAATCTAAATACAAACAAGATGTTTAGTGATATTTAGAAATTAATTTTCATTTTTCTCAGGAGTAAAATGTTATTGTGGGTATTGCTTTAGAGATATATGTACAAATATTTACAGATAAAATAGTACCTGAGATCTTCTTCAGTATCATCAAGATAGGGTGTGGAGAAGAAGTGGGAGTGCAGCTAAATAAGACCTAAATAAGACTAGTAATGAACTGATAATTTTGAAATCAGGAGGGGGTATTGAAGGCATGTCATATTTCTCTTTCTACTTTGCATGCTAGGTATTTTCCATAGTAAAAGAATTCTTCAGAGTGAGAGCAAAATAAAAACTCCAACATATAAAAGAAATAAAGAGTTTGTCACTAAAAGATGATTGCTAAAAGCACTTATGATTAATATAATTCACTAAAAAAGAAACTATACTCAGAAGAATGGGGTGAGGTACAAGAAATAATGATCAAAGCAAAGTGGTAAATATGTAAATCAAGTAAGCACTGATTATATACTAATGTATGAAGCAGCATGTATGACTTGAACAGGGATGTTGAGAGCAAAAGAAATGAAACACAAAAAGATTATGTATTGTATGATTCCATTTATATGAAATTGTAGAAGAAGCAAAACTAATCTCGAATCAGAACATTGGCTGACTGCGGGGAGAAACTGGAGTCACATAAATCTTCTATATCTTGACTGGGGTGTAAGTTACATGGGGAAACACTTTGTCAAAACTCATTAAATATGACCCATAGTCAAGATAAAAGCAGTTAACAGAAATAGAACATGAGATGGTCTAGAAACTGGATTTAGCAGATGAAAACTTTAAAGCAGCTTTCATACACAGGTCCAAAGATATAAAGAAGACTATGGCCTTAACAAATATTCAGGTAGGCAATACCAGCAGAGAAATTAAAACTATTTAAAAAAGAAGAAAGTGGAAATTCTAAAACTGAAAGGAATAACTGAAATAAAAATTACCTGGATATGCTAAACACAGGATTGTAAATGGCAAAAGAAATTATCCAATCAGAAGAAACAAGAATAAAATAATAAGATTTTTTAAAAAGTTGAAAAAGAATAGCACTTCTGTAACCTGGGTAATATTAAGCAATCCAACACATGTATAATTAGATTATCAGAAGAATTAGAAAGAGAGAAAAGGACGGGGGAAAAAATTAATGAACTAATAGCTGAACATTTCCCAAATTTTTTGAAAAACCTCAACTTACAGATCCAATAACACTGATGAAAACCAAGCAAGATAAATACTAAGAAAACTATTCCTAAGCATATCATCGTTCAACAAAAATGAGGAGGTGGGGGAGGGGAAGGAGGAGGCGAGAAGGAGGAAGGGAAGGGGAAAAGGAGGAGCAAGGGGGAGGAGGGGAAGGGGAGGAGGAGAAGGGGAGGAGGAGAAGAAAAAGAAAATTTTGAAAGCAAAGACACATTAGATGTAGGGTAAAGGTGACAGAAAATCAGAAAAAGAGTCTAAAAGGTAATGTAAAATCTTTGAAGTGCTAAAAGAAACAAACTATCAACCCAGAATTCTCTATCTAGAGAAAATATCCTTCAAAAAAAAAAAAGGTGAAATTAAGATATTCTCAAATAAAGAGAGCATTCTGCTCTATGAGTACTGTACAATAAGAAATAATACAGGATATTTTTCATGCTAAAGAAATTATATCAGATGACTATAAGGTCTTCAGGAAGAACTGGATAGAAATAATAAATATGAAGGAAAAGGGAAAAGATTATCTATAGTCTCTTAATTTCCTTAAAAGTAGCAATTTTAAAGCAAAAAAGAGTAACATTGTAAAATGGGTTCATAACATCTTTAAAAGATATAACAACAACAATACAAAATAAAGGGCACGTGGGGAACAGGTAAATGGAATTACACTGTTACAAGGCTCTTCTATTTGTACAGTAGGAAGTGATATTAATTTGTAGACTGTGATAAGTTAAGAATGCATGCTATGGTCCTTGAGAAAAGGACTCTAATAAGTAAACAAATACAGGTGTACCCAAAAGACAAAAGAGGAAATAAAAACACTAAAAAATATTTTTCAATTAAACCAAAAGAAGGCAAAGAGGAAGTCATAGAGAAGAAGAAAATAAAAAGGCCAAAGAGAAACCAACAGCAACATGGCAGACATAATAATAATATTAGATTTAAAAGAACTAAACATGCTGATTAAAAGGAAGAAATTGTCATATTAGATATTTTTTAAAAGCTAGCCCTAACTATGTGCTGTCTACAAGACAATCACTTTTAATTTAAAGACAAATATAGGCTAAAATATAAAAGACTGAGAAAAAGATATACCATGCAAACAATAAGGCAAAGAAAAGCTGATGTGGCTGTATTAATGTCAAGTGAGACATAATTCAGTGTATTACTAGAAATGTAAAGGGACACTTCATAATAAGAAATATCACTCGTCAGGAAAAAATGACAACCCTAAATGTGCATATCCCAAATAGAGTTTCTAAGTGAATGATGCAAAAACTGATATGATTAAAGGGAAAAAGAGACAATGTTCACAATCATATTTGGAGATTCAATGCCCTCAGTGACTGATCGAACAAATTGAAAAAAAAAATCAGTAAGGATACAGAAAATTTGAAAAAGGTTATCAGCCACCTTGACATAACTGATATATCCGGAACACTATGCCCCAAAACAGAACAGATATTCTTTTCAAGTGCACATAGAATGTTCACCAAGATAAAAGTTTCAAAAAATTTCAAAAGACTGAAATATTAAAGAATCTATTCTCTGATCATAATGAAATTAAATAAGGAATCAATAATAAACATATCCTGCAGATATATGAAAATGAATTAATATGTTCAATAACCCATGGCTCCAAGAATAAATCACAGGGAAATCAGAAAATATTTTGAATTAATAATAATGAAAGCACACATGCCAAGCCTGTGAAATGCAAAAAGAAATAACGGAAATCAATGAAACAGAAAATAATACCAAATGTTGGTTCTGTGAAGAAACTATGAAAACTGAAAACCTGTCTCAAAAGTATTTCAAGAAAAACAGAAAGAAAAAAGTATATATATGAGAATAAAAAGGACTATCAAAATAGATCCCATTAAAAGGGCAATAGAGAACACTAATATTTATGAAAATAAATTTAATAATTTAGATGAAATAGAAAATTCCCTGAAAGATGTAACTTATGAAAACTGTTTCATAAGGAAATACAAAAAGTTAAATAACCCTACATTAAAGAAACTGAAGTCATAATTTTAAATCTTCCCAGAGAAAATTCCAGGCCCGGATAGTGTCGCTGGTGAATCCTATCAAACGTTTAAGGAAGACATAGCAAGCACCAAGTTTACATAAACCTTTTCAGAAAAAAAAAAAAAAAGGAAAAATTTCCCAAGTTATCTTACGAGGTCAACATAATCATGATACTAAAACTTAAGAAAGCCATTATTACGAAAAAAGTACATTCATCATATTACATATACACGAAAATCCTTAACAAAATATTAGCACATGGAATCAAGTAAATATAAAAGATAACACATTAATGATCAAGGGATATTTATCACAGGAATCCAAGACAAATTCAACATTCAAAAATCAATGTAACTCAACATGTTAAGACAAGAAAAGGGATAGATTAGGAGGACAGTGGTTACCTGGTAGGAAATCCTGATTTAAACTATTTCTGAAAGCTGCTCAAATTTCATAAGAGTGATTGACAATGAAAATATAACTTACCCGGATCAGGAGAATGGCTGTTTTGGGGACAATCAGGGAGGGGCGGGGCAACTGGAGCTACTGCTCTGGAAACTACAATTTGAGACACATCCTGTTGACTTTCCCACCGGCCCTATTGGGGACAAAATTGGAAATTTTGATTCAAATCAATCATTTAACAAAAAAATACCTAAAGATATTTATGAAAAAACTGCTCTACATTACCAACATGTTATTCCCTTTACAGGACATGGCCAATTTGATTATGAAAGTACTTTTCCTCTTGTACTTTTCATCTTCTTTATAGTAGTATTAATTTCCCTAGTAATACTACCTCACATTTCCATTTCCCTACAGTTTACCATTTTTAGTCTCCTCAGTTCTAACTTAACATTCTTTCTACTACATCAGGTTGCTCCTCATGAATGCGGATATATTAAGATTCCTTCTGAAATCCTCCCTTACGTTCTGCTTCTTAGGCTGTTTCTGCTCTTCTGTCTCAAAATACTCTTTTTCACTCCAGATTCTCATCTGAAACTCAGGAACAGCTCTAGTGGTGTCAGGTATCTCTCCTCTCCAGGAGTGCATTTCCCATTCATTCACATATCATTCATGAAAGGAAAAATTCTAGAACAGTATATTACAATTCTCATTTTAAATAGACAGTACAGGTAAGTTCCAGTTAAGTCCAAACCAAGTAATCACAAGTTCCCAATAATGAAAGTCTCTAAATTAACAAGTTTTATTATACTCTCAACTTATTTTGTACATTCCCATTAAAGAGATTTTACTACAGAATACTAGAACAATGTCAGCCAAGTGATGGATTAATTTACCATTCTAAAACTTGCAGTGAGCCATAAAAATAGTGATACCATCATAGCACTTTTAACATCAGTCCCATCTAGGAAAGGAATAAACCCCAGCCAAATGTTACAAGTAATGGAGGTGAGATGCAAATCTTTTAAATGCTTTAAGTTGCCTTTGATCCTCTGATAATCACTGACTTCCTTTTCACTATAGTTAAATAGTATTTTCTATTAGTTTAAGCTAGTATTTCAGGCACGAGTGACCCTACCATTAACTTGGGTTTTCATTAGTAATCACCTGCAAAGCGAGTTCTTCACTGCTCCTGAAGATGGACTGAGGTGGAAAGGCCTCTTAGGTTTCAAACATGTATTGGAAACCTATCTGCTTTTAGCAGTGACCTAAGCACTGATCATAAAATCAATAATCCCTAAGTGATCTGGATGCTGTTTACCTTAGAGAACACTTTTCCATAAGAACTCTCTCAGCACTTGATATTTTAAAGAACAATATGATGTTTAGCATTGGAAGCAAGAAAACAAAACAGACATGAAGAGATGATTTGGGAAACCATGAATTCTGAAATACCTCACTGAAAGAGCATTTGTGTTACTATGAATCACACACTGATTTACATACTTTAACGTTTCATTAATTTCTTTTGCATTTAAATTTAATTATCTGTCTGGGAAGCTGCAGCTCTGTGTGCTCTGGGACATCACAATCAGGTGGCTGAACACCAATGTCGACACTTTTGGGAGATCCTCAGAGGGAAAAAAGTCTCATGCTTTGTTTAGTGGTAAGCTCAATGCAAGGTTGTTTTGAAAACGACTTACTTGATTTGAGAACAAATTTATTTTCATATTTTAGATTTTTATTCCTTGTTTAGCAGCTGACAGAGTGGTGATCTGTCCCTTAAGAAAACTAAGGAGTTGATTTGGAGTCAATACCTCAGCTGTTTGGTGTATAATGGTCCAATAACAAATAAAATAGGTGTCACCTCTTCCCCCAGCCACACTCGGGGCTCTGCTAGCTTCCGAGTCATGGTTCCCTGTTCGCACTCCACACACAATGCTACTACCACATCAGAATGAAAGCAATAACTCTTACTGTCTCCCATATTCAAATATCTCAAGTGAGAAGATCTGAAAGGGCGCACACAGCGCTTATACCGCCTTAGCCACACTGCTACTCCATCAGATCATAAAAAATGGAGACACATTTCACTTCATCCATCTACCTTAACCATCACCTTAACCTTGAGGAAGCCTGCACGTTAACTGTTCACAGGTCTTGGCGACCAGAGACAAGAACAGGGTGCATTTCAAATCACTCTGAGATAGAACAAGCTCTGCTACACAGGGAACAACAAATTTAGATGATAAACTGGGTACAACACTCCTCCATCCTCTCTTTGACACCCACAGATCTCTGGGGAAACATTCCACTGCAATCATGTCCCATTCTCTTGCCAGACATGAAACCTGTGGTTCAGGGTCTAGCTATACACACTGCCCCCTGGGGACAAGGCAATTAGTATCTTTCTAATTAATTTTATATGCTTGGCTGTTCCAGAGTTATTCTCCCTGTACTGAACTGTTGGGGCGGAGGGAGACAGAAGCATCCCAGCTAATGGTACTTTAGAGGGAGATGAACTCAGGACAATGAATGAAAAGCACTTGGCCAGACACTGGACCTTTCTGCTCTCTTGAGCTCAGTTCTCAAAGTGAAAGAGTATGACTTTTTATTTATTTTTTTGTACTTCTATCACCGTAATCTATACCTCACCACCTAGAATCTAAAAATATTAATCAGTGACCTGTTTCTAACATTCTGCCTGTCTATCAAACTTCAGAATCAGCCTAGATGAGCAGAGAGACGAGAGAAAACTGGCTTCGTTTTGGATCCCTCCACTAGCTTAATATGTACTAGAGACATATACATATACATAATACGTATAAGACAATATATATAAGACAACCATGTGTAGCTAGCGCCATGCTTAAAGGCACAGGGAAACACAGGAGGCTCTCAGCTGACCTGAGGACCTGCGTTGGTCCCCTGTGTGCCCTCGCTTTTTCTGTTGCTGCTCCTCTGCTAGACAGATTTTTTAAATTTTCCATAAAAAGGTCTGTTTTTCATCAGGAAAGTGACAAAGAGGAAAATAAAGATAAGTGCAAGGGCCATTCCGGGCACTGAAGAAGTACTTCACACTTGGCATCGGCCTTCACCTGGGCCGACTAACTGCAGTTTCCAGCAAGAGGACATGACCATAACACATGAGCCACTTTTGTTAACTGGATATTCATTTAGGCTTCTGGCTGCTTCTGATTGCATCAAAAATTCCCATCAGAAGATGACAAAAACACTGTCTTACTAACATTAAAATATATAATTCCATCAAAAATGGTTTTAGAAATACCAATACTTTTATGTTGACAGTGTTCCTCATGTTGCAAAAGATCTCAATGCACAGCCAATTTTTAGATGGAAAAACAACCTGCTGAAAATTCTGCACCTACACGTGAATCCATCTTGATAGACTGGTCATAAAAACTTTGCTAAGTTTTCATTAAATCTATTAAAAAACCACCTTACAATCATGATGAAATATCCATTAATGGTAAATAACAACATCACTGTGTTTAGGGATAGTTATCAAGAGTAATTTCTTTTAGGCCCTAAGGTGAATTTAAAAGTTGTGAGTAGTTAATCAAATTCAATTTTGGTGGAGCTTAGTAAAATAATGCCAATTTTAATATGTAGCAAGCATCAATAAATAAGGGAATGCAAAATATGGCTGGCCAATTTGAAGTGTTACAGGCCAAACTATGAGATTGTTTTTAGTCCCTTAACACTTCCTCTCACCTCCTGCAAAGCCCTAACCCTGTCAAACTCTCAGTTCCTACCTCCCTGCCATACCTTTTAGTGTCACTTTGCTCCCAACTGACCACTGTTGGCCATAAAGTTAACTGAAAATTTGGAGAGACAGGGAGGGCCTCTCCTTGCATGTCATCCCAACAAACCGAACGTTCCATTATTGCACAGGGAAGACATGGCATGTCACATTTTTACTGAATAATTCTGATTTTGTAATCAAGACCAGAGGGATAGACATATAGATTAATGTAAACAGAGAACCCAGAAATAGGCCCACACAAGTTTATAAGGCAGATGTAACTAATGAAATAACTGAAATAATTTTCAATTATTTCAAAACACATTTTCTAGCACTTAAAGCATCATCAAATCCACGCTAAAATTATATTTCTGATTCAACTCTCTGGTACATTAAATATTCTCATGCAACAAGCACTTTTGCCATTTCTTTTACTCCTTTCCTCCTGCCCCATGCTTGAGACAAGGACATCTAACAAGGACTCAAATATTTATTTGTATTATTTGGTTAATACAAATTAACTTCAAATCTTCACATTCCAGAGCTTTCTAAATTCAGTAAGATGTCTCTTGCTGGATGTCTCTTACATCAGTAAGATGACAGATACTTTTACAGTCTTAGACCCAGGTAACAAAGAACATTAGAAAGGAATCATACATACTGACTACCAAAGTTATTTTTATACAAAAGGGTAAAAGCCAAAAAATTAGTACAGTGTCAAATTTAGTCACCTTATAAAAGAATTTAAAAACTCGTTCTCAAATTAAAGCAAAGCAAGCATATTAAGTTTTAGATAGTAGGATAGTACTTGTATCCTACTCATTAGGAAAACCTAATGGATTAATTACCTCTCCCTGGATCTCTGAAAACTGAAGAATACAGGAAGTCCCCAAAAGAAAAGAAAAGAAAAAAACATTAGTGAGGTTTTCCAAAATGATTTCTTCAATAATCTTTCCTTTAGGATTTGTGTGCAAATTATAACAGATAAAGCAACTTGGAGACTTTCTCAGACCACTACATACAAGAGAACAAAAACTTCTAGCTACTTAAAAGGGTAGAGAATAAATTTTTTACATTTTATTTTACTTTTAAATAGGTTATCTGTTCACAAGATCCAAAACCAAATAACAGAAAATGCATACAGTGAGAAGTTGCCTACCTCTACCCCTGCCTGCTCAGTTACCCACATATTTCCACCTTCTCCCTAGGCAGATAAGAAACAGTATTAGTTTCTCATACATCCTCACGGGGTTTGTTACGTATATGTAAGCAAATCTAGAAATAGCCACACATACTTCTCTCTTTTCCTCCTCCTTTTAGAATACAAATGGTAGCAGAGTGTTCTATGTTTCATTATTAATCACTAAGTATATCCTGGTGATCTTTCCAAATAATTAGGAGTGGTTCCTAATTATTTTTACAGCTGCATAAGCATCCCATTTATTTATCTGTGTGCATGTGCATATGGGAGTGAATAAAATGTACTTAACCAGACTAAACAAACAGACATTTAGCTTGCTTCCAATCTTCTGCCATTATAATAAATAATGTCGTAGCGGACACCCTGGTATATATGTCATTTCACATATATGTAAGCACTAATGCTGTGTAAAGGGTTTAGTAGGATCTACAGAATATGTATGGCAATTAGTTTAAGCACCACCCAATTCTGAGGAACCTATTATGGGTAGCGTTTAAATAACACACTTTGAATTCAAGGCAATGCCATGTTTCAAAATGCTTTTTGTTGTTTTATTTAAAAGGCCACAGGGAGAACCTCTGTTCTTTGCTGCCAATAGGAAGGGAAATGCTTCTCTTCTAACTAGTAAGCAAATATAATTTTAAGAATATTTTTTTGCCTAAAAATCTTTTGAGATGTTCTGCTTTAGGTGATAAAACTACTGTGGGGCCCCTCATCTAAAAATGGGGAGCCATTCCTTATTGAAGAATGCCTGGAATCAAATCCTCTTTGCTTAGTATTCTTTTCACTTTGTTTTCTAGCATCACAGGTATAATCAATCCTCTATTACCTGAATTTCCTTATTCATTTAAACAGGTCCATCCATAAAAATCTGTTTTAGAACAGATTCTTCTACCTTTCCCCAAGTGAAAAATCAAAAGATCTCTAATTTTGATATGTGAACATTCATTTAACCTGCAGATCTGGACACAGTAAGAAGTCAAGTGATGTCCACAGGACAGTGACAAGATGTTGGCTAAAGCCCAGTTATACCTTGTCACCTTTCAGGGTTCGTGGGTTGCCAAGGGCTCAAAACAAGATAAAATGATAGTTTCGCTCTGCACTGGAGCAAAGCTAGTAACAGCAAGCTGACGCCTTCTGTTTTCCCTGACAATAATTCCATTGTTTGTCAGCAGGTAGGGGCTGCCGTGGTTAGGGAGGAGCAAGAGAGGCCAAATTTTGAAGAAGACTGTAAACTGCTGAAATGGGGAAAAAAGGGTATTAAAATTTTTTTTTGAAGTATAAGACAACAACTTAAAATATATATTGCACTAGCGAGTACAGATCCCTATTCTTGTTGCTGTGACAGCACCATGACACCAGTAAAATCTGAGAGAGTGAAGATCAGACTTTCCTCATCTTCACTAAGTTACCCAGCCAGGCACCCTAAGAAATCAAATGACTAAAATAGGGAAAGTCCTGGTAGAGCAACAAAAATGTGTAATGTTATAGTTACTTATTTAAATGACATCCTGTTTACTGCACCCTAACCCTCTACAGAAAGTGCCCTGGGAAAGGTCTCCAACAAACTCTTTCCTGTCACATCCAGGATAGTTTTTCAGTCCTCATTCTATGGTCTCTGAAGAATCTGGAAGGAGTACTTCTTAAAACCTTCATCCTCCAGTTTCCAAGTCACTCTCCCTTCGGGTCTTCCCTCCTCTCTGAGGGCTCCTTTCAGTTGCTCTGGCTGGCTTCTGCTCCTACCCTTGCCCCTAAGTATTATCATCAAGCCATCACACGGCTTCGCCTTCATGATCTAATCCTTCCCATTATTTCAATGATGCGCTGAGCTCCCAAATCTTTTTTCAGCCCAGGCTTCCAGATGCTCAAACTGGCATAGATACCGTAATGTCAAAAACTGAACTACATCATTTTCTTTCCTCAGCCTGCCCCTCCTACAATTCATTTCTGTATATTGTCACCCAGGAACCCATATGTCACCCTAGTCTCCTCCCTCACTCAACCTAATTCTTCATGCACATAGAATTCTGAGATTCTATCATCTTAATATATCTCAATCTCTCCTCGCCCCCCCTCCCCACTGCTGAATCTTCTCCCTTACCTGATTTCTCCACTCTCCAATTAAAATTTTTTTCACACTTCTGCATTGAAACTGCATACATTTGTAATATATATATATATATATATATATATATATATATATATATATATATATATAATTCTGATATAATTTTATGGACCACAGACAGGATAACAAGAGAGGTTTAGGTGAGCTGTTCAAAAAAACAACTTTCCAATTCAAATTTAAGCATGCTACTGCCCTGTTACTCTTTTAGTGGCTCCCACCCACCCTTATTACTCCTTGGCACACAATGTTAGAACTTCTAAAATAAGGCCCCCGTTCTCCGAGTTCTACCCCACCATCAGCCCTGTACTTTACTCATGCTGCATGTACTGTCACGAACGTAGCAAGCTTTTTCATCATTCCTCCATGCTCTGTTCATGCCGCTGCTTCAACTCCTTTCCTGCCCTGGGTGGACTTTCACCATTAAGCTTACAGGGGGCTGTTTCCTCTCTACAGCCTCTCCTGATCCCTGCATAATGCACAGAGAAGTGTCTGCTCCCCTCTTTGGGCTCCTACTACCTAACGTACTTCTATTATAGCATCTATGTTCCTTTATTCTATTTAGTTGGATAAATGAAGCACAGTAATTTTCTTTCAAGTAGATACTAATATTTCTTGTTATTTTCTCCATTTAAACATAAGGAAACTGAGGAGAAATAGAAAAGAGAAGAAATTTTAGCCACTTCTTTTCAAGGAACTTACAATTGAGGATTTGGGTTAGATATATTTCCAAACACACATACTCACACACACACACACACACACACACACACACACACACAGAAAATTATGATTTTTCTCTTATAAATAGGTTTTCCTTAAAATATTTCATTTACTTACATTTAAAAACAACACAATCAATTTTCTGAAAACTCTGCTTTGTTCAGGTAATTGTAACCTATGCTATGTTTATCAAGTTAGTCAAACCTATCATTTTTAAGATCTAGGTTACCAGTTTGCCTGAAGTTATAGAATATATACACATACATATATATATATTTCAGGCAAACTGCTAGTAACTTAGATCTTAAAAATGAATGTTTATCAATTTTACTGTTAAGTACTTGAGTTTTTATAAGGAAAATTTCAAATGTAAACAAAACAGTGTAGCATAATAGAAAAAGTAGTAGAATAAATCCCCTTTAGGTTTAATAATTATTATTTGGCAGCCAATCTTTTATCTATACCTCTAACTCCTCCCCCTGACCCAAGACTATTTTAAAACAATTCCCTGATATCAGAACATTTTATACGACACTGTTCACTTTTAACCTCCTCAAGGATTAAGGGGAGGGGGGAGGTAGATGGGGTAAAAGGGGTCAAATATGTGGTGACATTAAAGAATTAAAAATTAAAAAAAAAAAAAAGGATACCAGTACAAAGCATGTTACTACATTTGACAATACCAATGTCTAGCCAATTTACTCAAAAATTCAGACACGAAACATTATGTGACATCTAGTCATGACAATTTTGAGTGTGATTCCTTTAATAATAATAAATTATCTATGCTTAATACTCTTAAGTTAGGAAAACTATATTAACAAGTAAATAAATTCCAGCTAACAAAATATGTTACCTTTTTTCCTTCTTCTAACAAATAATATTAACTTTTAGGTATAATCTTCTTATTCCTCACACATTTTCAATCATCACGTCAATATTTTTCCTTTTCTGACACAAGCGGGAGGAATATTTTAAACAGAAATATGATCTTCAGCAACAAAATTGTTTTTTAACCTCCAAAAGGTAGAGTAATAAGAAGATCTATTAAATTGTATTCTACCTGGCAGATGAAAAGAAATGAACTCTAAACACATTCCAATAAATTTCACATGTATTGAAGAATAGGAAAAATTTTGGCCTGCAAAACTAGCATGTGATATTTGAGAGAAGGAAAGGTGAATGGGAAGTAGGTCTAAGGCTGATGGAAAATAAATACTTACTTTGTTGCTGCCTAGACTGTAGGAGGGAATGAGATCTTGTCGGCTGCCAGACAACTGAAGAAACAAAGAAGGAGATTAGTCCTTTATGTGTGAAAGTACATAAATACCCGGTCCCCGGAAATAATAAGACTTTGAAAACCGAATCAACAGAATGTTAAAGTTGGTTGGTAGCAGAGAGACTGTTGAGACCAAAATTGCAAACTAGACTAGTGGCCTTTGGGACATTTTTTTTTAATTGAATTGGTTATCGACAATTTTAAGATGGGAAGTTTGTATAAGATCAGATATCCAGTTTATACTGAGGCAACAACCAACGGGGCCTAAATAAGAGACAGTCCATTTGTTTACCTCTTTCCATGTAAAGCACACCAGGTTACTGGTTTTCTTATCATGTCCTGATCTTATGACTCCTTTATTCACAGCAAATATATACACACAAACTATTTATTTTAAACATAGGATTCTAAATACCAAATCATCAGTACATATATCAGTACATCTTAATGTAAGGAATTCTCGAAAAGATATTTATGTTGAAAAAATAGCATTTCTTAATGTCTGAGAATGTTCCCACTCTTTCAGTCTCGAAAGAGAGATGTCATTCAGTCACTCAATGGCCACATGTGCCCTCCAATTTGATACCCTTCCTACCTCTCACTACCATCTCTCGAGAGAACACTAAGGCTAAGGGTCGGCTGCTCTTTGTTATGATGCTTCTACTATATTTTCTCTTGGTGTAAAGTTCAGACAAAGGTGTAATATTTCTCATAGCCACAACTTGATCAAAAGTAAGAGAAGGAGAGATAAATCACAGGGCCTCAAGCATATTTCTTCGTGAAGAATTATTTTTGTGTTTAAGATACACGTAATATACACACACACACACACACACACACACATACATACATACATATATATATATATATATATGTTTTAAAATACAACAACAATCTTAAGACACTGTTATGAAATAAACCTAACTTATTTTACTCATTTATACTACCCTGGATATCCTGTAAGCAATTGAGTTTGTATACCTAAGCCCAGAAAATTCAAATGGCTTGCCCTAAGCACTTGGCTACTTTTGTTTTAGTTCAAACTCTCTCTCAACACCTATTCACTGAACACCTACAGTCACTGTGCTAGGCAGTTCAGACAAGGAAATGATATCCAAGATGAGATTTAAAGGACAGAGAAGAGCTATTCAAGGAAAGAAGAGGAGAGAAAGGAGAAAACAAACAGAGCAGGGAATGGGGAGTCCACACACTCACTCTGTTTACATTTGGAGAGCTGATACTCCTCCTACTCAGCTTCCCTTTTCCTGTCAACTGTTCCTTCACTGCGACTTCCTGTCAGTCAGAAATCAGAGGAAAAATACATGTTAGAGGCACACCACCAAAGCAACATTAACAAAAGCTGGCTTTGAGTTACCATCTATACATATACATTCCTAGTTCTTTAAATGATGGCAATTACTTCACATGACAGAATGATCCAATTACAATCACTGTGGAATATTCAAAGTTAATGATTTAGCTGACAGATTACCTAAATCATTCTCTTCTTCATCTACTAATGGCCCCAAAGCTGGCCAGAGGTTCATCCCGGGAGAAGCAGCGTGAAAATCAGACCATTCTCTCTTAGTTTTCATTTAGTATCTTTGGTTTTTTAAAAAAGTCTCAATATCGCTAGATAAAAAGAGGTTTATGGTTTCTCTAAGGATTAGGTTTATAGCAAGCATTTGTATAATTCCTTGTAGAGACCATTCTCAGGCTGCAGCAGGCTTATCCAGCTAAGCAAACAGGGCCCACTGTGCCTCATTGCTGCATATTTCTTCATTAACATTACTGCCTAGAATGAAGGAAGAGGTAAATATTTTCTTCCATTACTTCAAGGCAACTAGATACCATTTAGTGTCTTGGAAAAAGGAACTTTCCAAATACAGGTTTTGTATCCTCAAAGACTTAACTGGCAAGTTTAAGCTAAATTAATATGTTCCACTTAAACACACACTTCAAAAATTTAGACCTAACAATACTGTGAATTACAGAAAGTAAATCACAGAATCAGGCTGGGTTACCAGCTCTGTCGGCTGACCTGGCGCAGACGATCTAAAGTGAGAAGGTTCTCCACAGCCAGCACACTTCTGAGGTATTTTTCGATATAAGCCTCTGAGTCAGCAGAAGCCGTGTTTTCAACATTAGCTGCCATTCTTGCTAATGCTTCTCGTTCCTCCACTCCCTGGGCATCCTGAAGAATGGAAAGTTGTATATTAAAATTAAGTACATTGCAGAAGAAAACAATTTAAAAGCTTCTTGATTTATACAAACACACACACACACACACACACACACACAGAGTACTGAACTAACAAATGGGATGTATTCCAAAATTCCATTTTAAAGTCAACTTCTGGAACTCAAAATGCAGTTCTCACAGAAATCACAGAAACCGTGGTGGTTAGGTTGTCTTGAAAGGCTAAACACAGCATAGCTGTGCATAGAAATGTACATAGAAACAGCACATTCTCCACAAAACTGTTCTCTATTTCCAATGAAAACAAAAACATTATGGTTAGAAAGGACTGGTGGTCTAGCTGGAAATACAACCACCGCAGCAGGACTTCGGGAACGTATCTTGAGGGACAAGAGAAAGGTGACAGCTAGAAAAGGGTGGGATCCAAATAACTCTCGTAGGAGGCAGACAGGGGTATAGAAGGGCTGAGTTTCAACATTTTAACTAAGCAGTCTACCAGAGACTACATATTCAAAATGTGGCAGCTTCTGAAACTGGTCTTGATCCTCAACTCTTAAGTGGCAGAGGCCAAAGGCATGGAGCCAATGAAAAAGAGAATTATCTAGGCAATTTTTCATTCCCTGTGCTTTCGGGTAGAGCTGAACCCTGCTTGTGTGCCATGAGTGGGCCATGCATATAAATGGGATATTCACAAGCTAGGGAGGGACTCTGATAATGTATTTAATTATTTCACGCAAACCTGGGGCATAACAAATTACTCTTCTCAGGGAAAATCAGATACTTTATTTATTTGTGAATTTGTTATATCTATGTGCCACTGCATCTTAAGAGGCCATCAACTTTAAGAAAAAACATCATTTTATCACCTCTATGGAGAAAAAAACTCTGCCAATTAATTTTAAGATATCAATTTTAAGATGCATTCTAACTTCAAAGATAATTTTTAAAACTTAAGTGGACATTAGAAGAGATAAAATATGGAAGAATTTGGAAGATGGCAAAATTTTTATCTCCTATAGTAATTCATCTGAGCCTTTTAATAACTCTGAAATCATCCTCGTTTTCTAGATGAGGAAAGAGGAAGGCCACATAATTAGCAAAAGAGGTAAGACTAGAACTCAGGTCTCCTGACTCCTGACGGAGTAGGTACATATTCTTTTTACCACTCAACACAGAATACTTTCTGGTGTCTGAAGGGACAGACATTATCCTGATTTTTGAAGAAAGGGGAAATTTGAGTTATAAGAAATGTATATATCCATGTTACCCACACACCCATATCAAGATATAAAAATTTCATTACCTCCAGAAGTTCACTTATGAGCTTCACAGTCAAGCCCTATCATTCCTCAAGGCAAGATTTCTTTGACTATAGATTAGTTTCACCTGTTCTAGAATTTCAAACAAATGGAATCATACTCTTTTGTGTCTAGCTTCTTTCACTCAGCCTAATGATTTTGCGATTTGTTAATACAGTTCATTTCTTTGTATAGCTGAGTAAGATTCCACAGTATGGATATACCACGATTCATTTATCCATTCCTCTGTTGATTGATGTTTGGACTGTTTCCAGTTTTAGGTTATTTTGAATTAAGTGGCTATGAATATTCCTGTGCAAGTCTGTATAGACATATGCTTTTATTTCTCTCCATAAAGGACTTAGGATTACTGGGTCATGGGGTAGGTATATATCTTCTAAAGTGTTTGTATTATTTATACTCCCACTAACATTCTAGTTGCTTAAAAAAAAGTCTCCTGTTGTTCTCTGGCCTTTGACCACTTCTTTTTGCTTCAAAGCTTCTGTAATATGGAACATGAAGAACTTTTGGGGCTTTTTCATGATGAAATCTAGCTTCTTAAAGGACCTTTTTGTTTTTTAAAAAAATAAACTAAATGTAGTCCTTTCACTGTAAGCTTTAAGTTTCACTTTTCCTTTTTCTCTACCATCAAGATTTGATAATGTAAAAATAACTCTTGCCAACTGAGACGTTTAGCTAATTTTAATAGGTAGCCCAATCACATGAGGCTCTGTTTATCTTTCAGCTGATTTCCCCTCATTTCTTCCCTTTGAAAACCATATCGCCTGAAGAATAAATGCCCTTTTAAAGAGGGCAAGAATTATAAATGGGAGGGGAGAAGGGGAGAGATGAAGAGAACAAAGGAAAAACTGAGGATGGTTCACAGAGCTGTCACTACATGCACTATATACTGACTGCAGCTGTTTCTCAACTGCATTCAAACCATTTAGTGTTAAGATCTGAAACAATTGGAAAAACATATAAAATATTCAGATACAGAGAATAAACAGTTAGGTCTCTATTTAAACACATAAGTATACAAAGAGTAATCTATTATAGACCCAAGATTTTGCAGGTAGTCTAACTCTGAAAACAGATTTAATATTTGTTCAGCAGGCTCCAAATTAAATAGTTTAACAGTTAATATTTACTATGTAAGTCTGACACTTTGAAGAGCCAGGAAATAACTAGTTACTATTTGACATTATTTGAGAGGAAAACGTGTTTTTGCAATATAAGCAATCTAAAACAAAGCCTAAGGACTGTGTAACCTTTTTACTCTTCCAAAACCTGATCTCTGTATTAAAATACATATTGTCCATCTATTGTTTAAATACTCAACAGGATCAATCAACAAATCCTGAGCCCTTAAATGAAGAGAATGAGGCAGATGCTGACGGTGTGGTTAGGAGGAAGTGTGCCCTCCCAGGCTCACATTCCATTTTCCAGCTCCGAGGAAAGCGCAGTCTGTACCTCCTCACTCATGCTGCGCTTGTGGAGAGAGAGTATGGCAGAGAAACTCTTTCTCTTTTCCATGGTCCTTTTCTCAGGCCCATCCTCATTTCTCCTACCTCTGTAGGAAGGCCTCTAATACCAACAGTGCCAGTGCCCAGGTGAATAAATGTGTCTCAATCAGCAATTAAATATCGGGAAGCATGTACAAACGGCATCCTCCAATAAGCTTCTGTCAGGGATGTTTTAAGCTCCCTTTGTTTAATTTCTGTGACTATCTCACTTAGTTCATAAAGGGAAATAATAAAATAATAATAGTAACTATAATAATAATAGCAATTACAATTTATAGTTTATCATGTACACCACCATTTATATACACTGTCTCATTGAATCCTGTTTGGAAGGTATCACTACCTTCACCTGATAAATGAAAAAATCGGGGCTCAGAGTACCCTACCCAAGTTCACTTCAGTTACTGATGAAAGAAATGAGATTTCTGTTTGACTCCAAAATAAAACCCTAAATCTCTACGCTATGCCATGTTGCCTAGCTTTGAGGATTACAATACTATTATCTCATGTTTTCTTTAAAAAATTTATTATTTATTAAAGTATAGTTGACATACAATATTAGATTAGTTTCAGGTGAACAACATAGTGATTTGGCATTTATATAACTTACAGTGTGATCACCACAATAAGTCTAGTAACCATCTGTCACCATTCAAAGTTATTACAACATTATTGATTATATTCCCTGAACTGCACGTTACAACCCTGTGACTTCATTTATTTTGTAACTGGAAGTTTGTACCTTTTGTTCCTCTTCACTTTCTGAGTGAAAAGGTGATGATTTGCATTTCAAGCAAATGTTCTTTAACAAAATACTAAAACCAGAAATTTTAAAGCCATAAGTACATTTTACCACAAGTCAAGTTAGAATCAGGAAATGTCTCTATAAATTTATAGCATTTCCCTAAATATACATTTCCATTTAATACATATTTCTTGGGTAGGTGACTTTTCAGGGAGTTAGCTCTAATTACACATTTATTTTTAATAAATTCAAATTGTATATGATCCTTCACCTCTGGAATATTGGAGACAATTTCAAAAGTCACTCCACAGCCAGGAATAGAACTTCGATGCGACATCTTTTTTAGGAGACTCTGAGCAAAACCCTAGAAAAAAACAAAACAGAAGCTACAGTTTCCCACCTCAAAAACCGAGTTCACATTAACAGAGAGACAGCATAAAGGACCCTGCATTCACTCCAACCAAAAAGAGAAAAACAGAGCATATTTGCAATATAAACAAGCCAGAATCCGAATCACTAAATACAGTTCATCTTAGTGCATAAAACCAGTTTTAGACACTTGTGTATCCAAATGTGACAGGTGTATCCAACGGGTGACAGGTCCTATATATGAAAAGCATAGACCCCCAACTCTGGGAACTGACACTAGGTTTGACTCTGCTTAAAGTCTACAGTGATAAGGCTGTTGACTCCTACACAACGAAATGACCTTCTAACTAAGATGTAAGCAAGGACTGGTGACTCTTACACTTTTTTGTTGTTTGTTTTGCAGCACGATGGACATCTTGTTCCATGAATATTGACAAGTTTAGGCATTAAATTCTTGACCAAAGCAGGATCGTTATGAAGAATGATTTAAGAGTGCATGGTCATTGTTTATGCTGACTGTGCTCTTTGCACAGTTAAGAATTGAACTGTTGAATTAATGCATAGATGACTCATTTGAAGATGCTGCTAAGACTGAACATCCTGTAGAGGTTGAAGAGAGCAGGGATGAGGGCAGAATATAATTGGTGAATACAGATAAGAGGAAAGAATATTAAACTAACACTGAACCTTTTTCTCCATGCAAGAGGAAAGCAGGAAATACGTAAAAACGCCCAGAGAAAACAGAAAAATCAAGCTGTTTGGTCTCAGAAATACATATTTTCACAAACTACTTAATAATTTCTTTCCTATTCAATAATCTTTACTTAATTTAAAAAAAGATTTTTTGCCTCTTAGAATGAAAAGAGACCATTTCTTCCATCCCTGCACCCTCGACTCTGAGCCTTACAGTGCTGAGCCAGTGGCAGTCATGCTGGTCCAAGTGCAGCTACAGCTTATTTTCAGTGTGTGTGTGTGGGGGGGGGTGGGGGTGGAGTGTGGGCGCTGTTATCTTCCTTTCTTGTCTTCTTGTCTTCTATTTGTATAGAATTACTGAAGCTGACTTGCATGTGTTAGGATCAGAACGAAGTCCCTGTTCTTGCTATAAAAAACTCATTTTTAGAATTATCTGAAACTGGGACCGAAACTGTCATGCCCTAAAACACTAACATTTCATTCAGTATCAATTTGATACTATGCTACTTTCAAATCATTTCAGTGGAGGGAAATGCAGCAACTCCTTGTCTCTATAACAGCAAATCAAAAAAATAAAAATAAAAACAAAACAAAACAAAAAACAGAAGAAACTTGGTAACTCCACAATGCACCTGTTCTGTTAAAAAGTCCATGGGGCTGGTACCAGGACAGGCTCAGTGACTGGGTAAGGCCAGTTGTACCAGGTCGGCCTCAGTGCCTGGCAACCAGAACCTCAAGTTCTGACATAGCAAATAACTTTTCAAAATGCTCCCCGGGAGCAACATGTCTTTTTCAATTCCTTAAAGGCTTCCAAGAAAAAGGAGACTGGGAGAAGAGTGAATGGGAGACATACCACACACATCTCTGGCTAACCCGGTGACCTGGATTTTATTGACGTTGGATTGCCAAGCTAAAGAGCTGCAATTTTAACAGCATTACCGCCAGTTTTCATTTCAAAGATTGATATCAGTGTGACATTTAGAACTAAAGATTAATTTTTAGGGGTGGAGATTACATCTAGAACTCTGTCAACCATGACTGTGCTCTTTTAAATGAAAAGATTTATTTTCATCTGTCTTGGTTTTAGTCAGTGTATTGAGAAGGCCTCCAAACAGTGAGTACAGACGGTTTAAAAAAAATCTCTAGAATCAACCTCCCAAATTCTATATTTGCAAAACCAATAACAAATGGTTCACATCTTTACCTAGAAGTTTTCTAGTAAACCTCTTCCCAGGGCACAAGGTCCTTCATAATCCAGCTGCAACTCTGTGGACAGCCACAGCCTGGGCCTCTGCAGCACACACAGTCACACTATGCTCCCGAAGGCCCCCAAGCCTGCCACGCCCTTTCCATCCTCACTACCTCTGCACCTTATTTCCTCCTCTCCATGGAACAGCCAACAACTCCTTTTCTGCCTGCCAAACGTCCCTGTGTGTGAAAGAGCAGCTCACAAGCTGCGTGCTCTCTGAAGCCTGCCCTGACCTTCTCTGCCCGAGCTCTCCAGTCTCTGACCTGCGATCTAGCACGTGACGAGCTCCTGCATTACAGCACTATCGCAACAGAAAGGAGTCCCTCTTTATACATCTACACATGCCGATGGACACTGGCTTTTTAAGGACACAGACTCTGTTTCTTACTCATCTTTTTGCCCCAAGGCTTAACAGAGTACATGTTCCAAATTTATCAGTGAATTAGAAGAGATGACTGAAAGAAAAGAAAGGTATGGAAAGTGAAGGGTAAGAAGCAAACGAGAGCTAACTGCAGTGAACTTTGTCATCTTGTAGGACTCAGATGAAAAGTCAAAACCAAGAACAGTGAACTTCACCTTGACAGGGCTCTCTCTGTGGCTCCCTAAAGAATGGCTGTAATTCGTGCATATGCAGTAAGAAAGATTCAGTGTAACAACTGAATACCGCCTAGGAGGAAGTCAGGATGACATGTTCCGAGACTAAAGCAAGCACGGTTACAGGACAGGGACAGTCACCTTGAAAAGAAAAGTTTGATGCTTCACAGAGCCTGTTGGAACAGGCAGCCAGAGCAATCATTCCACAGCCCTGCCCTCATGTCGGATCTGTGGTTGAAGTCATTTCTTCAGACAGAATTAATGACTCACCTGCCTACCATGAACATTGACACAAACTCGTTTGCGTAATACTAGCTGCATGTCAGCTGGATGGCTGAGCTGGACCGTCACCCGCACAATCAGAAACACTCGCTCATCTGCAGGTGTGCCTCTGCTGAGCTGAGGACAATTGTGTACTGCAGAGTCCCAAGAGGCTTCCGCTTTTACCTGCAGAGAAGAAAGAAAGAACATATTTTTCCTTCTCTTCCTAAAAACAAAAAGCCTCATGAGGAAACATCCTGGCTTGCGCTGAAGTGGCACACGCCAGTCACCAACGCAGCTCTACTAGAACTACCCTGAGAGACTGTGCAACATGAGGACGTGGCCTGCCTCACCCTAGTCTGGGAAGTGCAGAGCAGAATGTTCCTGGCTGGCTGGCTGGCTTTTAAATTATTTTGAAAAGTGCTCGAACATGAAAAATATAAAAAAATGCAAATTCAGTGCAATGAACTCTGCATATCTTTCATCTAGATTCATCAACTGTTAACATTTGCCACTTTTCCTTCTGCTATCTTTCTCTCAACACATACACACACAGTATTATTGTGGGGGCTTTTTGCTGAATTTTTTCTTTCCTGAATCGCTTTAGAGTAAGTTACAGACATATAACTCTATATCCCAAAATACTTCAGCAAGTATCTTCTAAGAGCAAGGATATTCTCTGACTTAACCACAGGGCAATGATCATAATCAGGATATTTAACATCGATACAACACTATTATATAATACAGAGTCCATATTCAATTTTTTAACTGTTTTGATCTCAGATCACAAATTGCATTTAGTTCTCATGTCCCTTTAGTCTACTTTAATCTGGAAGAGTTCTCCAACCTTTCTTACAGCTCATGACACTGACTTACTTAAAAAAAGGGTACAGGCCCTCTGCTTCACAGTGTGCCACAGGTGGGTTTGTCTGATTGTTTTCCCACTGTTAGATTCAGGTTTTGCATCAGGCACACTACTAAGTAATGTGAACTTCAAAGCGTCATTATCAGCTTTCCTTTAAAAATCTTGAAAAAAATTTCCAATATACTTAAAATTAAAAAATAAGTTTCCATTTTATACTCATCACTCAGATTCAAACATTATTTTTTGCTACACTGGCTTCACCTATTTTTTTACCCCTTTTGAAAAAGTCTTTACTGAAGAATTTCAAAGCAAATCACAAGCATGGTGTCATTATACCTTTATGCATTCAGTAGCATCTTCCTAGAGAATGGACCGCTGCTGATCTAAACTGTGAATATTAACAGAGAACTTTTACCAGGAGAGGGAGTAAAACAGTGAACAAACATAATCTGATGGTCCACTCCTTCTGGAAGTGGTTCCATTCTTTCTGGAAATCATAATGAAAGGTTTTCATTATGTTTCTTGAGAAATGGAAGCTTTGAAATGATGACTTCTCTGACTGTTTCAAAAGGCTCAGGGAAAGGTTAAAGAAACTGTTTTTCATCCAATCCTCCTGCGTTGTTCTTTATTTACCTCTCCATCATGCTGTTTTACAATCTGCAGTTCAAAGAACTCGTCTTCTTCTTCCCCAGTAAGGGTAGCATCCCACCCACCAGCTTCTGGGTCATCAAGATTATCCTGAGAGCTGAAATCATCAGCTAAAAGCAAAGAAGTTCCATTAAATACAGAGATCATTTTAAAGGATAACACCTACCAGTTGAATTTCAATGTGCTTAGTGTTAAATTCTTTTGTCTCAAGTTTCATTTGTTTTTGGCTCTAAAATCTTACATGACATGGATGATGACCATTCAAACAGTTCACAGATATCAGAGCTGGAAAGGGCCTCAAGAGTTTATCTTAACCCAATCTCCTACCTTTATGCCTTATTTTACATGGAAGACAACTGAAGCTAAGATACCTGAGAGGTTACTCAAGGTCAGCCCACAAACATTAATGAAAAGATTGTAACCCAAATTTCCTATCTCTTAGTACACTGAAGAAACAAGAGTGAGAGTGATTCCAATTACCTGACAGTTAAAGTCAACTAAAGAATCAATTGGCTACAGGAACTAGAAACTGGAGAGCTATGCGGGTGGCCCTTTAATTATTCAGTTCCAAGCCTGCCCCCACCCCACTCCCCGTCCATCATAAGCTTGTGAGTAGACATCAAAAATAGCTTTTCTAGTATGTGGCCTTGGGTGGACCAAGAATGGGAATAAGACTGAACAAGGTCCTGATCACGTCCAGGAATATCTATACTAAAAGGTCTTCTTTAAGCTTATTCTTTTCCATTTTCTTGTGTGTGTGTGTGTGTGCGTGCGCACACACACACACACACCTCTCCCACTGATCCAGAACCCAACATAAAACTAAGCCAGAGTCATCCTCAGTCTCCAAAGCTCAAGAGAATAAGACAGGAGAGAGTACAGTGGCAATACATTAACACCCCATCAGGTGGACAGACAGTAAAAGTGGCTAAGTGTTATTTCCTAACTCTGTGTCCATATAAAAATCTTCCACATGTCTAAATAAGCTAAGTAGCTCAAGATGCTAAATACTTTAGATATTATAACTCACTTCCAGCTAGATGGAAGAAAACCCCCGAGGACATCCAATCTTGTCCATTTGGGATGGTTTATTTTAATATGTAGTTCTTCTGCAGATGTTTTAGGAATTCAGCTGCTGACTTTTAACTTATTTTTAGCTCTTTAATCTACCTTTTCATTTTTATTTTCCCTCCTCAGGCAGAGTATATGTAAAATATAGTTACATCCAAAATATTTTACATGAGGGGGAAAAAGTCAGGAAAAAAATATGACAGTTATTTTAAAAATAGGTAATGTGGGAATGAATGGCACGAGAACTCAAAGAAAAAGTGGGAAATTTATTAGATAATGCTAAGAAAACACCAGATAAAATAAAACATGCTACATAAGCAATCACTAGTTATTAGTCCTTTCCAGAGGGAAGTCTCTTCCTAAGAATGAAAGAAAATACTTTAAGCACATGAAAACATTACTACCATCCGAAACTGATGAAAGAACAAAGCACACGCACAGCAGTATGGGTTGCAGAATGAAATGTGAGGACAACCATGATGAAACACACATATCACTGTTATAAAAATAGTATTCTTATAGAAAGTTCATTCTTTCTCAAGAGTCCCTGGACACACATAAAATGGACCCTAACCTTAGACATACAGAACTGCCTACCTGCACACTTTGTTAGAATCTAGATATTATCCGGACACCAATTCATCAGAGGTAAGACTTCAGAAGGCACCTCATAACTTACCATTTAAGTCAAGAAATATAACAGGAATGTGTGTTTCCATCCCAGGAACTGGGGTCCTAAAATATAATGAACAAATAACATCTCAGATAAAGCAGACATTCTCAGCAGCATCTACTTCGGGATACAGCCTTAATACACATTCAGAGCTACTGCAGGTCAAGCCAATAACTCTGCTATTGGGTTTGCTATAATTTCATATCAGAGATGCCACAAAGACTTGACTGTAAGTGCTGCTTCTTTTCACTGGTGCACTCGTGTATAATTATCAAATACCCTGAAACTAGAACTCAGTCTTATAAGACATATATACCTGTTTATAAATGCAGCTCCCTTGTTTAAAGTTACTATCTTATAAAATTATATACCTAAGAAGCCCATATAGTTTAATTTACTATTTTCAATTTCTATAAAGTAGCACCGAACATCTGCTGACAGTACAGTTTTAGCCAGCACCAAAACCAAAAACTCCTGGAGATGCAATTTTATGATGATCGAATGGTCTTTTAAGGGAATGACCCAAGTAATTAACATATTAACTATTTTTTTAAAATGCTAAGTGCACTGGTACTAAATATTGATTTAGATTCTCAGAAATCTTAATTGCTTGGGCCAAAAACAATATTATTTAATAAAACACAGTTTTAGGCCATAGTTATTCCAACTCGTGAAAATAATTTAACAGTTCCTCTAATTCAAACAACTTTTTCCCATATGCTATGATGAGTCTTCCATTAACTAAAGCATAGGCAAATTCAGAAAACAGTCAGTTCGTGAGCATTTAGAACTTCAGAAGACACACGGCAGCGTTCTTACCACTCTGCTGGAGCCCCTGGGATGCCACTGCCCGCAGAGGGGACCATGACCGCATTCCTCTCCTCAGTCAGCGTCAACCTCATCTCTAGAAGTTGAGCTTCACGGTCAGCATCATCCTCTGTTTTATCTGGAATATCAGGAATGAAGGTCAAATACAGATATCTCACTCACTTGCTACTTACACTTTTGTCCTGTGTAAGGACAAAATTTGCCTATATTTCACTTATTGGTTGATGAGGGTTCACTAGAAACTTATTACTTCCCTAACTAATGATAGAAAATTCACAACAAAAAACAATAAGCTAGAGAGGTCAGTGTATTCTTTACAGAGAGGCCATCATGGAAGGCTTACAGTGGAAGGGCACATGAATGACTTCTTTCAGAGTCAGCGGATTCAAGTGCTTTTGGACAAGAAATCTAGAATTTAGCATCTTACTTAAGTTATTTATGAGGGACAATGCTTACTCTGTTTACTGTATTTTCTCTTTGTTGGGGCTGGGGGGACCTCTGCACAGACAACATTACAACTAGATAAATGTTCTTTTGAAAGGATATGACACAAATAAGTAATATCCCTATGCTCTTGCCAACCCCATTACTGATGTGTTCATCTACTTTTAATTTATGTGGTTGCAAATGGGGATTAATTATGCACTAACTTGGGGGGAGGGAAGTATTCAACTTGCTTTTCCTACCATGTTTACTGACAAGCTTTTGCAGTTGGTGATCTAAGTATTCCTGACGTTTTGTTAATGCATTTAGCCATTTTCTACGTAGTCTCTCTAAATCCCGATCCTGGAAGAAAACAAGGGAAATAATGGTAAATATAATGTCAAAACAATACATCTGAAACCAATGCTCTACCTTACCTAACTCTAATATGTTTTGAAAATGCAAAGTATTATACATGAACATTTTTATTACCACCAATAATTGATTATAACCGTTATTCAGAACAGGGACTTTCGGAAATTAAAGCATTATTGTTCTAGGGAAAGACCGTCTCTGAAAGGGCGTTCTCTGATATATAGAACCCGTTTTATTTCTTTTGGCTCAAAAGGCATAACTCTGGCACCAGTAACTAAGATCTTCCATGGGGTCTCTGCTGAATGAAAATCACAGATACTGCTCAATAATCTAAATTTATATTCCTTGGTACTAACATAAGAATTCTTCAAATTTCATCACTACAGCCTTCAACATGTTTCACTGGTCTCAACAAACAATATGTAAATGCTTCTCTTCCTTGTTCTGGTGGGGTTTTGTTTTAGTGGTGGGAAGGGATGGGGGCATTATCAACTGATGAACAATTTACCAGTCAACACCTGACCATACGCTAATCTTACCTCATTTCCTTTCGTAATAAAGTTACAAGGCTAGGTGGGGATCAGTGGAATGCTGTGGATATGGTGTGTATCTGGATTTCACTAAAGCACTTAACCAAATAGCTCATGACATTCTTGTGGACAAGATGGAGAAATGTGAAATCAATCTACTTGAATGAAATCAGAAATGACTGAAATAGCACATCCAAAGAATAGTGATTAATGAAATAATGTCAGCTTAAAAGAAGTCTCTACTGTTGTGCCATAGGACTTTGTATTTAACTCTCTCCGACACAATATTTTTATCAGTGACTTATAGGAAGGCAGACATTGTTATCAAATTAGAATGATGCAAAACCAGGAGAGTGACTACACTGGATGACATAATCAGGATCCAAAGAGCTCTAAGAGTCCTAACAGGACCAACAAGATAAAACTTAACAGACATAAACACAATCTTGCAGATTATGAAAAGGGGCAGAGGGGGAGGAGTGTAAAACCAAACCCGTATTACTCCATAAAGTGGGGAAAAAAGACCTGGCTTAAAATAAGGAAATACCTAGGGAGTGTGGCTTGCCTGAAGCTCAGTCCTTACAGGGAAAGGACAGGAAAAGCAAGGAAGGGAATCTGAAGAACTAGATGGGTAGGGAACCTGGATAGGGAGCTCTAGGTTCGGAAAACGAGAGCAGTCAGAAATGACCTCCTACAAAAAAGAGATTTTACTTTACGTTCTATGAAATACTAGTTCCCTACTCTATTTTAATTTGAAAAAGCAATACTTGAATCTTTAATCAGGCCTATTTTATGAGGCTAACATGCACATCATTACCTGGTAGCTGTCCATGTCTTCCTCTTCCTCCTAAAAGAAAAAATATATTATGCAGAATCGAAACAATTATCCAAGAATCAGGCTATAATAAACAATGTGAATCTTTTCCCATACTTTCTATTTTCTAATTTAATGAATATACTGTTTAATGACTCCCACCTACGCTCACCCTCACTCCTAGTTTCATCATTTTCAGGAAGTTAGAGTAAAACCTTGAGCTTCTCAGAGCAAAGTGAAGAACACTCATTTGACCTTTTCGGGAACCAGTACAATACTTTTCCTGCTGGGTTTACAGTCCCACACCCCAGGGGAAATCAAACACCTGCTGGCAAACAGTCTTTACAAGCCAGTAGGGGGTTTCTGCAGAAGGGTGGGAGACGGTAGAGGTTAATCACTAGTAGGCACTGGGGAGTTTCAGGAGGCTGATGTTTTAACTCTCAGTTTGCCATGTATCAGGGCAAAACCAACAGGCGGATGTTGTGATTCCATGCAAATGCAAATACAGAAAAGGGGGAAAAAGTCATCAAAGAAAAACAAAAGAAATACTGAAAGAATTGTTTGTGGAAGGCAGGTTCTAAAAGACTCTCTTGTTTGGCTGGGTCTTTCAACAAGAACAGAAAAGGCACAGAAACGTACATGAAAGGTCTCTTGCATCTTGGGAGATCTGAGTGCTCTAACTTTCACACATCCGATGCCAACAGACAATACACATTCTTCCATCAGGGGTAAAGTCCCAGACTCCTGCACGGACTTCACCTCCACGTGGACTCGCCGGGACTGCCCCTGCATCACAGACAATTTTAAGAGTTCCTTAAAATCAGTTTGAATCACAAAAATTTGGTTTAGAGAGACCCCTACAGGCTGATGCTGGGAAAAGTGTTTAACTTGGAGACACTATCTCATTATCGCTTAAATGTTAAATAGTAAACTACAAAGTGAAAAACTAACGAGGAAAATTATTTACCTTTTAAGCAAGTAGAATGACACAGAATATGTGGTTTATGTATTTTTTTCAATAAAAATGAACATTAAAACATTGTAACAAAAGAAACACAAATAGCTAGACAATAAAAAATGTTCAACTTACTAATAATCAAAGTATAGATTAAAATAAGCATGATATATTTATTTTCACTTACTAAACTAGCAATTATCTTTTAAAAAGGCAATTTCCAATACTGCCCAAACTTTATGAAACAGGCAATTACATACACTATTGGTGGGAACATACAAATTGGTAAAGCTTTCTGCAGAGCAATTTGCCTTAAAAATAAAGGTTTCCCTTGACTCAGAAATTCAACTTTCTAGGAATCTTGTCTAAGTAAATAGTCATGTATATAGATAAAGAATTATAAAGCAATGTTAAGAATGACAAGAAACTATTTACAAATTATTATTAATAACTGATTAAACTTTAGTATATATAAAATATTACAGTCATTAAAATACAGTTGTAGAAAAATATACATACTGTTTTAAGTTAAAGAGTATGGTGACAGATGTTAACCATATTTTTTAAAAAATGAGCATATCACCAAACCCAGCATATATAGTATCATCTACTTCAAAAAAATAAGCAATCAGAGTAGAAATAAGAATGATTACTACTATTCTGGATTCACTGCTCTAATCCCAAAATAATTTGAAACCAAGCAGCAAAATAAAGAATTGATCAGAAAGACAGTATTCCTTCCTAAGCACATTTTCAGAATAAATGCTGTGTGACTCTGTATATTTATAAAAAAGTAATATTTTTAAAATCTCAGTATTTCCAAATTACTGACTTCAAAATTTGTTTATAAATTCTAGAAATATAAAATAGAATCTGAAAAATAGAACTTGAATATACAATTTCAAATTAGTTATTCTCCCTCTTCCATCACATTTTAATTCCCAAGAGCTTGATATTATCAGAAAAATCAACTTAGACAATGATTTATCCTATCAAGCTAGACTGGAAAAGATGGACTACAGATGTCTTTTGATTTAATACTTTCCAAGGACTATGCATCAGATATTTTGTGGAAAGAGTACCTAAGAAAACATTTTAATTGTTTAAAATAGTTTAGTCATTTCAATTAGCTACTTTTGTTTATTTACTTTGCCTAAGACAGAAAGTGGCCTATTTTAAATGTGTGTCCAAATGTGAAATGTGAAATACATATACTCTGGGGAGGATTCAAGGAAGAAAAGCAGGGGGAAGATGCAGGAATAGCTTAATGTTCCATTGAAAAAGCTTTGAAGAGTATACTTAAACGATTAGATTGAACTTCTTGTAACTGCTGATATTTGACCATTTTTTAACTACAAAATAAGAAATTTCATATGGTTAACCTAATCAGTTTTCCTCTGTCACTTTTCCTATTCAAAAACAACAGGTTCCAATTTTGAAATATATTGAATTCAGTGAGTCTACCATCCAGGCCCTGTATGACCTAACTGCCATGTGCTTCTATAATGTCTTCCGTTACTGCTTTCCAGCTCTTTCTACGTGTTACTTTCTACCTAAACTTACCTAATTCCAACCTCTGCATCTTTAGATATAAAAAACCTTTCTAGCCTTTGCATAATTCTTTCAGCATCCACGTTAAGACATATCCATCAAAAAGGTCTTTCCCAATAAACCCAACGTTTCTTTGAACACTTAGTTAGCAAAGGTTGTCAGAAATATGACAAATACTTAAATATTCAATTTACACTAAACCACAGAAAATTATCTGGTCTTACTTTCCAGGAGATGAATTTCTAAGGCATCCAAAAAAGATATATATAGGTTTAACAGATGTTCAGAAAAAGATGTTTTTCACAACTTTAAGAATCCTATTTTATGTATGTGTATCTCAATCTATAATTTAAACTAATTTCCTTTTGCTCTTAGTTCCTTGACCATATGTGAATGAATTTACTAAAATTCATTTGCTGGGGTCACAAAATAAGTGCTTATCATCCTCCCCCTACAAAAACATTCAGGAACTTAAATATTTAAGCAAACTTTCTTTTTCCTTTAACTTTTTCTCATATTTTGCTTTGAATGATTTCAACACTCATTTTCTAGAGCTATTCTAATATTTTACTATTGTTCTAAAATATAGAAACTATCATTGGATGCACTATTCCACTACATGTTGAATTAAAGTAGAGCAAAAAGAGTATTTCCAAACCTATTATGTAAATTCTATCAAAATATTCTCTCTCATCTTTAGTTGTCAGCACAGACACTTTCCAGATTGTAATCTGTCTGGAGTTAAGTGACAATTCCCACATATTTCTCAGCCATACTGATTTCTGGCAGGTATTCATATCTACCTAGCTGCATTTATTTAACACCTCCTGTGGTATCATAAAAAAAAATATTTGGTCTTTGTCCTCAGTTCCTAGCAAAGAGCTCCAAAAATTCTTGGAATTTCCTGAGTGATAAAAAGTTACAGGCACATCATTTAATGATGTGACTTTTAATGTGGGGACTCTTGGCAGGCCCCCAGAGAGCTTCAGAAGACGGCTGCTCAAGAGAAAGACCAAGACTGAATTAGAAGCTGAAACTTTCAGCCTCACCCCTCAAGGAGAGGGGAGTGAGGGGCTGGAAGTTTAGTATCTCCAGGGACCAAGGCTGTCATCAATGTGCCTATATGATGGAATATCCACAAAAACCTACAAACAACGGGTTTTAGAGAGCTTCCTGGTCAGTGATCTTCCAGGATGGACAGGACAGGAAGCCTAAGCTTAGGAATCGGCACTCTGAGAGGACATGGAAGCTCCTCATCCTTCCTCCCATATCTTGCCCCACGCACCTCTTTCATCTGGCTGTTCCTGAACTGTATGTATGCTTTACAATAAACTGGTTAACAGTAAGCAAAAGGCTTTCTTGAGTTTTGTGAGTCATTTTAGCAAATTATCAAACCTCAGGAGGAGAGCTGTGGGAAACCTCGACTTTGTAGCCAAGTTGGACAGAAGTGGATATATAACCTGGGAATCTGACACTTGCTACAGTGTCTTAAGTGAAGGCAGTCTTGTGCTTAAGTCTGAGCCCTTATATCTGTACAGTCTGATGCTAACTCTGATGATTAAGGTCCAAACTGAATTGTAGGACACCCAGATGGTGTCTGCAGAGAAATGAAGAATTGGCTGGTGTCAGGAAGAAAAAACACTTCACACCTCCCATGTACCAAGCTCTGTGCTTCATATACACAGTATCTCCAATCCTCACGCTAAGAGTGAACCTCAGCACGCCAGACTTGGGAGGCCTGTTCTTTCTGCCACATCACACTGCATCATTGCTTCTCCTTGTCTTTAAAAATATCCTAATGCTGCTTGATATATTTATTTTATTTTATACAATTCAATTCTAATTTGTTCTTTAATGCTTATCTTTTTCTTAAACCTAACGAAAGCTCATTTGAAAATATAAATAGAAATATTTTTGAAAAATGAAAATACACATGAAGTAGGAGATGATTTTAATATAGGAAATGGACTTGGCCAGTCTAGATTTCATTATCACTGGCATGTCTGCTAAAAGGAATCTGACATGATGCATTATGGTGCCAAAGACTCTAATGCTACCATTCAGGACAGCAATGGTCACAGTTCTGTTACCTGCCGGAGTTGGAAGATTCCTCCTGTTCGCACATCCCTGGCAGAAATTACTTCTACAGGGCAGTATTCACCATTCTCATTCTGTTCCAAGATCTGAACCCAGAATTCCATTTTCCTGGTGACTTCACTCCATCTAGGAAATAGCAGAAGTTCTTGGAAAATCATATATTTTTATTTTAATACAGGCAGCTTACAATCCTACATTTGAGAATTAACAATAACAATAACCTCCAAACAGAATAATTCAATAGAATGATCTGTAGTTCAGTGAGTAATATACAAGTACATATTAGCAAATATAGTTACTTGGTAAAACTTTCTAAATACAAAAAAAAAAAAAAAAGAAAAGAAAGAAAAAGGAAAATCTGGTTCTCATCTACATATGAAAAGTATAAGTATATGCTTTTAGTCATTTCCTTTTAACTCTTCTTTTTAGATTCCTGGTCAACAAATAAGTCTGCTTCTTCCCATCACTGATTACACTTGAAAAGAACTTTCAGTTAAAGACAAAATAAGTAAACCTAAATTCTAGTGTATATCTTGATTCCTTCTCTCTACAGTTGAGTAATTAGAAATAATTCATAATGATAAGCCCTACCTATTCTCCAACATTTTATTTCACTTAATTTATAATAAAAGTTATGTATTATACATTATATATTGTAGGTAAGTATATAACCATATGTATTTAATCAGCTTCCATCACTCTTTAAAGCTCACTCTAAGGAAGTTTAACTGTGCTGTTAATGCCCTGGAAACTCCTCCATCTAGTCCTGATAATGCTCAGAAAATGACAACTTTCACAAATGATAGTATTAATCTCAAAACAATTTTTAAAATTATAAATGGAATCAGAGATATCTAAAATTCACCTGTCCCGAAGACTACGTGTTTTTGCTTGTATGATCCCCAAATCCCAAAGGGCTGGATTTTTCCGAGGATCAGTCACCTTATGGCCATATATTTCAATTGCTAATGCCCCTTCTGAAAGGTGCTCAATAAAATCTTCAGTGATGTTAACAGTAAACTCCTGAAAGAAAATAATTACAGAAGGAACACATTCTGGTAACCTTATGCTTACTTATATCAAACATCATATAATTACTTCACCATGGAGAAGAGAAATAGAAAGGAATGTTTTATGAAACAGAACTGTCGTACTACACCCATAATGAATGAATGCTCAGAGGGTCTAAGATTCTTGACTTTAAAAATAACTGACTTTTTAAAAATGTTTTACCTTAAAAATCTATTGTAAAGACCAGCATCATATTCTATTTTGTTACTAATATTTTGGGAGTTATTTTTTTAAAGTATAAATAATTTTATTAAGAATTAAAACACTGATCCACAACATTTTGATTTAAAAGTTATTACACAGCAGTATAGAGGGAAAACAGTTTTTCCCAGTTTTCAGGAAGCTATCTCCAATAACAGAGAAAGGAAATAATGACCATCAGTGCAAAAAAATCACCTATCTCTAAAAATCCTCCCAACCTGTCCAAGATAGATATAAGATAGCATTTTGCAATAATTAGGATTAAGCTCTAAAATTGTTTATTTTAAAAAGTGATAGAATCTCCACTCTTTCTCTCAGTCTTTAAAACACTAAAGACATTTCTATGTTTTAAACAGATTAGAAAGACACTGCCCTCTTGAAAAAAAAAATGCAATGAATCGACTGTACCACAGTAGAAAAAATAAATCTACAATCTGACCGTCTTGGCTCTGCCAGTTACCAGCCATGGGCAAACTGGCCTCTCTGAACTAGCTCCTTCTCTGAAAAACAGCAATACAACTGTGGTAAAGATCAAATGAAAGAATAACATAAAGTGCTTAGCAGAGCATTAGGTGCTCAATAAAGTCAGTTCTTGTCTCTTTTCTACCTTCACTTTTTCTAACATTAGTTTCTTAACCTTTTTAGATGACAATTTTTCCAGTAATCTAAATGCAAAACGTGGATTCCTTTTGGAGAAGAGCACACGTATATTCTTACGTGTATGTGTATTCACACGGAAGTTAACTCCTGATTGAGGAGGAATTAAATGCAAAACTTTAAGTTTTTTTCCCAGCTTTACTGAGATATAATTGACATGACACTTTGTAAGTTAAAGGTGTACAGTGTGTTGGTAACACTTTTTACATTTTTACTACAGTCCCACTCTCAGAAACTCTGATCCAAGACATATATTGGTACCAAACTAGTCAACAAAATAAGGTTCGTTTTATAGTTTTGTTTTTACCTGAGTACTTAAATGTTGACCAAGTCTGGAAAACAAACTTACCTTACAATGATCAAAGACAACCATGCACTGAGGCTCCTTGTTAACAGGAGAGGATGTGGTATCTACTTCGGGTGCAACAATTACTGGCTCCTGTTGATCCCAGAAGTTGTATTTGCAGAATACAAAGTGGGACAGATGCTGTGGCAACCCGGTGGCTTGGAGTATTTTAACCTGAAGGAAAAGAAAGGTGCTGTTTGTTTTTAACTCAGAAAGTGCCAAGAAATACTGAGTCAGAGATATGGACTACAGTCCTAACTGTTGGTTTACGCAGACAAAATTCCATTCACCCTGGGGTCATGCTTCTGCCTCTGTGAACTAGTGATAACCACTGATATATTTAGTGAGAGGTTGACACAGGGTAACGACAACCGTGACTATAAAGGTGGATGTTTTAAAGCATTTAAAGGCTGATGATGAATACTTAAATTCTAATTTCTTATATCATCATCATCAAATTATAATAATCAGAAAAAGAAAGTCCTCAAACGTCAACACCATTCAACAAAATGGCTATGAATACAACATAAGAACACAGGATCGTTAAGAATGACGGATGAAGAACAAATCAGTGTATGAGCCAATGAGCAATAAATATTCAACGAAGGGCAAAAAAAATTTTTTTGATACTTTAAAGTATAAAAGGAAACATGTTCTCGAGTACAATGTTACATGCTACTAAAACATTTTTTGAAAAACTTTATCATGGAATCATCAGGAATGTATACTTTAAAGACCTAGAGAGGAAGAGGAGGAGATTAAAGATGGTGAATGTTGACCATTCTTGGCACCAACACTTACTAAATGCCTTCTCTATGCACATTCAGGGAGGAGAGGAGAATCAAAGGAAATGTGCCCCGGACTACACGAGTGTAGGGTTTTGTGATAACAATGTACAATCAGAAATGTGTATCCAATCAGACCCAAATGACACCAGAAGAAATGCCCATTTTAGATTTTAAAGCAGCCAAATATTCTATTTCTTTTGGAGGTAGCATCAGATTGATTGTTAAGCTAGAGTTTTTATGGTTAAGTTGGAATATCCTAAAACTCCTCCAATCAAGAAGGAAACTAAATCCTAAAATTAGTTAAGCTAAACTAAATTCTCGTTTTATAATTGATTAGGCCAACTTTCATATGACTGAACATTGATCTTTTACTTATTCTTCACCTGGTCACTTCTTGCATATTATATGATGCACTCCACCTCCAATAAATAAATTTAACAAAAATAGATTTGACTATGTGGCAGAAAACAATGTAGTTCTGAAACTATAAATATAAAAATAGTCTTAACACTTCATAAAGCAGGTGACTTTATTTTCCTTTATACCAGGTTTATAATAAGTAAGCAACGAATAGGAACTCCCTGAGATGGCAATAAAAGTTTGAAACATCTAGATAACAATTCCCTGACAGGCTATAAAATATAAAAGATGGCTTGAATAACATTTTATTCATTCAAACCAAATACTGTGATCAGTATTCAGCAGTTAATTTTTCGTTAAATTTTAAAAACCACTTTTTCATTAAGTGTTAAAAATGCTTAATATATTCTTTAAGGTGAGGCAATGTGGTATTTGGGAAGATTACAAGACTTAAGAATACAAAGACCTAAATAAAAGATCTTTTATTAGCTTCTAATTAGTTTCTGTTTTTGAGCAAATTACTTGAAATCTTAGTTTTCTTAAGCTTAGTTTTTCTCCTATGTGAAACAGGATAGCTACCTAATGATACTGGTGTGAGGGCTGACCATTCTGATGAAATGAAATGAATGAAAGTACTATCAGGCTTTGAGGGGATAGATATTTAATACATGTGTCTTTGTAATTAAATTCCATCTTTAAAGCCAATATTTTTTCTTAGAAATCAATCTCAATTTTAAGATTGAAATAAATAAGAAAACAAGATTTAATATGCTGAACTCTCTCCAATAGGCAACTTCTCAAGAATATGACTTTCCAGGAATGAAGAATATCAGGAATGAGAAATATTTGTATATCTATAAAGAACATAGGTTTGGGTTTTTCTGCTCTTGTATTGCAGGCAGAAACCAAAAATCACCACAAGGTGTCAGAATATCACAGACTTCAACTAGCCACTGCTGGAGATACTCCAGATAGATACTTGTGAAACTAGGAATGTCAGATGACATTCATGTTGTTGGAAATTCTAAAATATATTAAATTGTATTTAATGTAATTGAAAATATCAATGTTAATATGTGCATACTTTTTTTCATCACAGAAAAAGAACCCCAGACTTCTTTTATGGGGTGGTAATACATCACCCACAAGATCTTAAATGTCCCAACACTGGTTTCTTTTGTTTTTTTTCTATAGTTTATTTGTCTTCCTCCTTTTACACAAAAAGCTATTACATGCTCGAAATATGGTCTCTAGAAACTCTGACTGAAAAGAGTCAGGTTCCACGGAGTAATGGCTGATTCCAGGTTCCACAGGAAATATACAGTATAAGAGCAGAACATCTGTCATATCAGAAAACAAAAAAAACTAGCACAGTCTATGAGGGTTAGGGATGTGTCAAAAGGACTCCAGGGCCAACTGAAGAGGCTCCCACAAAAGTGGGATCGTTTGAGCTTCAATATAGGCAATAAATACAATGGATTAAAACACATCAAATGTGTTTTAATCCAATAGTACATAATGATATTAAAACTAAAGCCAAAAAATCTCATTGGTCACTTTTAGATATTAGTGGTAAAATCAATTCCTTATTTTGAAAATTAGTAAAGAAGGGGAGAAAATGGAGCATTTACCCTGACTTTCCTATACAAACTGTATCTCTGAATAGCAAAATAGTTGATAGGAAGATTCTCTCTATAGAAGGATTTCAACTAATAAATGAAGGAATGATTGAATTACAGTATCATTCTTTTCTAACATCTACTGAAATATCTTGGTAATAATCACCAGTGATTTCTAACATCCCCAAAAGAGAACCAGACACAATGTGCCTTCTAACAGAAGAACCACCTATAAGGTACCCTCACTATTCCCCGTCTTCGACACATCACTTTCATATCTAACTACTAATTTATCTCAATTACATCCTAACATGTTAAATAAGACCAATCAGCAAAACCCAGACTATAAGAAAACACAAGGCAACAACCCAGTTTCTACAATAAGTAAATTGTATGGTAAGAGAGAGAAAGAAAGACACAGAAAGACAGACAGACAGTGAGAGAGACAGACAATGAGAACATGCACAAATGCCAGGGCCTAAAGATTAAAATAGACTTAAGAGGCACAATAATTAAAACAATCAAAGAAATTGACTGCAAGTTTCATATTAAGCATTAATTTTTTTATTATGGTTATACTGGCTTTTTTATGTATACCTTTGGAAATACTAAACTATTTATAAATGAAATATGATGTCTGTGTTACTTCAAAATAATCTGCAGGAAGGGGATAGCACAGAAGCGGCATAGGTGTATGAATGAAACAAGACTGACCATGAATTGATAACTGCTGAGGGAAGGTAAATGGGGATCAATAACACTTTTATCACTACTTTTATATATGTTTATTATCTTCCATTTTAAAAATCTTAAGATATTTTAACTTTATTTTTTTAAAAAGATTTGTTACCCAGGATATACTTCTTCTTTTCAGTGACAAAGACAAATCTCCCAAGTGAGATAGTACCCTTGGATGTTACTTTACTCATGGTAAACTTTCACATAGTTGCATTTATTAGTCCATCGTTAAAATGGTGCATTATGGAATCATAAAGCCTATGTCTCCATCTTTGCCTCAAAGGAAATAACCTCAAAGGACATGTTCTGAGATCAAGTACAATACAATAAAGATTAACCTTTTAGTGAATTAAGAATTCACCACCCCCCCTCCATAGTGAAGTAACTGACTTTAAACATCTGGGGCCTGCTTAATATATGCAAGAACCTATAGAAAGTAGCCCAACATTTAACAGCTTTAGCTTTCCCATACCTTGCAACTAATGCCTAACTTACTCCTTTCAATATCAACTTCAATTCTAGAATTATTTGCTGAGACACAGGACCAGACCTAGGATGGATTATGAAATAAGAGTAGAGTTTAGGCTTCCTTCACTTCAGCTTTTAATGGCATCCTTCTCACTCCCATATTATTCCTATGCCTCTCACTGATTTCTCTTCCTTAAAATATTTTTAACTGATTCCTCAATGGTCCTCAACCAATGGCGCAGGGGCCCACTAGAGTGTCTGAAAAATGTATGAGGGGATTTTTTTCATTGTCATGAGTAACAAGGGTGGTACTACCTATGCTGACTGAGCAGGAGTACAAGAAGGTAATGACCTACCTAAAATCTACCTAGCAACCACCCATGAAACTACCACAGCACCCTATGGGGCAAGAGTTTTATGCAACCACGTCCTCCTTCAAGTTCATGCTGTCATTTTTCTAGAAACTTTCCTCAGATCTTACGATCTGAATAATTAATTATCTCGCCTGTGTCCCTTAATTCATTTGTCTACCTCTCCCAGAACACTTTGGTCACACAATAATGGAGTCTTCTGTTCCCTTGTGTGTCGCCCTGACGTATACACACCAGGCTGCTCCTTAAGAAGTCCAGATAAACACAAATCCATATAATTTTGGAGCGGAATGGACCAGAGAAAAGAGCTATCTTATCCAAGGCTCCACAGTGGAAGGTAGTCGAAGTACCTGGCTAACCGTTACATCAAGATATATGATGAAATATTAAATACTGAAGATTTACTGAGAGACAGCTATTTTCAAATTTTGAAAAAGAACACAATATTTATTATCTAAATATTCATAATTCTCAAAATCAGCCATACTTCTACTTCTAAATGAAACTGGGACTCACCATGCATGTCAGTTTGCTTTCATGGGATTCCTTATCAAAGGAGATATCAGCGGCATCATCCCCTCCGGCCAGCCTTTCCACGATGTCACCACTGATTCGCATCACCTCTACGTGCAGCCGACCTGCCACCTATACCGATGAGGAGAAAAATAGATACTTTTTCCAAATTTTGTTCTTTCTTCTGTTTTAGAATCAAGTGGTTAGGTTAATAGTATATGAAAATTTAGAAGCCTCGGTTCTAAAACTTACTTTCCCACAAAGTACTTGGTATAATCACCATAAAGCAGTATGAAAACACAGGTATTAATAATACACACAAATATCACTTGTCATCACTGATGAAACTCAACAATATACCATGAACATCCTACTATTTCTTGAACCATTCTCTGCAGGATACAAGGCATGAAGAGAAAACTAACCTCTCCTTTCTGGTTGACGATTGGAACAGCATATTGTAACTTCACATCATAGAAGAGGGACTCGAGGAAGACATTAGCCACCCCAATGAGGCTATGATTTTCCTGCTCATCAAAGAATGGATCAGCACGCTTGAAATAAGAACGTATTACCTTTAAAGAGATTCAGAATATACAACTTCAGAAAATCGCTTAAAATAAGTGTATTAAATGTATTTTAGATGATAACCTACTACCTACCAATTTAAAAAAGACATTAAACTTAGCTGAAGTAGAGTACTATATTTTATTTCTCTCTCTCTCTCTCCTTCCCTATATTTCTCTCTCTCCCTCTTCCTCATTCCAATTTGAATGGTGGTCAGCATCCTTCACCCATGAGAGAGCAATTCCAGTAATATGTCATTACTTTTATTATGTGTTCTTTATGTGGAAACCTTACCACGAAAACAAAGAAAATATATATTGACTAGAAAAAGCAGAGTGTACAAAAGTGATTTTCATTTTTCCTTCATACCTATTCCACTTGTTCCTACCAAATCATTAGATGTGCTGCTGCTAATGAGAGGTGACCCCTTACAGGTGAGTGATTTGCTTTTTGTATTTGTTGTTAATGTCATTTTATTTCTACATTAAAACGGGGGGAACAGAGAAGAAAATAAAAAAAAAATTAAGAAAAAATGTTAAAGATAGTGCATTAAACTATAAGAAGTCATTTTTATTGAGGACAGTCTGGAAAAATAAATATTTTTATAAAGCAAAGGCTAAGAAAGTAAAAAACTCTATGCATAAACAGGACCAGCAGTGTTGAAAATGTGTAAAAATATACATAATACATATTTTAAATGTGTACAAGTACACAGCTGAGCTAAATGAGAAAACCTGCAACTTGAAGAGAGTACCAGTCAGATTTATGGCACCTATTTAATGATCAAAATGCCTTCAAAACATGTTCCTAATAGTATAAATATTAAGGTACCACTGATGTTCAAGTCATGAAAACAGATATTGTAGGTTTATTATTTGCAACGTTAAATGTGTTAAAAAATGAGAAGAGAGATAATAGGGCATGATCTCTAACCTAAATAAATTCACAATCCAGTACAGGAGACAGAAATATGTAACACCAATGAAAGAAAGAATGAAATATTTAAAAAGCTACTAGAAATCCAAATAATACAAAATAAGAAAAAAAAGAAGATAGCAGAAAAATAGGTTATTAAAATTCTGATTCACTGAACAACTTAGAGGATTAAAATAAATATTCTAGAAACAAGATTACTACTTCAGAAAAATGAACACTTTTTCCCTGAAATAGGTTGACTCGTTCTTGCTTGATTCCTTCCATGAATGCCGATTAAGTAATTTTTTCAAATAACTTACTGGGGTATCTTCTTCACACTCCTTCCACTCCTGGTAAAGGTCTCTCATATCCAACAGCCTGTTGTCCAGTTTTTCCAAGGACCAAATCTGCTTTCCTTTTCCTTTTCTTCTCACTTGGATTGCAGGCTCACTAAGAAGAGAGCCTCTCTGCAAAGATAATAAGAGTAACTATGCGAAACACAAAGATACCTATCGTGGAAGTTAACCCAAAACATTCTATACCCACTAGTCAAATAATATCATCAACCAAAACTGAAACTGCTATCATTCTTTATTCTGTGAATTGCAAAGCTTTCCAGAAATCTTACAAGCTTAATATAATGAATGCTTTCATAGCCAAGTGCAATCAAATTTTAAATGATAATTTAAAATATCATTGAAGTTGAATATAAATTTAAATTTAAAACACAAAAGACAGACCATGTTTAATGGGAAATCAAAAATAATGTATCCGGGCCATCATGTGACCGGAGAATATGAGTGGGTCAAAAGAGAGTCACAAGTATTAAATGGTAGGGGAAGGTTTGCTGGGATGGGTAGTTAAGAAACTATCTTTCATCTTCCAAAAGTTTAAATTTAAAAATTTTTTTGAATGGGTAGTGTCTTAATGTGGCACCAAACACAAAATGTTTAAAAGAGTAAACTGAAAAGTATAAGAATCATATGATCATATCAATAGATGCAGAAAAAGTCTTCAACAAGATACAGCAACCATTTATGATCAAAACACTTAACAAAATTGGTACAGAAGGAAAGTACCTTAACATAATAAAGGCCAGATATGACAAGCCCTCAGCCAATGCTATACTTAATGGTAAAAAACTAAAAACCTTCCCTCTAAGATCAGGAACAAGACAAGGTTGCCCACTATCGCCACTGTTATTCAATATAACATTGGAGGTCCTAGCGAGTGCAATCAGACAAGAGAAAGATATAAAAGGCATCCAAATAGGAAACAAAGAAGTCAAATTGTCACTATTTGCAGATGACATGATTCTCTATATAGTAAACCATAAAGACTCTATAAGGACACTACTAGAAACAATAAGCAAATACAGTAAAGTTTCTGGATACAAAATCAATGTTCAAAAATCAATAGCATTCCTATACTCTAATAATGAAGTATCAGAAAAAGAAGTGGAAAAAATAATTCATTTTGCAATTGCAACAAAAACAATAAAATACCTAAAAATAAATCTAACAAAACATGTGAAGGACCTAGCCTATATAATGAAAACTGTAAGACCCTATAAAAGAAAACGAAGAAGATACAAAGAAATGGAAAGCTATTCCATATTCTTGGATTAGAAGAATCAACATAGTTAAAATGACCTTATTATCTAAAGCATTAAACAGATTTAATGCAATCCTCATCAAAATCCCATCGGCATTTTTTAAAAAAATAGAACAAAAAATCATCAGATTTATATGGAAGCACAAAAGACCCTGAACTACTAAAGCCATCCTGAGAAAAAAGAATGAGGCTGGAAGCATCACTCTGCTGACTTCAAATTATACCACAAAGCAACAGTAATCAAAACGGCATGATATTGGCAGAAAAATAGACACACAGACCAATGGAATAGAATCAAGAGTCCAGAAATACACCCATATTTATATGGGCTGGTAATTTTTGACAAAAACGCCTAAGATACGCAGTGGAGAAAGGAAAGCCCCTTCAATAAGTAGAGCTAGGAAAACTGGAAAGCCACCTGCAAAAGAATGAAACTAGACTGTTGTCTATCACCACACACCAAAATTAACTCGAAATGGATTAAGGACCTGAATATAAGACCTGAAACAATAAAATGCATAGAAGAAAACATAGGAACTACAAGGACATTGGGCTTAAAGAGGATTTTATGAATTTGACCTCAAAGGCAAAGGAAGTAAGAGCAAAAATAAATGAATGGGACTACATCAAACTAAAAAGCTTCTGCTCAGAAAAAGAAACTATCAACAAGGTAAAGAGAAGACCATCCGAATGGGAAAATATATTTGCAAGCAACACCTCTGATAAGGGCTTAATATCCAAAATATACAAAGAATTCATATGACTCAATAATAACAAAAAAACAAGTGATCCAATCAAAAAATGGGCAGAGGACCTGAACAGACACTTGTCCCTAGAGGACATACAAATGGCTAACAAATATATGAAAAGATGCTCAACATTTGCTAGTTATTAGGGAAATGCAAATCAAAACCACAATGAGATATCATCTCACACCTGTTAGAATAGCTATAATCAACAGGACAAGTAATAACAAATGCTGGAGAGGATGTGAAGAAAAAGGAACCCTCATCCACTGCTGGTGGGACTGCAAATTGGTACAGCCACTATGGAAACATTATGGAGGTTCCTCAAAAAACTGAGAATTGACCTACCATGCAATCCAGCAATCCCTCTCCTGGGTATTTACACCAAAGACTTGGAAAACTCATGTTCGAAAAGATATTTGTACACCGATGTTCATAGCAGCATTATTCACAGTGGCCAAGACATGGAAGCAGCTGAAGTGTCCTACAATAGATGATTGGCTAAAGACGCTGGGGTACATATATACAATGGAATATTACTCAGCCATAAGAAGAGATGAAATACTGCCATTTGCAACAACATAGATAGACCTTGAAATAATCATTCTAAGTGAAATCAGCCAGGTGGAACAGGTTGAAAATCACATGATATCACTTATATGGAACATAAACCTAAAAGCAACAAATGAACAGGACAAACAAAGACTCATGGATGTGGACAATGGACTAGTGGTTACCAGAAGAGAGAGAGTAGGGGGAAATAAAAAAATAAAATGTTAAAAAATATTATGTATATATAGTATGAAAAAAACTGTTTTTTGTTTTGTTTTGTTTTTTAAAGAACTGGGACCAAGTGGCAATGAGCAATATGCTGCAGCATCATAATGTGGCCCTCCTGCAAACAACTACAACAGGGATTGGAAAAAAGAAAAAGGATAAACTTCTATCCCTTACCAAAATCACCAGACAGAGGCAAGAACAAGGCCAGGAGTAAGGACCAGAACAAACAACAGCATTCACAGCATGGGAAGGGCATGGAATGAAATCAGTTTTCAAGTAACAAAAAAAAAAAAAAAAATAATGGTTTTTTTGGATACAAGTATGCAAGATCCAATCTGAATTAAGGGGACTATCTCCTTAAGAAATATTTCCTTGTTCAGCTCCTTAGTTTGGCTAAAATCTGAAAATACTAATCTATTAAATCAATAAAAAGTGGATTAATAGCTGTCTGTTAACAATGTCTGCTTCAATTCTAGCAATGTGCGTCATCTCTACCAGCAACAGAAACAGTCCCATGAACAACTTATTATTGGGTGTCTGGGAGGAGAGACAAGTCCAAAGTGACCTAAGTCTCTTCTAGGTGCTGACCTGGCTGCCCTGAGGCAAGGTTGCTTCCTCCCACAAGGCCCAAGCCAGGATACACAGAAAAGGGCTACGGTCATGCTCGGTGTGGAAAAATGCACGTGGTTCTGTTTTTTCAACCCAAACACTTGAATGGAAGAAGATCTTGCTCTTCTCAGTCTTCTAGAAGAAGCTGAGCCCAGTGCCCTCTCTGCCCATGATCTGCTTTCCTCTATTGTTTTTTGTCTGTGAGTCCCACTGCACCCATAGTTTGTCCTACGAATACCAACAAGCAAAATAAACTTCTAAGTGAGTAAAATCTTAAAAAGTATACGCAGAATATATATCAAAAGAATTCTCTAAGAAGTAATGATTGTATTATATCATAATATCTTTATTACTGAAAACATTAAGCATCATATTTGCAAATACCTACTCTGTGTAAAACATTGATGCTGTTACGTTGTAAGAGAAAGGAAGATGTGGCCTTAAATTAGAATAGAACACCCAAGGATTCATTAAAGCTTTGCTATGTTGAATATTGTAGGAAAAACAAAGCACCTGGACCCTTAAAAATTTATCTGAATACAAAATTCTACCTAATCTATCAAAAATTATGTATGAACATGATCAAGAGCTAAAAAAGACCCTAAATAAGAAAGAAAGGAGAACAACTGAATGGCAAGGGTAGATTTTGATGGGACTTCCCCATCTACATTTTATTAAGTTTATTACATCACACAAAAAAATTTGTGATCTTGAATACACACATGAAACAACTGATGAACAGTTTTTCAAGGTAATCTATTAACAAGTAGAAAATAACATGGCATAAGAAAAATAAAACCTAATTTGGTGGAGGGGGCGTTATAGAGTGGTAACAGAATGAAGAGGAAAACCACTTCGGAAAAATTCATCAGGGAAGACTTCTCAGAAATAATTAAAACGAATTTGAAGAAAGGGAATTGACTGAAATAAATTGGTAGGGCTGGGGCAGGGGAGGTAGAGAGGCTATTTCTCATGGATAATGGATATACTCGCACAAATGCAGAGAATTAAAGGGAAGTAAATTCTACTTGAGAGAGGAAGACAAGTACCAAAGGACCTAGACTGCGGAGAGTAGAGATGGGGACGAGGGCAAATCCACTGGTATTTAAATAACACTGGTGAAATATAAAGCAGCTTTATCCAATGATATCTTTGTTTTTCCCACTAATGGCAAACTGACCTTCCTATTGGCATCAAGGCTGGAGGCTGGAATCTGCAGGGTTACTTTATATTCTGTCCTTTTATCCAGTTCTTCCGCAATGTAACTAGCTTCTCTCACCAACAGATTGGCTTTAACAATTTGTTCCCTTAGCCTCATCAGGCTGTTATTCAGTGTTGCTTCTCTTTAAAAATAAAAAAAGTGTTGCGGGGAAAGAGAAAACCATCAAACAGCATATCAGAATTATACAGTACATGATATGTTAAGGACAAATTGCCAACCAAGCTTTACAACTGTCTTTTGCACACAGGGACTACATTAGTGACACTGGCCCATGCATGCCCTTGTATTTGGCCTACAGGATAAGCCCTGGCACACACTTGTGTAACAACAGGCCCAAGATGAGGGCAGAGCTTTGCAAACCTGACTGTATACAAACCAACTGTGGCTCTTGATAACTGAAGAATCTAACTCAGTAGGTCTGCGGCAGGGCCTGAAATGCTACATTTCTATCCATCTCCAGACGACAAGAGATGCTGCCTTTTGCAGACCAAATCTGAACAGCAAGAGGTTAGTTAAGTTCAGTCTGTAACCATGGATAAGACATTTCAGTGTAATGCTAATTAGCCCATACAGAGATCAAACTTGCAATCTGAATCTCATAAGCACCATGCTTTACCTACCTGAGCTAATCAGTCCAGATAACCCACCTTTTTTTTTTCCTTTTTTAAAAATGCATCTACCCAAGCTTCAGAACCTAAAGTATAATACAATGATAAAGTATAACTTCGAAGTACTTATTCATTCAAATCCAAAAGCCATACAAACTGATAATGGGGCAGCACTTAACATGGGCAGCTTGAAGTAAATCAATATAAATGGACAATTCCCATCTTTTCAAAAATGAAAACAACAACAACAAAAAAGATAATGCCAAGTGGTTCTTAGCTGTACCACTCTTTCAATATAATTCTTTTTAAAGCAATGTCTACATTTTTCTACTCTGCGTCTTACCTAGGTGGATTAAAGGTGAAGAGCATACGCTATGCATGGAATAAAGGCCCCAGGCACCACCTACCTCTCTTCGGCCCACTGTCTCAGGCGCTGCTGAGCATTGGGTGAGTGGAAAGAGAACCTGTCCACGCTCCGACAGTTTTGTTTCTCAGGAGACAGCTTTCTTCGTAGCTGCTCCAGTTCATGTTCATACATAACCCTCTGGCGCTCTAATGCAGACCGTTTTTCTTCTTCATGCTGTTGTTCTAGGCTGTTCAATATTGACTGCATTGGATCTAAACAAGATTTTTTATAAAAAGGTAAATAATGAACAAAAGGTAACTATACAACACAATATGCTCCAAATGTTATTCTATATTGTTGTTTGTCATCCAAGTAAAACAAGATTCTTAAACACAGTTTGGAGTAAACTTAGCTTTCCTTACTCTCAAATACTTGTACTATCTAGTCTGTCAGACATATGCTAAACTGTCTTCCATACAGAAAAAGCACATTATATGTTCCACACAAAACCTAAGACATGGTTAATGCTCCAGAAATCCACTAGAATAAATAATGAGCCAGTGGCAGCAAAGTTTCAAACCTGAGAGATTCTATCAATGAGAAAAAAGTTTGCAGTGATCTGTATATCAAGGCAGAAAGAATGAAAGGTTGTATAAATACAATAAATTAAAGCCAAAGACCCAAAAGAATAGAGTTCAGAGAACAACTTAAAGATTTTTGTTAACATTTGAAAGGTCACTGTCATAAATACTTTTAACTCTCCACCAACTTTAAGATTCTAAAAGGCACGACAGATCCACTCACCATTATTGCTCAGAGCCTTCATGGTCACCTCCATCTGTGCATATTCATAATTGAAGTTGATTTCACTGGACACCTCACTTGAGGAGTCTCCATCTACATCCAGCTGCTCAGAACTGGTATCATTCTTCATGGAGGTATCTTGTTCCTCATCCTCTCGATCTGTTTTCTTTCTCTTTTTAGGCAAATTCAATCTTAGGGAAAAAAAATAATATTTTGTTTTTTTAAAAAAAGATATGCACTCATTCATGTCATTTATTAAATAATGGTATTTGCTAGATGCCAATGAGGATGCCATGTAAGTATGAGGCAATTACTGTATTCAGAAAGTTTTTACTCTAGCAGCACAAATGAAACAGACACACATGCACAAATAATTGTGACAGTACGTAAAACAAGGCCACACGACTGTTACAAGCTAGGTGTTAAGGAAAAGTTGAGGACCGCTTGAGAATGAAATAATAATGGAAGGGGAAGTTATTTGAGCTGAGCCTTAAAGAATAAGGATAAAACAGGGCATAGTGTAGAGGGAAGAGCATGAGAAAAAATGTGGAAATGGACACTCACAGTCTCTGGAGAAGTTATTTATGAAACAACAGAGGGATACACAAAATTTTTGTAGCAGAAGTTGTGAGGGACAATGCTGGAAAGAACAACTTAACCAAACAATGAAGGCTTTGAATACTAAGCCAAGAAATTTATACTTGATTTAGCAAGAGAAGGAAAAAAATAAAAAATATTTTGCACATACTTTGTATTCCTCTATCTTTCCGTCAATAATCAAAATATCAACTGGCCTACAAGCAAAGGATCTCCATGAGCTATAAGAAAAATCGGTTGATATGTGAAGCACAGTGGCCAGTGACAGGCAGAAGAGTAGACCAGGACTTTAATTTTATACACTGTCTGGCCCATCTTTCCTTGCCAACACAACGCCAATTTTGTATGGGATACAATGTGTGCAGTCCCAGGTCAGACACTTTCTTTCTCAGCCTCCCTCTCTGCTAAGAGGCAAATTCTAGGAAATGAGACATAAGAGGAAGGTTGCTGGGGACTCTGAGAAGACTTCTGGAGTGGCCACCTTTAGACCACAGGGAAATGCCATGACAATGATAAGACTTCTGCCATGACATTTTTCAGGGGCTTAGCCAATGCCAACAACTACCTTCCTTCAGATTTCTTGTTTTGTTAGAGAAATAGACTATTTAAGCCACTATAGTCAAATTTGCCATTATCTGCAACAAAAAGCATTGCTAAATGAAATATAAACCTTATCTTACAGATAATGAAAGTAAGACTGCTACTTTTCCAATTAAAAAAAAAGGACAAATAAAAAAATAAGATGTCAGAAAAAAAATTAATGAATTCTTATACCAGATGGCAAAACAATTATCTTCCACTGAGAAATAAAAAGAAAAAAATGTGTACATAAACTAAGTATTTTTCCTGAGTACATTGTTCATATGATCTTTGGGTTTAAACCATATAGTGAACAAAAATATATAGAGAGAGAGTAAATAAATACATATATAGTAAATAAATAAATATACACAAAACAATGGATAATTTTTATGGAGTTAAATTTACTTTTCAATATATATTCTTCTATTTCAGAATCTTCAATAATCTCCCTCTGTAAGAGCCATGAATAATGAATGTCATACCTGAAGAAGTGGTTGTTTCCCCATAACACCCTGTCCCCATGGTGTAGCTGTATAGGACTGGATACAGAAGAGCCATTCACGAATGTTCTGTGGGAGAAGAGGCCAAACATGTAAACAATGATTATCATGTCTTCTTTAATCTTCCAATACTACAGAGATCTAGTTACTAGGGGGAAAAAAATGAATTCTCACAAATAAAACCTTGGTGAATTTTGAATTTTATTACTTACATTTACTTCTTTGCTGATTTACCTAAAATGTTATGGTAACTAAGTATAAACAAATTATTACCCTCTATTTTTCAAAGTTTTAAATTTGTCATACAGCATATTAAAGAGTAAACATGGAGCTATTACAACCAATAATAAAAAGATGGTAGCAATATACCTTACAACTGAGTATGTCCAATCTCATGGATAAAAAGAGTCAGTTAACCAAATAGACTCTAAAAATATCTATGGACAACAAAAATAAGAAATGAGACCTATGTTAAATTCTTTTGTAACTGACTTCAGCACAGAAAAATGTCCATATCCTATTAATACGTAGAAGATTTATCAGGTCTACTTAACTGCTTATCTTGACAATGGAGTTCACCAGAAGAATTAGTAGGTAGAAGGATATTAAAGGAAGAATTTGGAGGGGTAGGAAATAAAGAGAAAATTATGCATACCACTATAAAACTTATATTCTTGGAATACCACTGTCATCATGCCTCTCTCCTGGTGAGTGACTCATCTGCTTAGACACAGGATAAAAGTCAAGTTCTTTAACTTGACATTACAGGCCTCACAAAAGGAAACCTCTTTATGTCCTCCTTTCCCTCTTCTAGTGAACTCTCAACTCTAGCAAAAAAAAAAATGTTTTGTCCACTACGCATGACTGACTCTTCCTCCAAAGCCAGGTTTACATCAGTCCCACAACCTGAAATAGAGTTCCTATTCCTCTCCATGCCCCCCAAATCCTACCAGCTCTCAAAGCCCAGTTTGTTTCTACTTCCTATGAAAAGGCTTCTCATCTCTCCGGCCTATAGTATCTTAGTTTCTTTAAATCCCTAAAGCACTTGCCCAGCTTTATATTGCTAGTTATTTTTTATATATATGTATACACACAAAACCTTACTCTCTATATAGATTTCACTTATTATGTGGGTTTTTTAAACACCAGAAGTATGTGGTCTTTGCACTCCTATAGCCTGCTTATTCATAGCATGAGCTCAATAAACAAAAAGTTATGAGAAGAGGGGACCTACTAAAATTAGCAGATTTTAGCCTTTATGACATAAAATTCCTTAATACAATGAGGAATTTAATTAACAGTAAACACAGCAGTTAAGCCATGATTAGTAAATAAAAACACGAATATAACAATAGTTCTCCAAGTGTGGTCTGTGCTGGGTACTCAGGATGAAGCTATTTTTTTAACGCCTAACCTGCCCTTTTTCACTACAGTGACATTTGTGTTGGCAATGAGTAAAACTGCTGGTGTTTCAACACACATCAAGGCAGTAGCGGTGAACTTCACTAGAGGCACTAGAGGTCACTACCACACACTCACAATCTAAAAAATGTTTCATTTGTGAGTTTCCTTGATGAAGCAGTAAAAATTATTACTTGTATTAAATCTTGACCCGTGAGTACACAACTTTTTAAACATGTCAAATTGAGAAGTACACAAAAAGATGTGTTAACACAAACCAAAGTAGGATGACTGTTTCAGCAAAAGACATATGCAAAATGGTTTTCTGGGAGACATTTTCTTGAAAATAAACAAAGCCAGCCCATCGCTTCAAGTGAAAATGAGAGTTTTGGAAAACTTGTGTCAATGTCCTCCAACCAAGGACCACAGAGACGTTCCTGCAGTTGAACAAGTTGGGTTTACTACTCACACAGAGGGAGAAGATACGCCATAAGCCTGGGGCATCTCAGAAAGAGGGTGCTGGGAGGAGCTGTTGCAGGATTTGGACTGTAGCTGATTTGGGAGTGGATCTAAGGAAGTGGTCCTCTATATGCTGTCAGGAAGCAGGAGTAATTCTGTGATTGGGTAGTTAAAAACCTTACCTATAGAGGGGAGACTTGCATGAGGACAGAATTGTAATAGGTGAAGAAGTCAGTAAGCCAGGAAAAGGTGTTTGGTATTTTGTATGTGGCACTGTGACCTTGGTTTTCATCTGCGCTGAAACAAAATTATTATGTGGTCTGCTCTGTCTTATTTTATCATGGCCTCAGAGTATCCTTGCCTGAGGCTGTATTCTGTGAGATTATTTAATCGGAGAATAGCATGCCCTAGCTGAGAGCGCCAGGCCAGCTTCTGCTCTTTTTCCTTTTTCACTTATATCCTTCACCATACACTTGAACGTTTCTCAATATTTAGACATTATAGATGAAATTAGTGATGATATTAATGATTTTTTGAAATCATATAATGAAATGTATCGACATTTGGAAGATCAGTATAAGTTTATTTTAACCATCACCCAAAACAGTGTAGACAGCTATGTAATAGGGCAATAACACTTTATAGCTTAAGGAAACACACCAATAAACAATTTAATAATGTTATGCCTCTTCATTCATTCATTACTTATTGAGCACCTATATCCTAGTCTATTACATGCTAAGGATACAGAATGAATAAAGAAAGATTCTTTATAAAGGAGCTCACAGTCCAATGTGGTAATAAAGGTCAACAGCACAGAAGAATACAATACAAAAGGTTAACATAACGGGAAGCATAAAGTGCACTGGGAATATATACTAGGGGCCCTTAATTTAGACCAAACAGGGAATTCCCCAAAGTAGATAATGACAGAGTTTAACTTTGAAGTTCAAACGGGAGTTAGCTTGTCAAAGGAATGGCAGATTCAGAGGAATAGGAGAAAAAATAAGGAATTTTGTATCACAAATAGTATCACATCTAGCTATACAGTGAGTGGACCAGAAAACAGGTTAGGATGCTGGCAGGGATTCTAGTCAAGATCTGATGAGGGCCTTATTTAAATAAGGCTGAGGTGGTGGGTATGGAGAGGCAGAGATGGGTTTAAGAGATATTTAAAAGTTCATTTAAAGGACTTGGTAACTAACTGGGTATCTTCATTAAGTGAACTTAAAAGTAAAAAAAAGCTAAAAGTCCTGTACACCATCTGCAAATAGTGTACTTTCTTCCCCTTAAAAATTGTTGTGACATTAACACTAATTAAAATACATTACCTGGTGTTCTTTTGAGGAGTCAGCATAACCTGGCCTTCTGGTGTGATGTCTATAATACAATGTTCAGGAAGAATTCCCATTCCACATAGTTGGATATCTTGGGAATTTGCTGAACCTATCAATGTATGTTCCTACAAAGGAATCGAATTCACTGATTAATATTGTATTCTTACATGCACAGAAACTGAAATCATCTACTCTGAGCCTCTTACATTGATCCATTATCTTAGCTAAGAGATTTTTAAAATAAATGGAGTAGTAGGGGGAATTTCTGTCTTTTTCTGAAAACCATTCTACACGTTTTATTTCCTTATAAGGAATAATGCACTGAGTTGAGTTATACCTTTTGAACCTAAAATTATAGTTTTACATAAATGTCTATATTATATTCATTTTCCACAGTAATGTTCATTCCAAATATTCCATACTACTCTCAGAGCATGAGACATATGACAATGATGTGCCAAAAATATTGGTCTGAAAGCTAGTTACTTAAGTTGTACATTACTTACCCGATCTCAACTGAGATGAGTTAACTACAGAGATAAAATGCTATTCAAATATAAAGAGTTTGAAAAGACTAAAATTATTTTATGAATCACGTGGTCTCTCTAAACCTCATGAAAGATATGATAGATGTGTTCTTCTTACCATACACCCCAATTACTCAATTCTTTTAGCCCCAATCATCAGCCTCACTTTTTTGCAGGTAACTGAGAAAACTGACATTAACATTGAGTTCCCTCTTTTGAGCTTCAACATTTGACTGCCCATCCATGATTAAATGTTGACATGACCTGGATGTGTCCCTAGGCCACCTTCTCCTTTTACACACCTAGATCAGGGGTCAGATAGGAAATATTTTAGGCTTTGTGAGTCACATGGAACTACTTAACTTTGCCCTTATAGTATGAAACCAGCCAGACATACACAAATGAACAAGTGTGTCTACTTTCCAATAAAATTTTACTTATGAATAGTGAAGTTTGAACTTCATATAATTTTTACGTGTCTGAAATACAGATTCGTTTGGCTTTTTTTAACCATTTAAGAAATGTAAAAACCATTCTTAGCTCCCGGGCTACATAAAAACAGGCAGGGAGCTAGATTTGGTCTGTGGGAGCATGTTGCTCACTCCTGACCACGACAATCTCATCCAGTCCCAAAGGCTTTAAGTAGTGTCCACACATAAGCCAGATCACCAACTCAAAATTACAGACTTTAGTTACATTATTTTCGCACCTCTATACCTAGTCTCAGTCATCATTATTTCTTGCTTACTTGGATCAACTTGGATGTGTAAAGATATTTCAAAGTGAAAGGGCCAAACTAGAACCTTTGCTCCCACCCCCCGCCCACTTATTGTCTTCCTGAATAATAATGGTACTACAACCACCCAGTGAGTCCGCTTAAAAGCTCAGATGCTATCTTCGAGTCCTCTCAATCCCGTACCAGCCTACCCCAAGCCCCATGTCAATCAGAAATCCTTACAGACTCTTCTTTCAAAACATATCAAAACCATCTCATCTTTCTCATTTCTACTATCACATCCTAGCCTCTTGCCTGGGTGAATACAAGAGCCTTCTACTATTTTTCCCCTTTTGTTTCTCCTCACTCTCATCCACTTCCACAGCAGCTGATCATGAGATTCTCCCTATTTAAAACTCTCTAGTAGCTTCCCTTTGACCTTCTAATGAAGTCTAAATTCTTACCCAGGCTTATAAAACCCTCTGTAACCTGGCCCCACCCACCTCTTATGCTAGCTCCTCCCACTCTCCCTCTCCTGGAGCAAGATTTGGTCACATTGACCTCCGATCTGTTCTTTGAGCACACTGGCTGTTTCTTCTGTCTGAAATCTTCTTCTGATCTTGACACTGGTAGTTTCATATCATTTTTATCTCAGCTTTTAAGGGTGCATCCTCAGAGAGATGTATCCTGAACTGACAATCAGAAATAGCCAACCCATCACTCTCATATTTGAATTCCTTACATAGTACTGACTGTTCATGAGGTTACTGTTATCTCCAGAGCTAGCATGGAAACTCCATGAGAGCATAGAACAACCTGACCTGCTCCTCCCTGTAGTCCAATCACTTAACACAGGACTGGCACACGAAAGCATTAAATAAATATAAAAGAAGAATAAGTGAACCATCATTTTCCTTAGCTTTTTCTCCAGATGCAACAGAAAATAAGTCTCTCTTCTTTGTTGGTGACCCTTCTAATTATAATCTGGGTTCTAATTCTTCCCATCTCTTTAAGGATATCAACCTCATTAAAAAGGCTTATTCTCCTCTGGTATTTTCATTTTCTACTTTTCTGGGGTTTCTTCTCTCAAATATATTGCAGTGGTGTTTCCAAGGAAACAAAGAGCTAGAATCTAGAACTATCCTATGGTATCCCATTCAATCCTCAAGGTATGTATATACATACTATAATCCCATTTCTGTAGTTAAAAAATATGTATCAGTATAAATCTATACATATACATCCAGGGACAGATCCAGAGGACAGATAAAAATATTAACTGTGATCATCTCTGGGTGTTGGAATTTGGGCACTAATCTCCCATCCCCTTCCTTCTTCTAATATGTTTATGTAAAATTTAGAAAAAAAAAAGTATATTATGTTTTTAAGGTGAAGGGAGCAACTCTTCCCTCTAGAAGTTTGGCTTGTGTTGGAATAAATCTTCAAGTTTTCCTCAGAAAATTCCAGGCAGACCTCACTTTGCATGAGAATGTGGGTTATTAAAAATAATTGTACAAGGAGATCTTAATAATCACTGGGAAAAACTGCAATTATTCTCTGACTTTTAAAAATGCCTGTAATAACATTAAGAATTCTCCTATTGTTATACTATGAAGAGAAATTTAAAAAATAGTAAAACTAGTATTACTAGTATTATTTATTACTAGTAATTAAGAACATTAGAAACACTGAAATCTAAAGCGTTTCATTTCTTGTAAAAAGCTCATCCAGAGTTGTCTGAACAGTGCTTGCTGCTGCCTTCTTCTCAACATGAAACTTACAATATGTAGTGAGCATATTTCCCATGCCTTGGCAAACTGTCATATTCCTTTCTAAGCTTCTATCATTTTATCCTTTGTGCTTTCAATGTTGCAAAATATATCTGAGCATTCCTTGTCTGACTGTTTTCTGATGTCACTCCCTTAAGACATCTTTATTCTCATCAATACAACCACTTTCATTATTTACATCGATAAATTCATCTTAACTATGTTCCTCTGGCTGAGTATCCAGAATCTCATGAATGGCAGCAGTGTCAACATCACTGAAATTTGTGTATATCAGAACCATGCAAAGAAAGAACTGCTGTACATACAAATTAGGTGCAAAATTATCTTGTGAGCTATGTTCTATCTATGGTTTGGCCACCATACCTTGCTCTGCTAGTTCTAGACAAAACTAATAAGTGAAAGATTTCTGGAAGAGAACCATACAACATGGAACTAGAAAGAATGTTAGAGATATTTTAATCTAGTACCCTTGTTTTACAGATGGGATGTCTAAAGTCACCCAGAAATGTGACGTCATCTGCCCAGCATCTCAACTGACTTGAGATTTTGAAAGCAAAGAAATAAAAAATGCTCAGTCTCCAAATTCCTCCATCCCACATCATGGTATCACTTTACTGAAGCAGAAACTGTTCTTTGACTGAGATCATCCTTTTGAATGTGCTTGGTCATGAATATACTCTTATCATGGGGTTAGGCTGAGCAGTGAAGAAATCAACACTGCCTCACATTCTGCCAAAACAGAATTGACCGCACAGTCTGAAACAGAATCCCAACACCTCCATGCAAGATGACCAGAAATATTCTGACTATTCTCCAAAAGTCTTTAAATAGTTTCTTTGTTTAAGTTTTCAGTTAAGGAACAGATATGAATCAGGTTTTTTCTTGTTGGGTGTATGTGTTTGTGTGTTCCAATCTGAAATCACCACATCAGAAAGAAAAAGAATTCATAGTTCTGAGAAACAAAAGGGGCAGAATATTTTTAAGTCCTATTCTAATATTCTTTAAGCTTTAAAGTTACCTACTTAACTCCCTATAAGCTAATGAAGCACTCACAAAAAGGGGTGCTTCATATAAATCACAAAAGCTTTAGTTACTAATGAATCATTTAATTTTAAAACTCATTCTTTAAGCTTTAAAGTTATCTACTTAACTTCCAACTAGCTACTATTAAATAATTGCTAAACTACTTAATTTGTTAGAAATGTAAGAATATCATTTTTTATATTACTAAGTTGAATGACATCAATCAAAAACCAAAAAGGAAAACTATTCCAGAAACCAAAGATTTTTCTATTCTCCAGCTTATTCAAATAAAAATAATTCGCCAATTCATTATTTTTGAATAAACATGGCTCACCAGGTTTTCTGAAAAATGCTGTGAAGCACTGTTTCATTTCGTGGCAGGAGTCATTAGGAAGGCCTATTATCTCACCTTTAAATAGTAAACCAGAAGTTCATTCAGAGCAGGATCAGCATTCAGATTAACAAGGAAACATTTATCATCCCCAACTTTAATTCCAGAAGATTGAAGGGATATTCCAAGACTTTCAAGCTGTTTCTGTCGCTCCTGTAAACATAAAGAAGTGTTAATTCTGCAGCTACTGAACAGCTGAGATACAAAAGGTCTTCTTATGTTAGAGTAATCGCTGAATTACTTTATAATTCAAATACGTTCACTTAGGACACAGTAATATAGCTTATTGCATTTTTTTCTCTTTCCAAACTATACAATATTATTTTATTTTGTTAATTAAAATGTTTTTATTTTGAAAAATAAAGCCATTACAAATAGCAACCAAGTATACTACTGAGTTCTCAATTTTCATTCTTGGAAAATATCTAATATCTTGAACTCACCTTTTGAATTTAATTCTGTATATATGAGCAAATTAAGTGTTTTACTCATCTGTGATATTGGTGAAAAGCCAAGTTTTCAATACACTCTCCTGCCCGATATCTTCAGTGACTCCCCAGCCAGGATAAACAAAGTCCACGAGGCCCTTTAATCTGGCTCATTCACTCCCTATCTTTACATCTGTCACTCCTACTCTTAAAGCCTGTACTTCAGTTATATGGAACATCTTCCAGATGGTTGAGAGTGTCAAGAATGCTCTCTTTAGTTTAAGAGATTTTACACCTGGCTTTTCTCTCTGAAGCATACTTGTTCTCCCACTTGGTAACTGTTTACTTGCCCATTTCTCTATAGGGCATGGATCCTGTCTATTTACTATGTACTCCTAGCAATTAGCACAATGCATAAGACACAGTGAGCACTCAAAATATTGGTCTTATAAATTTATCAAAATAAAACCTGTATATGTTTTCAAGTACTATTTTCATAAGGATACAAACCTTAAAGAAGGTGCCTATTGTCTCTGATTCCACGCAATATATGAATGTTTACATACAAGGGGATATATATGAATCCTACAGCCAATGCCCTGTGATTAAGGTATATGGATTCGGGCAGAACAGGGTGTCTGACTATGTATAAAGAACAAGTAGGAATGAGTCACAGACACTAAGAACCTTTGATTTTCGGGAAAGACAAGACACACTGAGTCATTTAATGAAGGACACACAATAAATTTGCAGTACAATTAAATCATAGGCACAGAACTTTGCTATTTCTAAGGACACCACCCTAATTCATATGGCCACTACAATCCAGTCAATACACTGCATCTAGAAGTATATTATTACAAAAGTAGAGAAGGGGATATTTTGGTTCTGCATATTTGAATCAAGTCTCTCTTCTAACAAAAACACCATTGGGTTTTTTCAGAAGTTTACGTATTTTAGCACTAGACATTAGATTTTCAGCACTCAGTTCTAAGAAATGGTTATCCTTAACAGAGAATCATGTTCCTAACATGAGGAAAACAATTCTGACATATTTCGTATATTTTCTTAGGGAAGGTTTTCTTATATAGCAACTTTGAGAGATAATTAAAGAATGATTTCAATAAGAAGAAACATTTCTCTATAAAAGTCTTTTTTTGTAAACTAGCTCATAAACTAATATTAAATGAAACATGTAGGTTATAAATTAGTATATCAATTTATGCACTAGAAAAACCTAAAAAAAATGCTCAAAGATATTAAACAGTTTTTTCAGATGATTAGATCCTAGTTAATTTAAATTTTCTTTGTAATAGTCTTTCTATATTTTCTATAAGTAAATACTACTTTTGTAATACAATATTTTCTTCTGGTTATACTCTTATTATGACTCTATTAATTCTCATAAAAAGTCTTAAAATGGCAGACTGGATTTTGCCCAAGGGCATATTTGCCAACCCCTAATCTATGGCAAGGTTTTGATATGCATTTCTTAAGTGTGCATTTCTTAATGAGAATAGAAAAGATGAAAATAAGAGACAATTTTGTATTTAGATATGGTGTTAGTCAACAAGTTATGCTTGTTTACTTGAAAATATTTCTGAGCATACACTTAAAAAACAAAAAAACACAGCCTTTTTTTCTTGAGAATCTTACAGTCACTGAATAATAAACCTATACATGAAAAATTGAACAATAGTAAAGTATTGCATAAATTAAAGGTCAAAAGAGTACAGATAGTTTCCACAGGAATTCAGGGCCAGGACGCCCCCTGGGGGCGTCCTACTAGAGGAAGACTCCGCAGAGCACAGAGGACCTATGGGGAGCCTGCATGACCTGCAACGGACCCCAAAAATAAAGTGCAAAGTCCCTCAAAAAGAAATCCATTTAACTTAGTTCACCTAGATACTTCCCAAAGTTATCTGACCATGAACCTTTTTTTTTCCCCAGAAGACTTAACCATTTCTGGCTATACTGACAGAAATACATTTTGGAAAAAGCTAGCCTATTCCGGAAAAGTGGGTAGGTAATATTCAACAGACCAGGTCTTTCTCAATGAGAGAGGAGAAGAGAGCTCAGCAGCACAGAAGCATGGGGGCTTGGAAAGATAAGGCATTAAGTGAGATGCTGGATATAATCAGGCATAGTCCCCAAAAGGGACAAAAGAGAAGGGTGAGAACAGTTAGGTGAGGAAAGCTGCTAAAGTTAAGATTCACTAGGATTGCAATCTGACTTAGACCTACCCTGCTTTGTATAGCAAAGCCACCCAAGTAAAAGAGCCTTCAAAGTCAATACTTTACCTTTGGAGTAGCTCCAAAAGGTTCACACAAATTAATTACAAATTGGACAATTATTAGAATGACTTATAATTTATGAAAAACAAAAAATGAAATATGTAATGAGCAAGTTTATACACTCGTATATTCTCTTTGTAATTTGAAGGATAGGCTTTTAAAAACCCAGTGCAGGTCTAGAGATAAAACAAGACTGGTCATATGTTGATCTTTAAGGAAACTGGATGATGGGTACATATGAGTATACTCTTCTCTTATCAATTATGAAATTGACTATAATAATAAATGTTTTAAAATAGACTTAAATCCTAGTCTCTGCACTAATGTAAATGTAACATCCACTTTATGCTACATAATCGTAGTGCTGTCTTACAACATCTAAAGTAGAGACTGGTTCTGCAAAGCACAATTAAAAATGGAATCTACTGGATGAGAAAATAAGTAGCAAGTTCTATATATTCACTAATACAGGGAACAGGTGAAAACACTAGATATTTTTAACTTTAGAAAAGAAGAGCAAGAGGCAGAAGTGACTTCAAATACCTGGGTAATAAGTGTCTCATAGGGCTAATGGAAGGATTAAATACTGTATTTAAATGTGCTTAGCATAGGGCCCAATACATTTGTATCCAATAAATATTGGTTATTATCATTATTATTAGTTGCTACATACAAGTGGGACACTTATTCTCTTAGCTTTGGAAGAACAAACTAAGGCCAATGAGCAGAAATGAAAGAACGAAAGAGCTGTTAAGCAGCTACTATCAGAGCCATCCAATCACGTCCAATCACATCTTTCTAGAACAAGCTGAGCAAACCATCTAACTGGACAGCTACAGCATTAAGTCTTTCACTATGTAGACAGCTGGACACTTAAGGAATTTCTCCAAATGCTAATGTTCCCACCCTAAGATTTCACAACTCAATTATATTAAGTGTTCTAAAAATGAGAGACAGTCATCTCAAATTTCACATTATTTTTACTGAGTTGTGATATGGAAGCGAGAATCTCAAAACCTAATATCTCCTACTAATAATTTTGTGGTTTGGGTAAGTTCTTTATGTCTTTAAAGTGCTTAACAGAATTGGGTGTTCAGAGCCAGAGACTACAAAGTAGTTATTTCATTAAAAAAAAAATTTTATGACCCTTCAAAATTATTTCTGACATAATGAACAATTAACTGTAATTATGTCTTTCTTTATCCTTCAAAGTAACTCTGTACATTAAAATATGAAGTACTGCATCTATATACTTATTAATGGTGCTAGATTTGCCATCTTCAAAGCTAAAAATCAAAGAACCAGAAACACCATCAGAGTTGCACTGCACACACCACCACGAAGTTTCTCTCTTCAATCAGGAAGCACAAACCTGGGCAATCTCCTCAGTTTTCCTTAATTTCTCCTCCCAGGTCACAGTCATTTCCTGGATTAGTTTCTCTGATTCTTCCAGCCGGTCTTTTAGCTCGGGAGATTTCATTGCCTGTAAATAAACGTTTATTCCATGAAATGTCTGTATAATGCCCTGAAAAAAGAATTAGATCAATCCAGAAGGGCAAAAGTAACAATCTGCCTCCTCTCAGCTGTACAGCTCACTGAGGTCTCTGATCTACTTAAGACATAACTCTTACCAACGCTCAGCTACCCGACTATGTGGGTCCCACAAACTCATCCAGTTATCCAAGGTGGGTTTGAAAGGAAGACTCTTTCCTTTACCTCCAACCTATTGTTATTGTAAAGATCTCTAATTACATTTAAGGAGACAGTTGAAGCTATCAAGGGGTTATTTTTTAAATCCCAATAGGACATATGCTTAGACTCATACATACTATTCATTCTAGTCTTTATTGATGACTTCAGGTCTTTTAATCAACTACATATGGACTAAATTTGTACATGTTGTAAACTGGATGGTGTTATCAATACCAGCAACACAGAAACAAAATTTCAAAGAATCTTGATGAATTGTAAAATTATTCCTGTAATAGTATAAATAGTATAAAATTCTACAGGCAAAAAAACAATCAAGGTAATTGTTTTGACCATGTATTTTACTGATTAATCACCAGAAAACGGTTTATGACAAAGAAGGAGGCTATGGTGCCAGCCCCAGGAAAGAGTCTCACAGTGCTGGGAAACTGTGGGGGGAGAAATGTTAATTAAAGTAGAGATCCTGAATCTATTACTTTATTCCTCTTTTGACAAGAGGAGGAACATTTGGTTGTAGGTTAGATTGTGTAGGTTTCATATTTAGTAATGAAATATAAATACCTATTGTGGAGACAGAGTAACAATAAACAGATGAGTATTTCTGCTATAAAATATGTTTTCTACGAACTACCCACAAAACGGAAAAACTAGATGGTGTGAAAGACTTCCTTAAGATTTCCATTCTGACCTCAACCAGTGAACAAATGATAAAACAAAAATCTTCCAATTAGTCTATACCCACTCTCCACCATTTTCTGTACTAAAATTAAATTATATATACTTTGTTTCAAGTGTCTTTTTCTCCCTTACTCTATTATGCCTCTTCTCACTTGTCAGCTGCCTATACTGTGTAAACATTCTCTCAATTCCCTTTTATTCTCTCCTCCTATTGAATCCTCAAACAACTGTAAAAACTTTCTAAATTTCAACTGACAATCTGTCTTCCCTTATTCATTACCCATCTCAAATTTCTCTTCCTATGGGAAATTCTCAAATTCTGGGTGAAGTACTCATCATTTATGGCTAAGGGGCAGAAAATTCAAGTTCTAGCTTTATTGGATTTTCCTAGACCCATTACGCATCCCTCGGCTGTGCCTTCTACCTCTGCTTTGGTTAGCTGCTCTCGGAGTTTTTCCACTTCTTCCCGGAGATCCCGGATAATTCGTGCATTAGGATCCTCATTCACCACAGCATGGTTCACGATGTTCTTGGCACGATCTGCATAACGCAGAGTTGAGAGGGTTTCGTCATAGTTATCAGCTGCCGGACTCACAGTTGCTACCATTGCTGTCTTGCTGTTACCCCCAAGACTGTCCTAGAGGAGAAGAGAAATTGGGAGGCACTTTAAAGTTAGAAGAAAGCATTACATGAGAAAGCTGAAGTCAGAAATAGTAAGATAACCTCCCAAGGTCAAAGGTATATTTAAAGACAAAGTCAGGACTAAAATACAGGAATGCTGATTCCCAGCCCCATGCTCTTTCTTTTCTGCTAAGCTACTTTCCTGCAAAAAAGAAATTTTGGTTTTTGAAAAAGGACAGGGAAATACAATGAAGTCTACATTTATTTTAGTTTAATAAAAATTAATTCTAAGTTAATTTGTCCTCTTTTAACATGCAGCATGATATAAGTTAGCAGACTAATCAGAATAAAAGAGGATGATTTCTCTAATGCTTACAAAATCTTCCTTGGAGGAACTGAATGACTGTGACATTATCTGTTATTTTATCAAAGAGCGATTACCTACAGTCTATTCCATAAGCCAGGTACTTGGAATCACTGAGAAGCCTAAATAATGGCTCAGAAAGTGTTGTTATAAACTATCAAGCACCTTGTAAATTTTTTAAAAACATAATTGTACCACAAAAAGATGCAATGCCAGTCTTATAAAACAAAAGCTACATTGAAGGTACTTCATATTATTCCCTCCGATAGCACTACAAAAACTACTAAAACTGGCTTCATGTTTTACACATCCATTTCTACAGTCTAGACAAGGGTGCTGAAAAAACTCATCTTCACTATACTAAAACTGGTAAGAAATGAACTTTAGAACAAGCTCTAGCAAATTAAAAAAACTACTTTCGCTTAAGAATATTAAAAATAACTAGACATAACTCGGAATTACAAAACTAGACGGGAAGTCAAGTCCGCCCCAACCCAGTGCGCCATACCACAGCTGTGGCAGGCAGCGTCTAAGACGGCGCCCAACCACGCCCACCTGGCAGTCCTGCCCCTGTATCACCCCCGTCTGGAGTGTGGGCGGGACTTGTTGATTTGCCTCTAAGGAATAGAATATAGCAGATATGACGCCATGTCCCTTCTGAAATTAGATTATAAAAAGATTGTGGCTTCTATATTGGGTGCTTTCTCTTACTCTGGGGATAAATGCTGTCATGAGGTGAGGTGGCCCTTTGAAGGGACCACAGGGGTGAGTTTGGGAACAGGTCTTCTGAAGCCTGCCAATAACCAGTTAGGTGAGCAGATGTGACCCCGGTCAAGCCTTGCGATGACTGCGGCCTCAGATGACAATTTGACTGCAGCCACATGAGACATGGCAGACAGAACCACTTAGTTAGGCCTCATCCACAACCCTGACCCATAAAAACTGAGAGATAATGAATGATTGTTGCATCCAGCTGTTATGATTTATGGGCAATCTGGTACATACCAATAGATAACTACTAATACACTAATATACCATCCCAGGATGAGAGGAATTACCCAAAAGAACAGATTAAGTACCCTCTGTCAGTAACAGAATATCATTGAACTTTAGATTCTCAAGATTGGAGAGAATACTCAAACAAGCCACTAATGAGGAATTCTTTCGATCACACGAAAGTCAACACTATCTTTGGGCAGCATTAACGAATATAAAATTCTTACTTTTGAAGATATAACGTTTTCCCAGTGTCAATATATTGAAAATTTGTTCGTGCAATCTGTGATTTACACACTCTTTGTTTATAGACTTTACTTAGTCCTCGGTCTTTTGCGAATTTTGGATTCTTTATATCCTATTTTACTGATAAAAAAAAAAGACCCAGAACCTAGTACAGTTGTGTTCTGCCTTCAACCCCATGATTTCCACTCCTCAACAGTCACCCACAATAACACAGTAATGAAATAAGACCTGGCAATTCAGAGTTCAGACCTGAGGAATAAGTGACCTAACACCTTCCCAAATTATTTTGTCCTAGTGCCAGAAACAAAATAATTCCATAGGTATTCACAGCAGTGATATAATCACAGACAATATGTCCGCTTATTCATCCATTACTGAAAATTTGGTTTTCCACAGAAAATACAACTAAGGTAATATATCTTTGAAGAAAATACACATTAATGCATGGAGAGAAATATAAATAATCTGTGCTTTAGGAAGCAAAGTGATTTCTGTGAAGCCTGTTTCACTCTTCACTTCTAGACACTGATCTCACATTGTTGGTGTCCAGCTTTGGCAACTTCCAGAAAAATGTCAAGAAGGATCCCATACACATTAATGAAATTCCAGTGTCATATATAAAGATCGGAGGAATTACATCTCAGATTGCAGTTCAGGTCACTAATAAACACCGTGGCTGAGCTCTGCCCTTCAAGATTCACTGCATTCTATTAGCCCACAGGAAAAGCAAATGCTACTGGGTAAAAGGGGATATGTGACAATAAGTACCAAAGGAGAAAAGCATGCACATTGTGCTTCAATTTGTGCTGAGAATAGGAAACCTGGCAAACAAAAAATACTTGACATTTTAAAAGCCCTTGTGCATGAGCAACAACAATACGCTTATATGCAAAAATGACCTCAGGCCATTAGCAAAAAGGAAATGGCAACAAAAGACCTGGCATTCATTCAAGGAGAAAGTATAAAGCTTCTTGTTTACTCTTTAATTGTTTAATTAGGCAAATCTGCTGAGCTTTGTTTCTAATGCAGCAACTGCCAATTAAATGGGCATAGGGAAGAAATTTAATTTTGGAAGTCAGAATTTCTTAAAACTGAAAGAACTCTTTGAAGCCATTTAATCAAATTACTTCATTTTACTGATGAGCAACTGAGACCCAGAAAGACTGACAGACTTACCAAAGCTCAAAATGCTAGCTCAGAGCAGAGCTGAAATTATTCATTCATTCAATACTTCATGAAGTTTATCGTCTAGAGGGCAGAGGCGATGCGGTGAGCAAATACTATATAATAAGAACTAAAGTAGGGATAAATACAATACAGTCTGGGGAAAAAGAGAAAGAGCAGAAAGCCCAGTCTTGAAAGGTTAGGAAAGACTCCCAGAGAAAGTGACATTTGAGACCTTTACGTGAATTATCATTACCCAGGTAAAGGGGACGGGGAGGAGAGTAGGAGAGAAATTGAAGAGAAGAGGAAGAATGTTCCAAACAAAGAGCAAGTCCCTTAGCCAGAAGTCACTTAACTAGAACTAATAATATCAAGAGCAAAAGATGAACAATGAGAAGTAGGAAGGGGACAGATTACCCAGGGCCTAGTAAATCACAAGTTATTAAAGAATTTGGGCTTTATCATAAGGGCTTCTGGAGGGTTACTGAAGAGATTAAAGTTTAAGAAAAGTACTGATTCAGAAAGCTATTGCAACCTGACTGTAAAGAATGGAATGGACTAAGAAAGCTTGAAAGAGAGGTTTCTATCATTCAGGCGAGAGATGAAAGTTGCCTTCATTAGGTAAATAGCAATGAAAATGAGAAAAAGTGAATGATTTTGAGAGAATCATCATTGCAGCATTCATTATCAGAAGTTATGCAATGTTAAGAGACCCATATTTAGAAGGTTACGCAGAGAAGCAAAGATCATCCTAATACAAAATGGTCCCCTACTGACCACTGACCAAGTGAGTAACCACTCAGCCCTCCGACAGAAGAGCGCTCACCTTGATGCCTCACCAAGTGTATCGAAGTTTCTCCAACTCTCAGATGTTATAAACATCAAGAGCACAACATAATTATAATGCAAATACAAAGCAAAAAACTTTTTAAAATATTGCAAATCTTATAAATAATGAGCAATTTTATGAGATCAATGAAAGTTATGCTGGAAAATAGCAGAATTATACCAAGTTGAAAAAGGATGGGTGAGAGTTAGACAAAGAACTAAAGGAGGAAAAACTAAGAGACATAAAAGCCACTTCAAAGGAGAATGATTTGCCTATCAATGGATTCAGAGAGGCCTTTGGGAAAACTGTTTAAACCCTGAAATATGTTTTGCAAAAATGCCCTACTTATAACCTTGCTGCAAAAGTCAAACATGATAAAGAATGCCATGTTTTTTTTTAATGACAAAAGTCAAAGAAAATATTAATTTTTTTAGCCTAAGAATTAACACTTAGAAGTAATTATAAAATTATAACCTATTTTTACTAAACGGAAGATAAAGTGAGCTTTTTAAAGAAGTGTTTAGTTTTGTTCTTCAAGTTCAAATATTTTCAAGTTTCTATCAATGTTTGGTAACAGTCAAGTGCTTCTCCTAATGAAAAGTAACCTTTGATAAGAGCACAGCCTAGGCAAAAGAAGACGGCAGCGAAGCCACCCTGGATTCCAATCTTGTTTCTGCCTCCACTGCCTCATTTGTAAATGAGAAACACCACCATTCACCTTCCAAGGAGTAAATGAGATGATGTATGTGAAGCACTTAGCATGGTACCAGATTTTCCTAAAACAAATTCTCCTAGCCATGAGCCTATCAATGGCCACTGAATAATTACTTAGGCCATCTTAACTATGTCAATTAATTTAACAAAAGATATATTCTATTGTTGATTTCAATAGACTAAAGTAGCAACACTGAAACAACAGGACAATGAATGTTCTGTTTTTTAAATCCAGGGAATAATCATGAATGATCAGGAAATGTTTCTGTGGAAAGTTTGAGGAAGAAATAAGTGTCTTGTTAAGATTTCTTTTGAAAATTAAACAAATGAGATTTCAAGGTTATTAACACAGAAGACCAGTACAATTATTTCTTTAGTAAAGAAATGCTTTATAACATCTCTTTAATTCGGGAGTTATTAGAAGTACTTTTAATTATCAAATTTTATTTACCTTCTTGTTTTAAATTTCAATTTCACTGCATTTTGGCCAAAGGAACCAATCTACTTGATTTTCTAATGTGGCAAAGTACACTTAATAAAGCATATTCGAATGGTGTGAAGAGTTTTAGAAAGTAAAGTAAAATATTAGTAACCCTTTGGGAGCGTGTAGGAACTAGAAGAAAATCCTACCCCCTTTATACAGTTCTCTAAACATGTCATTGACCAAGGCAAAGTTGTGTCCTCTACTATACTACTTCGAGACCTGTGTTTAACTCACTTTTATATTCTCAACCCCTAGTACGGTGAGTAACAGCTGTTCAATACATTCTTGACCAATAAGAAAAAAAGGACTCATAAAATTATTTCTCCATTTTAAAGAAATAGAAAAAAAAAGATTAGAAAAATATTTTGTTACAGGTTGGAATTAAACTGTCACTAGATTTTATATCTTCTAACTCCTAGACCAATATCCAATTCACCAAGACTAGATAGAGGGAACTTTGAAGACTGGAGGAAACCTGAGAATAGTCTCTCTTTTCCCCGAACTCTTGTTACATGTCATTACTCTCTCTCTCATAGAATCACTAACTCATGTTATAATATTTTGTGTATGTATCGCATCTCCCTTACTAGACTCTGAGCAATTAGAGGGCACGGAGTGTCTTACATTTATGTTCTCCTTGCAGCACTTCATACAGTTTTTTTTCTCTTTCTCATTTCCACTTCTTTCACTCACAATGATTCAACCAAGAAATGATTATCTGATCTACTCTGTATCCTTAACACCTTTAAAAAGCTGAAAGCAAATTAAAATGATCATGAGTAGTTTTGATTTATATAGAAAAACAGGGTCTAAAATGTCAAACAAAAGGAGTCTGTGAGAAAGAGAGCAGCCCAGCTGAGTGTGTCAGACACTGAGAACTTCTTTTCTATGACTCACTCAGCTATCAGATTAGCACTGGGTCCATTTTCTTTTCCCCAAAATCTCAGAGGCAATTGTGCAATTCGATGCGCCTAAAACTCCCACTGCTTCCAGATTCTGGTCAATCAAGAAGAAACCTATACTTAATCAATTAAAATTATGATTATCAAATAAGAGCCTAACAATTATTAATTTGAACACTGATGGAAGAAATGATAATTGGGAGGGACTAACATTCTACTCTTTATTCTTCTTGTTACCAACCACCAAGAATATGCCAGGAAGGGAAAAAATAACTTACTTTGAGCAGCCAAGTGAGAACTGAATCACGATATGGAACAAATTTATTCTTGTTTTTGCCAGCACTCTGGTCTGCTAGGGCTGAGATAACCAGACCGAGCGTTGTGAGGGACCTGCATGGTGCAACAAACCGTAACAATCATGAAAAACTGAGCATATCAAATGTCACGTCTCACCACAAAGATTGAACATCAAGATGCCTTTGTACCTGCATGAGAATAGCACTGCTGTCAGCGTTTTGCAGCTCTGTTTAAAAACACATACACTCTAAAGGCTGATATCCCTCTAATACTACCATAAGCAATAAAATTGCTTAGCTCAGTTATTTTTTCATTTTTGTAAATAAAAATGTGACCTTTGAGTCAAGATAACGGCATAGCATCTGGATGGTGTTCTATGATCTCCAGTTGGTTACCGATGACTCGTTATCTCACTATGTATCCTTCTGGAAGCCATGAGGATAGCAAAGATTCCTGCCCACAGGAGCTGACAATTTAGCTTGAGGTAGAAAATATAACCATATGAATGAACTGGTGAACAAAATTTTCTGTGGCAAGTTTGAGGAAGAAACTTCATAAAGCTCTAGCTTCTTGGAATAAACAAGCATCACAGGAGTCACAAAGGGAAAACCCGATGTGGTTAGTACCCATGTTGTTGTTTGTTCAGGGACACCCATGTCAAGATCGACAGCTAGACTCTGATAAACCGATGATCTTTGTCCTTTTCTATAGCTTTGACCAGCAGTTCTCAACTGGAGGTTCCTGTGTCCACCTCAGGGAGCAGCTGGCAATGCCTAGAGATAATCTGGGTTGTCGCAACTGGGGTCCAGGAGAGAGGTGGTAGGTACTACCGCCACCTAGTGGGCAGAGGCCAAGGATGCCGCTAAGCATCCTGCAATGCACAGGACCACGTCTAGAGACAAAGAATTACCAGGCCCCAAATTTCAGTAAGGTCGCTCTTAAGAAACCTCTGCCTTGACTGAGTCTGTGCTCTTTAGCCCCATCAGACATCTCACCAAATCATAAAATAGGCTCAAACCATAAAAAAAATATATCTGAAAAAAACTCTAAACTATTTATTCATTACAGCCCTTAATCAGTTGAGAATCTTATTCTTTTAATAACCACAGAATGTCCTCTATTTGACTATTAAATCAATAAAGCAATAAAAGTAAGCTTCTGAAACACGTACTTGTTGATGTTGCTCCCCTCCTTCAACCTGTCACCAGCAGCTCCAGTTTTTGTTGCTCGCTCGCTGCCAGCTAAATCAACCAAGCTCAGTTTGCCCACTTTCTCTCCAGATGTCTAGAAAGTAAATTGATAAATACTAATACACAGTTAAAGAATTCAAAAAGTGATACTGTCTCTACAGAATGTATTTAGTATCAAAATCCTTTATCAAAGAGTTATTTAATGTTATTTTAAAATGAGTTTGTGCTGCTATAAAAGAGTATAAGAAAACTGTATAATCTAGTAGTAGATACAAAATTGTACAAACACCGATACTAATCCAGAGTGAAAGTTATCTCAGAAAAAAAGTGCCTCTCAAAATGGGACATTTTGAAGGAGACCCAATAAAATTTTCATAGGGAAGTATACAAAATCACTTCTAAGATAAAAATTTTAATATAATATGAAACTATGCTTAAAATTTCAGGAATATTTACCAATAATTCTAAGGAAAAGTTATTTGCAATCTTACTGATGTAAAAAATAATTAATCTTTTATACAATATAATTCCTCAAAGACTCAACACTTTCTAAAATTTTTCATATTATTCACAAATTATTATTCAATAATTCCAGTTATTAAATTTACATATGTTTATAGTTAAGATATTATGTAGAGATATTTTCTTTTATCAACAATGTTCTATATCAAATTACACATGTAACATTTTATACTTCAGCAGCTATATAAGAAATGTGAGAAACTAATGACAAAATCTATAGAATGAATCATTTTTAAAACTTTCCTTTAAAATATACATTTATTTCCATAAATAAACATGTTGCTAACAAAAAGACAGTCAGCTTCCCAGATCAAAAGTGCATTTGGTTAAAAGTCTTTAGTATGTTTTTTGTTTTAAGCAGAAAAGAAAATAAGAGACAAAGAACTTTTTGTTGTTGCACTAATCTTGCTGTGATGGTAAAAGAAGAAAAACATGCTTTCAGCAAATGAAAATCTTGCCAAAATATAACACTTTGCCAGGGTGATTATTTTAGCTTCTGGTATTTGAAAATTGATTCTCTAGGGGTAGGCATCAAAATAAAATATGTGAAAGTTTATATTAAGAGTTAGAAGTATACAACTGAGAATACTTTATTCAGCAAAGCTATCATTTTGGGTCGAAGGACAGATAAAGAGCTTCCCAGACAAAAATAAGCAAAAGGACTTCATCAACACCAACCTAGTATTGCAGGAATTGTTGTAGAGACTTCTTTAAGAAGAAAAACATGTATCAAAATCATGAATAAAGAATGGTAATAACCTCATCTTTATCAACAAGTACGTCAAATGGAAAAGAGTTAAAAGTAAGTGTTCCAACCAAAAGATAGAGAAGCTGGAATGAATAAGAAAACAAGACCCCTACATATGCTGCCTACAAGAGACTCACTTCAGATTAAAAGACACACACGGACTAAAAGAAAGGGGATGAAAGAAGATACTGCCTATGAACTGAGAGGGTATTGCACTGAATGAAGTCAGTAAGGTAGAAAAAGACAAATATCACATGATTTCACATATATGTGGAATCTAAAAATCAAAATAAACAACAACAATAAAATGAAAACAAACTCATAGATACAGCGAATATTTTGAAGGCTACTAGACAGGAGGAAGGGTTGGGGGGGCAGTGAAAAAGGGCAAAGGGATTAAGAAGTACAAATGAATAGATATGAAATAGTCATGGAGATATAAAGTATAGCATAAGGAAAATAGTCAAAATGTTGTAAAAAATATATAAGGGGGAAGAGGAGTACCTGATTTTGTGGAGTGACCACTTCATGAGTTATATAGATCTCTAATCACTATGCTGTATAATGAAAATGAATTTATTATTGTATGCCAACTATAATTGAAAAAACCTCGTTGAAGTTATACAATATAAATATGAGTGATTGTCTATTATACTTCAATAAAGCTGGGGGGAAATTTTTTTTAATATTCCATTGTATGTATATACCACATTTTGTTTATCCATTTATACATTGATAGACATTTGGGTTGTTTCCACCTTTTGGTTATTTTCTTATGAATAAAGCTGCAATGAACAATTTTTTAAAAAGTTAGAAAAAAACATAAATATATGACTCAACAGAAAAGTTTTCAGTATGTAGAAGCATTCACATCATTGGCTCTGCTTACTCTTATAAGCTTCAAAACCAAATATTCAAAAAAAGTATTACATATATCTAGCAATCTTACAGTACTATTTCTCCAGTGCAATTTATTCCTTGTAATACTTAGTTGCTCAGCGGAACATAATATTTCAAAAGTATCTCCACGGAATCAGCTAGAGTATAAACATTAGCTTTTATCATTAGCCATCATAGTTCAAAAAGCAAAAAATACTATTTGGGGGAGACTTTGGACCATGAGCTTGCATAACTTCTGTTCCACCTTCCCTTAGTTGGAGACAGTGGAGGGCTAAATCCTATATTTCTCAGGCTCCTTTGCAGGCCAGGGTTGAGGGTGTGACTTAGGTTCTCTTAATCAGATATGTTTGCTTAAAATTTGGAAAGCAGATGTAAAGCAGAGGCTGTCCCTTTGCCCTTTTAGGGTTTTTCTGCCAGCAAGCAGGATAGTGGAAGGAGGAAGTTTCCTGGAAGAGTGTCACAGCATACTCTCTCCAACTTCCAAGGTGCTAAGAGGCAGCTTCACCAACTCCTGTGTCCTGGATCACAGCTATAGGGTGTGCCTGGAACTTACAGCTCACGGCATAGTGTTAGCCTCAAAGGTTAGCCTCACAGCATCCTGGTCCATAAGATCAGTGTTGTTATGGGAGTGATTACTAGAGATTCAGTCTAGAACCCACTCTTCCTCAGGTATTCTAACAACTCTATAGTCACCCAAATCCCTCCTTTAAATCTCTTCTATTTACCTAGAGTGGCTTCTGTTTTGTGTCCTGTGTCTGGCACATGTCTGGCTAGGGCTTTAAGTCATCTAATACTTGAAAGGAATAAGATAAACCATGACCCATTTAAAAAAAAAAAAAAGTCATGCATCTGAATACCTACCCCAGACTTCACATCATACAAAGTATGTGTAAGGGTGATTTTGAAGACTGCATGCGATCGACTACTCTCCTCATTCATGTTGGTTGCAGCAACTGTACGAGATTTGTTACCCTCAGACATCAAAGACTCAATATCCTAAGTGAAACAAGTCACAGACACACATTTCATTATATGTCTAATAAGTATTAAAACTCTGCTATACTACAAAAATATACTACAAGTTTCACTATTTGGTCAACCATATTTGGTGTTTACACTTTTTCAATGAACACTAAGCCCTACAGAGTACAACAGCTAATTTTGTCTATGAAAACTCAAATAAAATACATTTTATGTACATGCAGAACAGAATGGCAGCTCTGAGAAAGGTTGACAGGTTACATGTTGCGTCTCACAAGATGGACAAACATGCCATGCCAATCCTCATCTAATCTAGAAATTTTTAAAAATTTAGTTTCTTTAATTACGGAAGCAGTAGAAGTTAGCTAGCTGTTAAATCAAATTAGATTACATGAATAAGGAACCAACAAAAATAATTTGTAACCCCTTCAAGGAGGCAGAGAATTATATCACCACCAGACCTGTTTATAAAAATAAAAACATCAACAGACTAATTTTCTGCACAAATTTACTACTTTGTTACTATTATTACTAAAATGGAGACAGCGTGATGTGATATAGAAAGATCATGAGATCTTCACTTCTAAAAATATTTTAAGCTCTAAAACACTTAACCAATCTGAATTTTAGTTTCATAAATAACAATACAGAGCTACATAATCTACCTTACAAGGATTTTAAAATTAGGGACAAGAAAGATGATATGTATGTCCACTAGATGCCTCCTCTTATCCAGTCTTTCCAGTAAAGGAACCCAATCTTTAACTGAGCATATTGCAGCAGAGCTAAGGGACATTTCGCAGATGCCCCTGCAGCCCAGTCTGGCCATGTGACTAAATTTTAGTGAATGAGAACTAAAGTATAATACAGGTCATTGGAATTGGAATTCTCCTTAAAGGGTATAGGAACACTATCACATCTTGGTTCTAAGAGCCATCTTAAACTATGAGAATAAGGACATCACCATAGAGCTGGCAGGAATCTAGGTCTCTAATAGCATCTTAAAGGCCACCATACCAGACTTCTCACCATTCGTTCTTTCATTCATTCATTTATTCAAATATATATTGAAAGTACCTATTATGTGCCAGGTACATTTTAAGATACTAAGGACACACAATGATCAAAACAGATAATAATGCATATTCCAAAGAACTTAAGTCCCATTATATTTTTTCTGTTACATGAAGCCAAACATAATCCTGACACACACATATAAAAAAACTTTGAAAATCATAAGGTTCTATTTTGCTGTATAAATGAAAAAGAACAATGTTTAAGGAAAAATTCAACATGATCCATAAAATGCCTCAAAGTAAAAACATTAACTGCAAAAAGAGATATGATATAAATAAGCTGCAGAATGGAAAAACAACAGCAAAAATTAAAAATCACAATTTTCTTGATCCACTCTAAATCCATTTTAGACCTATTAAATCTGATAATCCTGAGGCTTAATGTAAAAGTTTATCCTATTTAGCCAACATTTATTCATTGGTCCCTAATCTGTTGTCTCATGTGTGAACTCTGTATTGAGCCTTTTACGTTTTTAAACAAACAGTCTTTTTATATTTCTGGTCTTTGAGCTCTCAAAAATATCTTAATCTCTCAATGTCAAATAAATATGCTCTCAAAAGATTCTTATTAAAATACCAACAATACGTAACATTTATATAAGTATTCTAGAGTTTTCAAAGACTTTTCGTACACATTATTCCATTTGACCTCCTCCAGGAAGCCTTCCCAGATACCACTCTCCCCAGGCACCTACATATCCATTTAAAGTTAGGTATCCTTCCTCCAGATAAACCTGAACATGCATCTATCACTGCACTTACAACTACATGATGTTTAATAATACTTTTTTAACATCTGTAAGCATCTTGAGGTAATGGACCATTTTGTTCATTTTTTTATATCCTCAGCACAATGTCTGGCATATGATACGTGTTCAATAGATATTTACTAAATGAAGTAACTACCACCATTCACATTGATTAATGAACAAAGAAACAAATGAAACTACCTCATAAGATAGTCAAGACGATAAAACCAATTTCCATTTTAAAAATTAAGACAAATAGGCCTCATGAGATAGAGTCATACAGGAGTTGTATAAGAGAATTAAGTGTCACTAGATCAACAGTCTCTGACTCTTAATTCGATGTCCATTACATCACAGAGTGCCACCCCACCCTCATCTCCCCAACGTGCAAAGCCTGATAGAGTCACACAAAGCACAACTGTGAAGTATGAAAATGAAGAGAGCTAATTGAAGGCCAATGAGTGATTCTCTCAAATCAGAAACAGGCTCTGAATTCCACCAACTCAACTTGTATATTTTATTTCATTATTCAATTAAATTATAAGCAACTTCACTATTTTATATATTAGTCGGGGGGAAAGCTGCCATTTATTTTAAGAGGCAATTGTAAGGCACATCACAATTTTAGGGCTCATAAAATATGAAAAAATGTGTCTCACAATAGGTGAATAGGTATGCCTTGCAAATATGTACACTTTCTCTCAAAATTAAGCTGTCCTTACAGCCATATACAGCTTTTTAAGTAAACATTTTTGTAAAAGTGACTTTTTAAAGTGATACTGTAATTTTTCTTAATTAAAAAAAATCATCACAAATTAAACAAAAAACCCTGCTATACTAAATTTAGTTAGTTTACATAAAGGATGTTGTTACCTTATAGCTTGTGACAGCCAGTTTAGAAAGTCCATCGACATAGGGTCCCAACACATTGTGCTCTCTGACTTTTAACGTTTGACGGCTTCTATTCATTAGAAACAAAGAAACAATTTTTAAAATCTTGTTTTTCAAAGGACTAAACTGTACTCATAAAATACATACCGAATGCAACAAAGATTCCAAATAAATAAACCAACCGACTTGATCCCAGAAGAATTTAAACCAAAATTTAAAATCCTGACTGGTAACAAAAACTTCATAATGTGGTAAAATATCACATCGCTCAAAAGGGTACACTGTGGGATGTCTATTTACTACCGCAAAGAATGCAGAGTCAAATAAAAACAAACAATCTACTTGTCATATCACAGAATGTGGCACAAAGAGCAGAAACTCAATAAATGTTAACTGTGCAAGGAAGGAAAAGTATAGACCAACCTCGATCACAAATAAAGACAAACAAAAAAAATGACAAATAATGAATCTGATGATAATTTAAAAACTTAAAATTGAGTTTATCTCAGGGTTGCCAGTTTTTTCAAAAAAAAAGATTCATGGCCTTTACCACATTGATAGACTTAAGGGAAAAAAACACACACATGATCATTTTAATAAATGTAGGAAAAACATTCAATAAAACTAAACACCATTCACAATTAAAAAGATAAATCTCTTAGCAAACATGGAACTGACAAACCCAGTAAAGGACATCCGCCAAAAAACCTAGAGCATACAGCATACTTAAGGATAGCAACCAAAAATATTAAAAATATTCATTGATGATTATGTGGCACACGAATTACATCTTTAAAAAGCTCTTTAAAAAATAAAAACATTATAATGCAGGAATATTTGCTGATGGTGAGATTACAAGTGAATCTTATTTCATGCAACATAATACCTTCTAGTTATTTGGAAACTTTTAGTACCCTAGAGTCATCCACTAAAAACTTTACTTACTATGCTAAAATTGTGTATAAAGTAGATACAGAATAATTATTTAACTTAATTCTGACTTCAGGATATAGTCTTTTTCCTTTCCTTTTTCCCCTCTATCTTAAAAATAATGTAAGTATATGTTATTATTATTATTATATTATTATTATTATATTATCTCCTGAGTAAAACAAAACATAACTACATTATTACACATAGCATATGCTGAATAAAATTAATGCTTGAATAACGAAACAAAATTCTCTCAAATAGTGTTTCACTGAAAAGAGCTCACTTTTACAGTTTTAATCTATTTACTTCAGTTCTTCAGAAACACTAGAAAAACCTCAAGAAACTTTCATGGGGGTGACAACAATAATAGCTAACATTTACTAAACCCTTACTAGGTACCATAAATGTTCTAAGACCTTGGGTATATAATCCCAGTCTATTTCACAACAGCCCTCTGAGAAATTATGTAACATTATCATACCCTCTGCACAAACGAAGCCGAGAAAGCATAGGAACAATTAAAGGACCTGGACCAGAGCTAGGTAAATCCAAAGCCCAGGCTGTTAATTACTAAATTATACACAAGAAAAACATCCAAAAAATTGCTAAAGACTATGAAAAAAACTGTAAATTTAAAGCTATTCTACATATGCACTGTGGAATACAAAACACAAGAACAAAGCCAGCTAAGAATTTCTGGAATGAGTAAGTCTGGTCAGGTCTCTAAGAAAATGATGGTCTTCACAGAGGTGAAGGTTTAACACAAGTATTCAGGGCAGAGCCAGACTAAGCACAGGGCACGATACTCAGCAAGATATAGGTGCTACCTAGGCCATACCTTTTTACCTCTGGCCTCCTTTTGTCCCTTGTTTTGACTTCCATGCTTACTGCCCTCCAGCCACATTGGACAGCTGAGTCACTCTCTGAACAAGTGATTTCTTAACACCTCCATGCTTTAGCACAGACTGTCCCCTATGCTTAAACGGTTCTCATCTTGCTTCTCTGTGAACAAACTCCTACTCAGCACAAAATCCATTGAGCACCTTCTGTGGAATCTTCCCTTCTCCTCTGGGCCAAGATACTCGTTTTGAGTGAGCAATGTTTCACTATGATTTACTGCCTCCAAGACCAACTTTCCTCGATCGTCTTCTTCAACCAAACATAACTTAAATGCCCCCCCCTTTGTCCTCACTTTGTCCACACTTTCTGTAAGCCTCAACTCATTTGACCTTCTGAAACTTTTTTTTTTCTAATTAAAGTTGACATTCAATATTATATTACTTTCAGATATACAGCATAGGGTTAAATATTTATATATCTTACAAAGTGACCCCCTAATATGTCTAGGGGATCATCTCTGAACACTGTTTTTACATCAATAAGCCACAGGCTGTGGTTATTATCTGTTTCTTTCTCTCCGTGTTGCACTGCCTTCGAATTTGAACTCAGAGAACTCTGTGCAATGGACAGATTTCTTCAGATATCACTTATCTTCCTCATTAGGTTCAGATATCACTACAGAGAACAGGATTTTTTAAGGCTTTCTAATACTTCTGAGCCAATTCTTTCAAAGTTTAGGCCATAAAATGGGACTTTTTCTCTCTGGGAATTTGTAAAATTAACTATGAAAAAATCCTGCTTTCATATCTCTAATTATGTCTCTCTCAATTCAGAATCTGCAAACAAACAGCTGAATTCCACCTGAAATTTCTTGGTTAAAAAAATAATAACCTACTTGATTAAGGATACCAGTTATCCTGATACTAAGTAACTTAATTTTCATCACCTATTTTTTGTTTGTGGATGTCATCTGAGAAAGGTAGTGATACTCAAATATACGCTGCTCAACCACACTTCCCTGCCCCAAAGTCCCTGCCTTAAGTTCAACAGCCCAGAACTGGCTGCAGGAAGCCACTCAATGTGACCAACGACAAATCACAAAAACAATAACTAGGTAACCAGATAAAATCACAAAGACAATAACTAGATAAATAACTCTCTATTAGAGTTCAACATTAAAAAATTCGCTTAAGCCAATGTATTAAGTCTGTTTTAGTCCATAATACTATAACATTAAAGTCTCAAAGTCATTTACCCTTTGGGATCAAGAAGGTCTCTGACTTTTTCATTATAAATTTCCATATAGGACACTTCTACTTTAAAACTCTGCTCTTCATTTTCTTCTTTCTGAGTTCGTTCAAAGAGTCCACTGCAAAGTCTTGGAATTAATCCAGGTTGGTCGGCTGTGCCCATCATGGTGTAAGATTTTCCAGATCCTAAAAAATAAAAATCATAGTTAGTATTCTCTCTTTGAGAAGTTCAAATACATAACCCTCTTTCCAGTGCTCATAATAAATTACTAGCACTTAGCAAATGCCCAAAATAAAATAAGAAATATACCCAAGTATAAACATGAGACCAAATTAATAATTAAGTCAAAAGTAAACATCCTTTAGGAAAAAAACAAAAACCTTCATTATCTTCATACTTTAAAAAAAATTACCTGAAACAACTAAAAAATAGTGAGGTCTGAATAGTTTTTTATAATTAACTGGGAAGATCCATATGAGCAATAGTATTGTGCCTGCTCCAACCACTAACCAGACCACAAAATATGGATGTCATCCCAACAGGCCCCCAAGCAACGCAACCTACTACCCTTTGGTAGTAGCACAGAAACCAAAGAGTAATCTTTTTCTACTATAAAATTATTTTCTCCATTGTATCAAAAATACATATTCATTAAATATAATTTAGAAAACACAGGATAATCAAAAAAAATTCAACCACTCATAGTCGTAATTTAAGTATAATTTGCCTTCCTTTTTTAGTAGCAGTGATTTTATAAACACACCTTTAATCATACAAGTTGCTGCTTTTGTCACTTGACACTTTATCATTATCCTAGTACCTACAACTAATATACCACTTATGTACCAGGCCTTTCCTAACAGTTTTCACATGTTAGCTCATTGTGACAACCCTATAAGGTCTATAAATATCAATATTTTACAGACAAGAAAATTGAGGTGTAATTCTCACACCTGGCCAGCAGCAGGAACAGGGTTGGAGCTGGGATAACCTGGCTCAGAGTCCTTGCTCTTATAACCACTACACACACTGCCTCTTAAAAATATCACACACATTTTTCAATGAAAAGTAGTTTTCAGTTCAATAAGCTATACAATATACCCTTAAAAAAGTGACTCCTTCAAAGAAAATCAATTTTCTTTGCTGTTGACCACAGAGGTACAGAAGTCAAAATGCTCCGTATCGATCATAATTAATGTGATGCTAACGATATTTATTCTTTTTGATATTTTCTGTTACGATCCTTAAAGCTTAAAAATACATATACTTTTAATATTACCAGTCTGTCCATATGCAAAGATACATGCATTGTAGCCATCAAAAGCATTTTGAAGTATATTCTCCCCAAGGCACTTGAAAACATCATCTTGACCTAAAGGAGAGAAAGAAACATAGAGAAAAGGGCAGGATGTCTTAAGCCAAACCTACATATTAACAATTAAAAAAAAAAAAAAAAGATAGACAAATATCTCAAAAATGCACTTTTTTCGGCAGCCTGTTTATCTCTAAACAAGATATTTAAACTTGATGAATACTTCCAAAGGCTATATTCTTCAGGTTATTTCTAGTTAGCACATGAGAAAAACTGAGTAAAAAGTTCTAGGTAATATGAATTTGAATTAATAAACATTGACCCAAAACCTTCTGCAATGCAAAAAGCTAATTAATTGCTGATTTTATAAACTATGGTTATAAAAATCTGAAATTTATACTTAGAACCTAAGTGGACCTGAAATTAACTACATTCCACTCAGCTAATACTTTTTTCAGTGGGTACTAGAGTTCAAAATAATCATATATATTAATCCCCACTCCTTTTCCTTAATGATAAGTTTTTCATTTGGAAATATGTGTGTGTGTGTGTGTGTGTGTGTGTGTGTGTGTGTGTATTTTATTATTTTTTAAACAAGCTGGTAAGGCAAAAATGGCCTTATCAGGCAGAAAATACTGCTCTGGGACAAAATTTCAAGTCTCTTCATAAGAAATATAGTTGTGGTTAGATTTATGGGTGGCTTGTTTTGCTTCTGTCACCAAATGTTTGGAACCAGTGATGACTAGCAGCAATTCTCTGGGCCCATTTTTTCCCCTCAATGACATTTTTAAATTACAGGATCTACAATATATACCAGCTAGGAGAGGGTGGAAGATCTAGGAAATTTCTTCTAGCTTTCAATGGTTGACATGAATAACAGGGTCAAATGCTCCCCCATGGGCTAAATTAAATATGCTAGTAATCAAACATGACCCTGACAAGTCATTCAACTTCCTGAATCCTGAATATTGTGGCAATACTGTGATTTATAAGAAGTATATATATTTGGTCATTCGAATGACCAAATATATATACTTCTCATATAAATTTGGGGTTTGTCCACAGTTCCTGGCTCACAGCTCCCAAATCTTTAGAATTTCCTAAGTGTTGAAAGTTATCAATATGTCTTTTGTTATGTTAATGAGGCCACTGTAGGACTGCACCTACCGATGGGGGCTGGTTGCCAGAAGAACCAATCATGTGATTAGAGGGTTGGAACTTTCTGTCTGGCCTGGAAGTTGAATCAGTCATCAATGGCCAATGATTTCATCAACCAGGCTTCCATTAAAGTCTAAAGGGAAAGGGTTCAGAGCGCTTCCAGGTTGCTGAACAACAGTGGATTGGGGAGGTGGTGCAGTAAGAGGGCATGGAAGCTACATACTCTCTCCCCGTACCTTACCCTTTGGCTGTTTCTGAATTATATCTTTTTATAATAAACTTACATATCTAGTAGTAAAATGTTTCTTTGAGTTCTGGGAGCTGCTTTAAAAAATTAATCGAACCCAAGGGGGAAGTCATGAGAACCTCTGATTTATAGCCAGTTGGTAAGAAGTACAGGTAACAACCTGGGCTTTTGACTGGTGTCTGAAGTGGGAGATGCCCATGGCGGGCAGTCTTGTAGGACTGATCCCTTCACCTGTGGAGTCTGTTAATGCTATTTCCAGGTAGGTACTGTCAGAATTAAACTGAATTGTAGGACACCCGCCTGGTGTCTGCAACATTTCTTGGTGGTAACGGTTGGGAAAACCCTCCCCCATCACAAACTGAAATACAGACCTTGACACACTTTAATATAAAGAAATATACCATGTTCTCTCTAAACTTGCTCTGGAATTCTATTATTCTCTTATCCTCCTCAATGATGACTGTCTCGAGCCCCTTTACACACAAGTTTAGGACTATAGTGACAGCCTTTGGTTTCCTTCATCCCTAGCTGCTTACAACATCTGTTTGTAAGCAATCTCTTTTAAATACTAAGTGTCATACTGTACTAACTTCTGAAAGGAGAAACAGCAGTACTACAGCTGTTTCAAAAAGTTAAGGTTAACTTGGTTTAGCTGGCCCAATGATGACTTTAAGGACTGCTTTAGTATCAAAAGTATGATGATGATATACTAATCTGATAAATTAACTAGGAAGTAAGACATATTGGAATGCTATTTATAGTATTTAAAACATTAACAAACATAACATCATCCAGTCCTTACATATCATATTTAAAGAGAGAACCCAGAACACTGAAAACTCAAGTGATTTACTCCAAGTCACAGAGGCAGTCAGGAGTAGAGATCCTGTTAAACTCAAGGCTTCTTTTATTTCTTGCCTCTTCTTTCATTACACCAAGCTGCCCCTCTAGACCATGTCACAGACATCTAGGGAATCTAAGTGGCTACTCTGTGCTACTGGTGCCATGTAAGCCCTGGGATACGTGTAAGAATTCCTCAACCATGTACCCTATTCATCTAACTTCATCATCCTATGCCAAGGATAACACACTGTGAATCTCCCATTTCCCAATCAATGCAAAAACTCTAATAGCGAAGATTAGAGGTATTTCTCTATATGGTTTTTAAAGTTACATAAAATAATACTATGATACTTAATGGAAAATATATGAAAACACCTTCTTTATATATCAGTAGGTAACAGGATGCTGGACTCTTACCTGCATACTTTTCTTTGACAGATTCATCCATAGACCAGAAACAATGATCATATGCAAACACCTGTTGAAAAATAAAAGTAATATAGTGTATTAAGAACAAAACTTTAACATACTTATTTTATAATAATGTCATAACATTGATAACACTATTATTTCATAATAGTGAAATAAAAACAACATACTGCCTTGCAATGAATATTAAATTATTTATGGTAGTCTTAACAGTGCACAGCTAAGCACCCTATAGATGCTATAAATCTTTATTTCACATGGAAAACTTCACAATGTTAAGTGAAAAAAGAGGAGGTTATAAAATAATATGTATAATAGCTATTATATACACATACATGCATAGTTACATATATAAAGTATATTTGTGCATAAGATTAGTGATCTTTTTCTTCTTTATGCTTTCATGATTCTCTATATTTTTACTACTCATCAGAGAAACAAATATATTTTTTAAAGAATAAAATATAAAGATAATTACTACAGCATGTTAAATATAACTGTAAAATAGCAGATCCTTTAAATTTAGCATGTCCATGTGCAATATTGTATAGCTTTAAGATTATAGAAGACTGATAAGGAAATGTTCATATATTAACGTAAAAGTTATGAAAGTCTGGACCATGATCCTATGTTTGCACAAAAACCTATATAGATAAAAAGTAGAAAGAATATACATTGAAAATACTGATAATGGTTAATGATAGCTGGTGTGATATCACAGATGATTTGTTTTGATCTGTTATGTTTACTATTTTCTAAAATATGCATGTTTTGTAATCTTTTAAAAGTTTTTTTCATCGATTTTTTATTTTTGGATTTCATGTTTTATAATTTAGTCTCTTAAAGGATTTTAAGTGTAACTTTTTAAATTCATTTCAGCTTTCATTTCAAACTCTTCCACTTTCGGAGTTTGTTACCTCACTTCCTGATGACAGTTTTCCTCTTGGGTCTTGCAACTGCATCTGAATTGGGAGTCTGTATTTTATGGTTTACGTGATTGCTAGTTTTTTTCCTCTCCCTTTGGCCACCTTTACATGACTATATTGCCACTCCCAGCTACTGAAGCCCAGATTTTGGTCTTCCCAAAGACCAGTGTCTCTATTCCCTCCTAGTTACACAAACATTAGCTCCATGTTGGTGGCCAAAATCCTTTTTTAAGCCTTCATTCATGGTGGAACTGCACCCAAAATCAGTTTTCAAGTGGAGAGCTCCTCCAGTCCTCAATCAGACATCAGGACAGCCTTTAATCTGTAAGAGTTAAACTTCTAGTCACCTGCATCTAAACCCCAGGCCCAAGTAAATATGCTGCTTCAGCCCCAGCTTGCTGCTAGTCCCCGAAGTTACATGTCATTTTTTAATATGATGGCGTGATTTTAATATTTTAAAATATTTTATCTGTCCCTGCTATGAGTTTGGAGTTGGCAAGAGAATGTTTGTGTGAACTCAAAAGGCTATCTGGATCAGAGGTCTAAAAGTAAACTTTTTGAACAAAGGAAATTAGATTATGATGGTAAATTAAACATATATACCTATATCCGCCATCCCACCTTAAATTAACTCAAAATGATAGAGTGTGAGAAGAAAGGGCCAAAGGCAGAAAGAAAGGGGGAAAGGAGGGCAAGTTCTTAAAAGCAAAACTTATTGCTTATACCTGGATCAGAAATTGAGAACCCCTGATAATAGCTGCAATGAGACCGATGGGGAGTGAGGTGAGATGGGGTGGGGGCTTCAGCAAGATGACACGTCAAAACATTGTGGAAGGAGGTGACTGCAAAGAGCAGTTCTGGGACGGTACCAGAACAACTAAATGAGCAGGAGGGAACCCTGGGGCAGCCAGGATCAAAACACCTCTATCTTTGTGCAAAACAGCAGACAGGAGAGGCACGTGTTCGGCTGGAATGGGACGGTGATGGGGAAGCTAGGCCAGAAAGGCAAACAGAAGCCCAATGATTGACAACGTGCAAGAGGCAGGAGCCCTGGAGCCCAGAAGCTACTACCCAGAGGTAGTATTATGTGGTATATTACTGATCCCCAACATCTTCTCAAAGCTAAATATATATCTACCAATAATGGTGGTGGCTCACTATGTTAGCAATCCTCTAACAGATAGGGAGGAAAAAGAGAAGGAAGTTGAAAGGTGGTCCCAAAGGACTGTGTATCAAAATTTTGGGTAGGGCTGCTTTTCAAACTGTATTTATTAGCCATAGTGAGAATCATTTTAGCAGGATGAGATTAAATAAAAAGTGAAGCTCAAATTAAGTTTTTTCTGTTCTAGCTTTCAACTATCACCTCTGATCAGTTTATTTAATTCTGTTCTTAATAAGGTTAAGTAGTCTACGGCCATGCCACCCTGAACAAGCCTGATCCCATCTGATCTCCGAAGCTAAGCAGGGTCAGGCCTGGTTAGTACTTAGATGGGAGACCACCTAGGAAGATCAGGTGCTGTAGGCATCAAAAATAAAAAATAAGGGATTGCAAGCTGACAAGGTCCTTGCAATCTGTGAGGTCAACCAAGGGTTGCCTCACCTAAAAATTAATTAATTAATGTTAAGTAGAAATCATCCTGGTTCTTCTCTTGGAAGCTGAGCTCTCACTTCAACAGTCTCATGGCCATATGTGTGCACTTATCAAAGATCGAGCTTCTAAATGGCACTCCTCTCTCCATTCTTATGGGGTTTTCCTCCCTTTTCTTTCTCTTCCTAACTGAGGGGTTTCTTAGACAACTGCATTTCTTATTCTCAATTCCAGTAGAGAAACTATCATGAAAGTAAGTGTAATGTAGCTGACACTCCATGCTAGGCCACTGAGGTACAAAAAAGTTAAGAACTTGGTGACTAGCAGGAGAGGGAACTGGGAGATGGACCCAGCCTTTGAGTATTCTGCTCACCACTAAGCTAGATTAGCTCTACTCCCCCAATTATATGAAAGCCCCACGACCTGGTACAAAGTTGGAAACAAATGAACACTTAGCTCTTTTCTCTCTCTCTCTCTCTTTTTTTTGGTAATTTTTATTTTTCAGTTACAGTTGGCTTACAATAGAATATTAGTTGCAGGTGTACAACATAGTGATTAGACATTTATATAATTTACAAAGTGATCACCCAATAAATCTTAGTTATATAACCACACAGTTATTACAATATTATTGACTATATTTCTTATGCATCCCGTGACTTTACGTCCCATGACTATTTTGTAACTACTCATTTTTACTTCTTAATCTCTTCCTCTTTTCACCACTCCCCAAACCCCTCCTCCCATCCGGCACCATCAAAATGATGAACGCTTATTTCTTCTTTACAAACAAGACTGAATGGTCCTCTTTAAGTTTTAGCAATTTTATAAACTATTATAGGGCTCTTCCAGCCAGAGATTTCTTAAAGCAGACATGTCCTTTTCTAAATAAACATTTTCCTTAAAAATTTAAAAAATAAAATTTTCACAAGTAACAGAGAAGAAACACATTGATTGTAACAAATTCAAATAACAGAGCATAGAGTAAAAACTAAAACCTCTCATTCGCCAAGCACACCACTCCCTAGAGGTAACCACAATGTTAATGTGGTGTTGGTTCTGCCACAGTTTTTACGTCACCAGATTTTCTCTAAACATTAAGATACAGTTGAATTAAATGAAACATGAATAATTTTTAAATAGTCACGTGGTATTTCCTCACATCTTTACTGTAATCTCCAAGCCCTGCTCCATCAAAAAACTAGAAAACAAAAATAATCCAGCACCTTTTCATACAAAATGATGAGACAAATTAATAAAATTAGTTCTACATATATAAAGAAATGAGTGCCATATTAAACTATTTTTTAAATCATTGAGTCCCAAAGAGCCATGTCTATAACATATTTTAGCAATAATAATAGAGAATGGAACTGCAATTCAACCATAGACTCTATAAACAAAAACAAAATTCCAAGAAGGTAGATAAAAATCTGAATTTCCTGGAAGGTTCCAAGTAACTTCAGAGAATAGTCAAGTTAAAATACAGTCCTTGTGCCCACTCTGGCACACCTATGAACTCCCTGAGAGATGCAGGAACTGATGAGCTCCACTGAAGTTTCTTTAGAACCTGGGCTCAAATTTAAGATGGAAGCACATTCCCCTGAGGAAGCTGTGGGCCAGGGCGGATTTCTGTTGGCCTGAGAATGTGTCCCCAGCTGTCTTGGAAGAAACAAGGATGAGTCTGCCTAGCCCAGTCCTGATTGCAGTTTGGAACAACCAGTTTAGAGCCAGTCCACGGTGAATGGCAGAGCGCAAAAGGAATCTCTGTTGGAGTTGCCAGGAGACTGGCCAGAATTGGTCAAAGTTCAAATACAGTTTTTCCACAAACCTCCCTCCAATCCCTCTTATGCCAATAATGACTTCTGATTTATAGGCTGACAGCTTGCATTACTTTTACAAAAGTGACAGAGAGAAAACACTTTTGAGAAGAAAACTGCCAGTACTTCAAAAATATGCACAAAAGCTCTTTACAAGCATCGCATGATATACCAAATCTCTCACCTTTGGCTGGCTTCTGAGTTCCCCAAAGAGATGTCATCGTTGACATGGAAGAAAAGGCAGAGGGTTAAAATAAAATTTTTTAATTTAGAAGACTCTTTTTGAAGAACAAAATTATAATAAAAATCATGTACATTTTTATTAATACAAAATATTAACTATAAAATCAAACAGCAAATTAAAATAAAGGATCAATTAATATCTATTAACTGGTAGGGTAGTGTGCTAATTATAGAAAACTGACTTGTATCTCTCGGATAAAAGAAAGATTACCTGAACAATTGGATAGTTTTTAAAGTCTTAATATATCTCCCTTATACATTTTGCTTATCCTTTTATATGTCTTGCAAATATATTTTTTAAAATTCTTTACTTTTTTTATCATCTGATTTCACTTCCAAGTAGTTTTCTCTGCTTTGATATAGTAGCAGCTCTTTCTCTATACAGGCCCTTCCACAAAAAAAAAAAAAAAAAAAAAAAAAAAAGAAGAAGAATTCTGTTCTGCCTAAGAAAAAAGGGTTTAATTAAAGGAACAACTACTTTTTTGGCCAATGAATTAGTATTTACTGAATAACTCACTTATTACTTATTTTCTGTGCTTCCCTGGGTGCTTCTAATCTACCTCCCCTCCAAAACTGCCACTCACTTACATCTCCCTCAGGGTACAGGAATATAACTCAATCCAATATAATTCTGAAATAGTTTCAAACTTAGAGAAAAGTTATAAGAAAAGCACAAAGAACTCCCTTCACCCAAATTCCCTAGCTGTTAACACTGTCACGGCTACAATGTCATTCTCCCCTGCCTCCCTCTCCCCGCCTCTATATGTAGATGTATATACACACATATTATTTCTTTCTTAACCAAACTGCAGATATGCCCTTCAGCCCTAAACACTTCAGTGTATAATCACTAAAAACAATGATGTTCACGTACACAACCACAGTGCAATATCAAAGTCAGAAAATTTAATAAATGAAAGTGCTTTTAAAACTATAGTGAAACTGGAGCATAGCTGGTCTCTCCCAGAGGATCCAACTGGCAACTCAGACCTAAAACCTGCAAGAAAACTGTACATGGAAACACTTCCTTCCAACTTTCTGCGCATCTTCTTATCCCTCTGTCTCATAAAAGATTTTCTTCTGAAATAAATTTAGTATTTTATTTGTATCAAATGATTTCAGACAAAAACATTAAAATGCCAAGGAAAGTCTAGCAAATGACTGACACTTGTCTAAGGGATTTTAGAGTAATAGCTGATGTGGCTAACACATAAAAGAAAATAGTTTCTCTGGAATAAGAGATATGGAAAAACTTCCCAACAAAAATATTTGTGAAAAACTGGTTGAGGATACTGGCATATGCTATCATCTTTTTATAGGACTTTATAAGCAAAGCAGATTCTCATCAACTACAGACAGCTTAGTTATAAATCTAGCTGGAGGTCAGAACAGCATATGTGAAATGCCCACATTAGGCCTGGTACATTGCATGCTACTTCATTTAATTCTTGCAATAACTTCGTAAGATGCTATTATTATTCTAGTTTTACAGATGAGAAATTTAAGGGTCAGAAAAGTTAAATGACCTGTTCAAGACACAATGATAAGCACTGATGGATCTGAGATGTAAAATTAGTCTTCTAACTCCCAAGTCCATGTTCTTTTCCTCTCCCACAATGGTCAAAACAGTCTTGTCAAGTCTCTTCTAGACTTAAGAATTTATGAGTCATATATTAACACTGCTCCTGCTAACAGAAACATTTCTCAATGTATTAATTTCCTCCATTCTAATTATTACCCAGTAAAAGATGACCACCTGGTGCTTATGTAAGTTTACTTATTCATTATATTTACAAAAACTCCAGACTGTCTTTTCTGAGACAAAAATAAGATGTGTAGTATAATTCAATTTAAAGAAAATACTTTAATATAAAAATCAGCTCTTCTTAAAAGACGATCAACAAACATAAAATTCAATAATATACAACACATAGCAGAAGAATCCATGGGACTAACCTGAATTCAGAACATAATAATAAAAACAGAAATGAACCAGTGAATTAATTACAGAGCTCAGCTTCCAACGAGGGAGTCTGGTGGCTACAATAGTAACGCTCAAATAACCTAGAGAGCCATTGGAAACCCAAAGATGTAATTACAGCTCTGCACAAAAATAAATAAGTTAATTAATTAAACAAAACCTTTCAAAGTGTAGCTGCAATCTAATCTGGCAATACCTCGCTTATCCCAAAATCCCTTAAAATGAAACCTCAGCTATCCAGATCACAGTAGAGATTGAGTAAAGGAAGAAAAATACCCCTAACCAATCAAAACAGATATCACAAAGTAAAAGCATGAAAGTCTAAGTTTGTCAGCTGAGTTGAATTACTTTCTGTTGTTGTTGTGGCTTAACTTCCTTTTGAAATACTTCCAGACTTACAAAAAGTTCTCAAAATAGTACAAAGAATTCCTGTGTACCTTCACCCAGCTTTCCCAAATGTTAACATCTCATATGACCATAGTTACAATGATCTAAACTAAGAAATTAATTATCGAGATTTATTAAATAATTTAGAGCCAATCCTATACAAATTTTTTGCCAGTTGCTCCACCAATGTCCTTTACTGGTCGCACAATGCTCGCAATTTGTCATGTCTCCTCCAATATGGGACAGTTTGACTCCCATGATCTTGACACTTGTAGGGTATTGGTCAGTTATTTTGTAGAATGTCCCTCATTCTGAGTCTGTCTAATGCTTCTTCATGACTAAATTCAGGTTCTGCATTTTGGCAAACACAACACACAAGTAATGTTGTACCCTCCTAGTGCATCATACAGAGGCACAAAGTGATGTCCATGTCTCATTAGTGATGATGGTAACTGATCTTTTGGTTATGGCGCCATCTACTAGGTTTCTCCACTGTAACATGACTAGATTTTTTGTGGGGGTAGACTTTGAGGCTATGTAAATGCCATTTCTCACCATACTTTCACCCACAAGTTTTAGCATCCACTGATGAGTCTTTCGTATAATAATTACGGTGTCCCTAGTTGCTGGATGTGTTCACAGCCTGCGCAGACAGAAACAGTCTGATGTGCTTTTCAGGAAGAGAATGGCTTGGGAAACAACAAATGATTGGTTGCATATCTTGAATAGCACTGTTATCTATGAATAAGATATTCACTTCCTTTTTTTACTGACTTGGTTTAGGGGCTTGGGTTCATTTGTCATTTAAATAATAAATTACACCAGAAAATTAAGTCAAATTATATTCCCAACCTTTAGAATTCCACCTTACGAAAAAATATCACGTATGTGTAAAACCCAAAGCAATGTCAGTAGAACGACAAGTTAAAAATCAATTACCGCTTCAACTATGAGAAGCAAATATTACATCCAAACATCATCACCTCTTTTAATTTTAAAAATTTGTTTAAGTTTCTGAAACCTTCACAATTAGCAGTATTTAGAATCTCTGTTTTAACAAGATCCTACTCCACCCTGCTCTATTACAGATGTATACATCACAAAGAGCTTATTCTAATATGGCCAAACTACATAATGGTATTGTTGCTTTTTCGGACTTAGCTGGCAGTACCAGCAACCAAACAACAATCTGTGTAATGATCACTATTTTTCCTTTGTCATCCCTCCCCCGATGTGCTTTCCACATAAGGAATTAAAGCTGACCTGACTGAAAAATTAGACACTGAGTAGACTCACAAAGAAGGCTTATCAATCTTTGCTTATCTAGCCAACTCTCAGAAATACAAATAGCACCAAAAGCCCCATTTGTTGTTTCTTCGACATTTGGAATACTCCATTCAAGTTGTTTCTTCAACATTTGGAATCTCTCTCTCTCTCTCTCTCTCTTTCTCTCTCTCTCTCTCTCTCTCTCTCTCTCTATACACACACACACACACACACACACACACACACACACACGCACACACACACACACAAATATACCTTACTACTAAATTGTAAACCTGAAACTTATTGGACTTTGTTAACCAATGTCATCATAACAAAAAATAAAAATAAAATAAATAAAATAAAAAATGAAATAAAATCATAAAAGAAAAAAAAATTTCCAAAATTTCATATTACCATATCCTCAGATGGCATAACTCAGAATAAACTCCCTATTAACTCAATCACTCATTGGCAAATCACCTGCCTCTTCTCATCTGTCAAACACAAAGCAGAATAAGTTTAATTCATTTCCCACTTCCATTAGAAGAAAGTTTAAATCTGGCCAAAGAGTTAAATCAACATTGATGCATTTGTAATATAAAATATATTATAACATAAAATGTATATTTTATAATATACTTGTAAATGTATTATAAAATATATTTAACATCCTATGTTAACAGAGTAATACACATTCATTTTAATAATTACGTGTTAAAATCAAGGTATACACAGAGATTAGGATAGATTATTTAAATGCTCCTAGATTCTCAGCAAAAAAAGCTCTTATAATTTTTACTTCTCTCAGTGTTTGTGGTTACCTGAGGTTTCAAATTTTATCAAACTGTATTTCTCCTGTTTGATTGCATTAGTGTGACTGGATTCCTCCTAGACTGCATTGGATTTATCTGGAAAAAGTTTTTCCTGAATATAAAATTAACTAACTCTTCCATCCCCTAATTCTTTCTAGATGAAGATCCACACTTTGGTTTCCAAACTAGAAAAGTCACACCCTCAAGGTCCACAGGCTCAGTATAGCCCACAGCTGTATTTTTTGATTTAGTCCTTCCAGCATTGACCAAAAGTAGAAAGTGAGAAGATTTCACACTAAAATAATCTTAAAAAATCAGAAGATCTGGAAACACGACCTAAATTCCCACACAGTGACATTGGCTAGACCTGAACAACTTCTGTCTTCTGCATGGACCTACCAGGCAGGCAGCCAAGTTTTAAATTCCTGCTGTTAAGAAAGAAAACAGAACAGGGTGCTCTCATAGTCAAAGAAATTAGAGACTCACAAATTCACACGAATAAAGAGAAAGTTTGCAAATCCAGTGCCAAGAACCTAAAATAGAGTGTCATCACATTATAGCAGGACTATACCACAGAGTCTTCCTACCCAATTAAATAATTCTCTTTACTACTCCGACACATCATCCTGGCTATCAAATCCTAAACCAGGAATTCCAAACTCAAATGTCACTTGCAGCAGTAATGTCATTAGAATTAGTAGCTAGGAAACATTAAAGCTAAAGCCTTTATCTTTACTATAAGCAGTGGTAGGTCTAGAATTCAGACTTAAGTTGGAAAGCAAAAAGAAATAAAAAACATACATAAATGTCTGGTGCACATACATTCGTGCATGCTCAATATATGTTAGATATCATTATTGTGACTTTGATTTATGATGTACTGTTAACTTGGAGTTTAAGTCAGCTAGCAGGTTGACCAAAACTAAAATTTCTAGACCATTACTATATTCCCCAAATCCATTGCTTAGGAAATATTTCCTTAGCTTCCTTAAGTGGTAACTCAATTTCCAAACATTCTCCAACTAAATACTTCACTGCTTCCAAGAGAATAAACTTCTTAGTTAACTGAAGATTTCTGTATTTATCCCTTTCCTGATATGATCTCCATCTTTGAAATGTCCCTCAAACCCATTTACACTTTCATGTAGCAATATTTACTATCTACTATAAGCCAGGTACTAATCTTGGTACTAAAGAAACGGTTGAACAAATGAGACAAGAATCCTATCCCTCTAAGAGCTTAAATTCTATTATAATAGAATGAATGAATATGGAATATAGTAAGTGCTATGGAAAAAATAAAGCAAGGAAGGAGGATATAGAGAAGATCTGAGGTTCACATTTTAAATAAGGTGGTCAGGAGAAGGCTCAGAGAGAAAGGTGTCTGAACAGACACTTGTGGGAAGTAAGGGAGTGAGCCTTATGGTTAAATAGCAGACCTGGAGATGCCCTATTTCTTCATCTCCCTTTAGGTCTATCTACTACATAGCTTCCTAACTATACTCTCGCTGCCTGCAATCTCTTTCCGACAACTCTTCACATACCCAGTATGTATCAGAACTACATACCTGACCAAGTCATAATTCTACCTAAAACTCTTCATTGGCTCCCTATTCCCTATAAGATAAATTTCAAACTCCTTAAGCAAGAAAGGCTCTTCACAATATCACCTCTTTCCACCTCTCCAGAGATAGAGATGGGAGATCTGAGAACTTGAGGCAGCTAGAATTTGCTGGCCCAGAGAGAAGGAAGCAATCCGGAGGAAGAACTCAGGAATCTGCACGGGGTCCCCTTGTCTTTGACTGAATATTAAATTGCATATGCAGAAGGTGAGATATCAAGAGGCCAGAAAAACTATCTGGAAAAAAACTACTACTGGAAAAATAGGTGTACTCTGAACAATTTCCAGAGCTCACAAAGCGTTTGGAGATGAGTTATAAGCAGCCACAGTGGAAAGATCTCCTTGAACACTAGGAGGCATTTGGTATAAAGCCCAGGAAGGCCACAAGTTAGGAGTAGGGCTAAACTCACCCTAGAATAAAAGCTACTCTGGCCCCAACCAACAAAGCTTAAAAACAAGCCAATATCTAGCTGAGCCATAAGTAAATTACCCCCAAAGGGTTTCTAATGTCTCACTTCCAATGAAAGATGGGGCAATAGCTCAATTTGGACTGTTCTAACAGAATTATCACCAGGCATTCACTGTACTAAGTACTTTACATTCATCATATCTAATACAGCAATCCTACAAGACACTGTCTTCATTTTATACCTGAGTTAATTAGCACTAAGAAATTAAAACACTAGTGGAGGTGGAATTAAAATACAAATTGGGGTCTGCCTGATCCAAAACCTACAATCAAACTGCTGGGTGCTACAAAAATGGAGCAAACACAAGGCACTCAGACAGCCAATTCCCCATTTCAAGCTCATGGTGAACATCACTAATGAATCACAACACTCTTATTATTCATTAAAAGAAAGTTCATAATCTGAGGTATCATTAGATGAAATGTACTAAAAAAAATCATAAAATATTAAAATTATGCTAAATGCCATCAAACAAAGCAATTAAAAATATTTAGAAATTACTTAGAAAGCTTTACAAAGATAAATGTGACAAGATGAACAGAATATTTTCACTGTATACCTCCAAATCAAATTTGAATTTGTATTTTTAATCAATTTTAATAACACTATTAATATTCATCTCTTCTCCCAAAAGCTAACTTGAATTTATCTGCTACATGCCACAGACCCAAATATCCTACCATCTTTCTACTAAAAGTAAAGCCTGGAATTGGAAGGAAAAAAACTTATTCCTCATTGTATAGTTATGGCAGCCTTTTTCTTCTTCATTTTTATTTTTGTAAGAAGGAATTATGTTCATTCACTTTGTAACATTTTCAAAAGAATTGTTTTATGTCACCCAAAATTCACCATGCTTTCATCATTTCCATGTTTTTAAATATTGGTTTTAGCAGGCAAAGAAGAGAAGGCAAAATAAAAATCTTGTTCATTTATGGAACGAAGAAAAGAGTCAAATATTGAAAGAAGAAAAAGGATTAAGGATTAAATTGAGGCCACTACCAGGAAGTGGTAATGTCTTATAGCCTAAGAACAAAGCTGTAGTAATAGATATTCTGAGGAACCAAAAATACCTGGATCAGCAAGAGGCAGAGAGAATTCCAAACCAAAGAAATCCCTATGTTCGACAAAAAGGATTTTTAAACTACATGCAACTGCATGGTCACCCCAGGTTTCTCCACACTTTGTATAAATCAGACAATGACTGGCTGCTGACGGAAGACTGGGAAGAGGAGTTAGGTACTGAATGACAGAATTCAGTTAAAACTTTGGTACTTTCTTAAGTTACCATTCGGACGTCTTTAAATTAAACAATAATTTTAAAGATATAAACAACCTAACATTTTCAATATATGTTTATGTGTTTTAACAGTTTTATTGAGATTTTTATATATCATAAAATCATCCACTCTAAGTAAACAATTACTTTTGGTAAATGTACAGAGCTGTGCAACCACGACCTGCTTTGAAAACTTTTCCATCACTCCAACAAGTTCCCTCATGCCTGACTGCTGTGAATCTCAGGTTCTACTCCCAGGCCCAGGCAGCCACTGATCTGCTTTCTGTCCTTCATCTTTTCTGGACATTTCACATAAATGGAATTACAAAATATGTGGTCTTTTGCATCTGGTGTCTTTCACTTAGCATGTTTTTAAGGTTCATCCATGTTGCAGCATGTTATCAGTTTTCTCCTCTGTTTTAACGCTGCTGAATAGTATTTTGTTCATCCACTGACCAGCTGATGGATATCTGGATGGTTTCCAATTTGGGGCAATTATGAATAGTGCTACTATGAACATTCAAGAACAAGTCTTTGCGCAGACATTTGTTTTTACTTATCTTGTATAGATAGATACCTAAGAGGAGAACGGTTAGGTAATAGAGTAAGTGTATATCTACCTTTTTAGGAAACAATCAAGTTGATTTCTGAAGTGTAGATACCATTTTACATTACCACCAGCAACAGAGAGTTACAGCTGCTCCACATCCTCACCATAACTTAGTATTGTCTGTCTTACACAGCCATTTGAGTGGGTGTGAAGTGGCATCTTATTGAGATTTTAATTTGCATTTCCATAAGGACCAATGATGTTGAAAGTTTTTAAATATGTCTTTATATTTCACTTTAGAGGCCAAAAAAATTCTCACAATCGACTTTCAATCCATATTTTTAGGATATTACAAGAACTGACAAACTCCAGTCAAATTCACACTTTTTATTCTTGTTCATACTTACTTCTTTGTACCATTTTTATTACTTCATTTATTACTTTTACCTCTTTAACCACTTTGGGGCTCCTTCGGTTTTTGTGCAGACATTCATTTTGACTTCCCTTGGATAACTACGAGTAACGCCTCAGGGTCACATGGTCAGCACATTTAATACTTGTTTTATGGTCCCAACATGTAAAACTGCCTATTTAAAATTCAGGTCAATCTTTTTGGACCAAGCTCAATATGTATAAATTTATTTTAGTAATTATTAATGTCCACACTGGATGACTCAATATGCACACCTGAATCATTATGCCAAAGTAATCTTTATTGCATTAAGTCTAACAATTGAAGCACCTATAATCAGATGGTACTATGAACTTAACTGAAGTCCCAAGAAGCTTTAGATGTAGTTGATAAGCTAACAAATCATTAGATGTTACAGATCTTGCCTTCCTGGTATGACGCTGCGGGGAAAGTACTCCACACTAGCAGTTAGAAACTCTTCATTCAGTTTCCATTCTGCTTTGCATTAGCTTTGTGATCCTAGTAGTAACTTAACCTCATCAGATCTCTCTGCTACTTCAGTAATCAAGTGGGACTACTCCCTAATACTCTATGGCACACTGCTGTGCAACTGTGTGTGTGTGTGTGTGTGTGTGTGTGTGTGTGTGTGTAGGGAAAGGATGGCTAGAGAACTGGACAGAATTGCGTTCAAGTTTAGATTCAATAAATATTTATCCTATTACCAGATCCAAGCACTACTGTAAATGCATTCATGTACTCTTTTCTTTTATCCTCACAACTGCCCAAAAGAATAGATCTTATTATCTTCCTCATCTTCCAAATGAGAAACTAAGGTTCAGAAAGATTAAGTAATTTGCTCAAGGTCAACAATTAAATACTAAATTGGGGATTCAAACCAAGGGAGAAGCAATATCCTGCTGAAGAACAAAACCAAAAACATGTAATCTTGTGAGTTCATCAACACTGCATTTTCTTTCAAAGACCAAGTTGCTAAAGGCAATTATGTATAGTGGCTCTTCCTTCCCTGCATTAGTTTTTTGTGTTTTTGTTTCAGTCCTCCCCACCTTCCTCATGAAGTCTGGTTTCCTGAATAGGCAAACAAACCTCATGGAAATGTGTTCTGGTCCCCAAGTAGACCTAGCGGTAAGTGGGGAAGCGGGGAGCAGGGATAAAGGTATCCCGGTAGAAAAGACTGTCAAGCCGATCTAACAAACAAGCAAAATATATCAATTTTTGTGCAACACAGAGGAGGTGCTGGGGACAGGGACAAGACATGGGAAATATCTTAGAGAAGGTAAAAAACACATACATCCTTTGATTGTTTCATGTCCTAAGATATAACCAACTAACCCTTAAAGAAGCAGTATGCCTTTCAGAACTGATGGTATTCTTCAACCAAGTTAAAATGTTCTAAAGAAAGCAGCAGCAATCTTTGAAGGTGTTAGCTTTAAGGACAATGAAAAAAGCAATGGAAGTTTTTAAATGCAAATTTAGGCTCTTGGAAATAAAAAAGTAAATGAGGATATGAATTCTTAAAATTAGAACTCAATTTACCTACAACATCTAGGTAACCAGTACTGTATATAGGAGGTATGCTTGCAGGCTGGTTTTGTGTATTCACCTTCATGCATGAGTGTATCTGCAGATAACCAGGCGAAATACCTGAATATTAATCAGTATTCTCATCTTTCAGCAGTGTTAAAAGGAGACTTGCCTAAGAAACTTGCTGTTATAAAATTGTTGAAATTATTTTTTTAAGCATTCAACAAATTTAAGTCTATATTTTTCATATCTTTATTAACAACAGAAGCTATCTTTTGTTACTGTGTGTCAAATACTCAGTGTGCTTTAGTTATAATCCTCACACCAACCCTACCTACATGGTAGGTCTTACACTTTCTCTTTTACAGAGTAGTAAGGTAGGAATAGCACAAAAAGTTTAAATAATTTGTTCAGTGGCAAAGTTGGGATCCAAACCTACGTTTCTGATTCTAAAACTACTTCTAAAACTACGTTCTTTCTACTTTAACATTCTGCCTGCCTCTCTCTCTCCCTCTCTCTCTCTCTCTCTCTCTCTCTCTGGCAAATGATGTAGGAGAACAAGTTAAAGACAACTTTGCTTGTTTCAGGAAACTTGAGGAAGGATGCTTGCTTAAAATGACCTGACTTGGGTTTTTTTTGGTTTGTTTTTTGGTTTTTCAAATAACATAGGCAGCATGAGAAAGTGGGCTACAAACGAGGGAAACCTAGGAGGGTTAGTACATACAGAGGCCCAGAGCCGAAGCTGTGTGAGCTTTAGTGCTTAGCTGAAATCCTGTTTGGAGAAGCCTGCCCTTTCTCCAGCTCCTGCCCAACCTGTGCTAACTCCCCAAAAGAGACTTGGTCTTATTTTATTTTTTAATTTTTAGGCGAGGAAACCCTTGGTTGACTTAACAGATTGCAAGGACCTTGCCAGCTTACAACCCCCCCCCCTTTTTTTCTTTCTTTTTTTTTTTTTTTAATGCCTACAGCCTTGGTCTTCTTAGGTGGTCTATCATCCAAGTACTAACCAGGCCCGACCCTGCTTAGCTTCCAAGATCGGACAGGATCAGGCTTGTTCAGGGTAGCATGGCCGTAGATGAGACTTGGCCTTAAATGAACCTAGAGGGCTAAGGAGAGAATACTTTATTGCTCATTCCTCGTATTTCCATGTGGAAGAACTCCAAGTAACACTCTTGAAGTCCCTAAGGCCTTCACTCTACCCTCTTGGGGAAAAGAAGGTTGAATTATCAAATTAGTGGTTTCAAGAGAAGGAATTAGGCTCCTCTCCTCTACAGGAGGCCTGCAGTTGTAGAGCTTGCCAGTGCCTGGATAAAGCTTTAATTCAGGAGTGAAGTATCAGGAAGCCCCTTTGGCCAACAGCCCTAAAGCCATTTTCCAACATCTCTATCAGTAACTGAGGTGGAATGAGATGCAGGAAAACACAGTGGTAAAGAGACTGGGAACCGGAATCAAATTGCTGATTTTGAATCCAGGCTCTACCACTTACTACGTGACCTTGGGCAACTGACCTCTTCATGCTCCGGTTTCCCTCATCTGTAAAATGTAGACAAGAGAACCTATTTCATAGAATTGTTATGAAGATTGGAACAGGGCCAGGCACATAATAAGCACTAGGTCTTGGTGTTTTTATTTTTGATTTGTATACCTCCTCTATCTTACTGATCCCCGTGACTACCTAAGTTCAGAACTGGGATGGGGGAATGGGTGAGAGGTTTGTGTATGGGCTTACTAAAATCTGAATAGAGAGAAAGAATCTCTTTCAAAAGATGAGATGAATGTCCTTGATAATGGTGACAGATGATGCAAATGTCTTGTTTTACTCTTTAGTGAACAACTTTGGGGAACGCTCCAGAATAAAGGATGGTCTAGAGAAGACAAGGCACTAAAGTGGCTAGTTTTAAATCTCCCCAGTCATATTCCACCAACTGAAAATTCACTTGCAATATTATGATTTTTTTCTAGGGCGGAAGGTGTCTGAACACATCCCCCCTCAGATGGTTCTTAATATTTTGCTATATTAATCAGGTCTGTTAATGACTAATTATAATTGTTAAAGTTTGGTGGCTTTTCCCAATACTACTTCTCCCCTCCCTCTCCTTTACAGGTATTAATTAACTCCCCCTATGAACGTCTTAAACCTGGTTTCCTATCTGACACCCACTGTGTCTTGGGACATTATGAGCACAGTTACATCGTCCTTATTAGAAAGGATAAAAGAATTGCAGCAATTAAGGATGAAAATATAAGGTCCCCAGAATTCCTTGAACATGTTTCCTTATAACATGTATGGCACTGTATCAACTGCTTGCAGGTGCTTTTGCAGCCTGCTACCTCCAAACCAGCTCTTCCATCTTGCTATCTCAGCACCTAAATTTAGCCCAGTGCCTGCCAAATTGTAGGCATTCAAAGAGTGTTTACTGAAATGAGAGACTAGGAGTTAGGTTAACCATGGCTACATCCTGTCTAAAGCAAAATCTTCCCTTATAAGCCTCTCTTAAAATCTCCAGACACCACTTTTCCTATGTGTATCTTTGTCGACATTTTGTCCTTCCCATATTGTTACACATTAGACTCAAAACTACCAGTTTCCTTAAGAAACCATGATCTGAAAATTAAAAAGATCCAGAAAATGTTAATTTCTCACTGAAATACAGATAAAAGTTATATAAGAGCAAGTCTAGTGAGCAACCAGAAGACAGAAGACTCTGAGACAGAGATCTTTGGAAGAAATTAATAGAATGACATAGCTAAGAATTTGAGAGAAAAAATATTAAGAATATAAACAAAACTACAAGGAAAGTAAAAAAGCAATCCAAGTGAGTCACGGCCCAAATTTAAAGCAAATAAAAATGTGGTACAATATGATGTAACTGATATTTCTGAAGTATGCCTGTACGTTTATATATCTACACAACATTTCTCTAAAAGTCCTCAGTGGTGGCCTCTGCAGAGGAAGCCATGGGGCTAGAAAGCAGGTGTGGGAAGCAGCCTTTTCATTGTGTACCCTCTTGTACCTTTGAATTTTGAACCATGTGAATGGATTTTCTATTAAAAAAAACAACAACAATATTAACAAAAGAACTTATTTAAACTTTATGCTAGAACACACTCCATCAAATAATCCATGTGTTGTGATAATGAACCAAGAGAAGGATGAGCAATTCTAACACACTCTGGGTAAACAGGCAGATGGATAGGTGGATGGATGGAAATGAACATATACACATATAAAAGAATGTCAACTTATGTATAAAGCCAGTGGGTTGTGAAAGGGTCAGAAAAGGGTAAGGGTAGGGTCCTCATCTTGGTGAAGAAAGAATGAAGAAATGTTTGAAGTTGATTTAATAAGAAATACACGTTTTAATATGTCATGTAAAACCATCACAGAAATGACCAACAAAAGGAATAAAAATAATATGAAAATCAAACATTAGGAGAAGAGGTAAAAAGATTGTACATATAAGTTAAAATCTTTAGAGTCAATGGATTTATGTCTAAGATTAATAAATCAAGGTATGCACACATTACCTAGAATAATCTTCAGGCTTTTTTGTTCCTGTGTCCCCAAAAATCCTTGTAACTCCTCAGACATTTTTAAGTTGTCATATACAATTTTTCAGAAATGAATTTAAATAGCTGAAAAGGATATAATTTCTGAAATATTATATTGTAAAATAAAATTCATTTTAATATACCCATCAGTAGCCAAGTACCATAAATGTTTGTAAATGTGGGTAATATATTTTATTATTGATACCATCAATCATTTTTTAATGACAAAAAAACCTCTTCTTTAGTAGTAATTTTATATCTTCACTTTTTTCCTCTGAACTCTTATTTCCATTCCACTTTCCTCAAAGTATTTTATCCTAAAGTCTTTTTGTTAACCAGTCTATCATTATTTTCTGCAAAAATATCTATATAAATTAAAATTTTAAATTTCTGTGGTTACTTTTCTTCTGCATTGAACTACCAATACAATTATAAGTAGCACATGATTGATCAGAATAAACAATTATCTTACAAATTTTGATAAACATAAAAAAGTAAAAATTGTATTGGAAAAGTACCTTTAATGAAGTGAATCCATGGAATGACTATGACTACTGAAGTGAGACAGCGCTAAGCATTAACGCTGCTCCCATTTTCTTTTGTAGAGAGGCACTGAAAACCTTGCTCAGACATATAACAGGATGGGTGAGACTAGAAGGAGGTTTGTTACAGCAATGTCCCTCAAATCTCTGCACTCCTGTCATGATACACGTCCTCCATACTCCCCTTACCCCAAAATCACATAGTGATCTAACATCAAATATTATTTTTAATGACCTATAAACTAATGAATCACTTAGGTCTCCTGAAAGCAAAGAATTGGAAACTACCTGCCTTGAAAAAGGAGTTGCAACTCAGGTCATACTGTACTCATTTTCTCAGTTTCTTGGATAGATGCCAAAGACTTTATCATAACTTATCAAGCTAATTACACTTGCTATTGTTTCACTTGGTAGAACTTTGCTTAACCTCTGAAACTCAGAAGGTTTGAGAAAAATCAAATCTCGTTAACTTCATTATATCCTGATAAAACAATACTATTTGACAAAATGATTTCATCTTATGACATACTTTAAATATATTTTCCTCCAAACACTGAAGTTGCATATTTAGCTAATTAAGTATGGGGGAAAGTTTGCCCTATAATCTAACTAAAATGTGGCTTCTTATCAAATCTTTATCTTATGTATCTTAACAAATTTTTATTATATCAAAATAATCAGGTAAATCAAATATTTTCTGTAAAATAAACTGATCTATTTTTAAAATCTAAATAAAAGTTTGAACATTCATTCCAAAAAAACTATATTATGGAATACATTTTATAAGATAAATGGTAATCAAGTAGGAATTTAAATTATACACATCTAGTAATTTAAAATGGTTAAAAAGACAAGATAGATGAATATGCTGTTTTTCACTGACCTGTAATAACAAAAGTTAACGTGTACCCAAAACTAGAAGCTATTTACAAAACAAGGAGTTAACTTTTTTAAACATCAAGATCAGACTTTTCCTATGTAATTAATGAAAGACAAGAGTTTGTGGAACTGTAAGCCACTCTAGCAGTTGGCATAAAATGTTTTTTGTTAACAGGTGGTAGAAAACATTATTTTATAGCTTAAAATGAAATGAGGACTGACTGTAATTGAAATAAATACTTCATGATATGACTTAATAAAAATATTTTAGCTACCTCACTGAATCCTTATTGAATAGGGTACATCAAAAACCTAAAAGAAATGGCATAAAAATTTTATCTGCGCATATAGCCAATGTATCCTAAAGGAATAATTCCAGTTTTCCTTCTTTAGCTGTTTGAAAGTGCTTTGCTTTCCGATTAATGGCTTGTCCTAGCATTGAGCATCAAGAATAGAAAGACTTGTTTCTGTTTTCCAACCTAGAAAGCTACAATTTGATAAGTGGAATTAACAACTAAATTTAAACAGAAGCTATTTATTTAAAAAAATACAGTTTAAATCAGGCCATTAGTCAACATGAAAGTGAAAAATGAAAATACGGAAGTGAAAAAATGGGAATGCAGGGTAACATATTTGAGCGATTAAAGGGGTCAACATTTTAACATTAGGTTTGACTGACCTGAAAATCCTCATTGCTTTATGGTAGATTAAAAACAAAACAATACTTCTGACCAGAAATATCAGGGAGTTTGAGATAAAGAGGCATCGCTCTGGGGCCTGTGAGAGTAATGAAAGAGCTGGAAGGATTGATTGCATGGGTAAGCACGCAGGGGAAGGCCTTCCCCATCACCCGCCCACAGCCTCCTAAGTAATGTCCGTCAAATCAGTGGGGCCCCAGGCTGAACCTGGACTTGGCCAATAGAAAGCTATGTGACCAGGAACTTAGCTCCTCTGTAAATGCAGAATGTAGATTAGGTAGGTATGTTTTGTAAACCCCCACTTAGCTCCAATCATCTCTAATGTGAAGAACTATGGATCTCGGTTATTAACCTGTCAGGCAATCATGTAAGTTCACATTTTTTGAGCTCTTCCAAATCTGTTTACTGGAGAACTCACTATACTTCCACAAACCTCTTTCCCTGGGTCTAGGAAGTCAGGATTTAGTGGGGTGTTTGCTGTATTTTACATCAAAGATGACTCAATCTTGCTCCAGATTCTGAATGTAATGTTGGTCTGCCCTTGAACTAAAACTTTCCCTCACATTTTTTTGAGTTTTCGCACACTGAATGCTAGCAAATGAGCCAGATTTTGAAAATTTCCTTTGCTGTGACAAGGTGTTAAGTATCTTGTACAACTGTAAGCTTAGTAACCACAGGAAGTGACATTTGTGTTCCTATCTAACTAAGTGGGTGTTTACTGTAAATATTAACTGATAGTTACAAAAAAATCCTGCCCATAACGAACACTTTTCAGTGGGGGAAAGATACTTGTAACACAGGAATTGATCCAGCCGAGCACATATTTAAAACAGGCTGGTAAAAATCTCTATTCAGAAACACTGGACTTTCATTTCCTATTTTGTGGCTACTGTCTAACTTGAAAACATAAACGTGTCGATTTCCAAGCTGGAAATCTACCTCTTGGGAGTATCGTTTTAACAGTCTCTGACCTGATTGTCCTATCTGCAGTCACGCTCCCGCCTGACCTGTCCTCCACACTGTCATCAGTGTAACCTGGTACTGAGTTGTTCTGAGTGCAGTGGAGACAGACAAGGCCTAGTTTTGACTCCGGGCAAGACACTTAATTTCTTCATGCCTGTTTCTCCATCTGTAAAATGCAAATAACAATTGGATTGATGTGAACATTAAATAACTTAACATGTGTAGAGTGCTTATAACTGCGTCTACATAATTATGTCACTCATATGCAGAAGAACCTCCCAGACCTTGCCCTCTTTCTCATGTGACTCCATTCTGCCTTTCTGTCTTCTACTCACACTATCATGCCACTCACTACATCTGAAATATCTTTACTTCTGAACCAGAGAGAACAAAGCCCTAATCACATATTCTTTTGTGATGTCTTCTTCAAACTTAAAGAATTACAGCAATTATTACTTTCATTCTCTCTCCCCATTTTTTTCTAACAGTCTTAGCATACATAACTGCATTCATGTTTGCCTAGATTCTCTTACTGTAACTATCTTTATTTTAGACAAGATCCTTTTGTCTTTATTTAAAAATACTTTAGCATTATCTCATGACACTTCATAACTCTCTCCTATGGAACTCTATACACTGTATTCTCATCATCCCTACTAAATTACACACAAAAAGAAAAATAGTGGCAAATGCAAGTGTTAGTTTTAATCAACATGTAGGGATAATTAGTTAACATTTGATATCCTGATCATGAATATACACTCCACAGACTGGATTAGGAATCACGTGAAAGACTATAGTCAAGAATGCATACTCTAGAGCAGGGACTCTTAACCTGGACAGAATGAACAGGCGTCCATGAAGATGGATGGGGAAAAAATTACACTTCTATTTTTTTGCTAACTTATGAAACTTAGTAACCACCCTCAATTAGAAATATAGGTAATAAAATACAATATTAAAAGTGACTTTGTCACCAATAAAAAAAAAATCACAGCTATTTTCATACCATAATTGTTGCAAATATCTTGTATTTACATGTATCACAACTCTGAAATTAAAGCTATTATTCCCAACACTAGATCCTGTAGTTAATACTATAATAAAGAACCACATATTGATGTATCATACACCTGTAAAAATATTTGATAACTATATTTCATTATATAATGAAATATAATTTGTAATCCTTTGTAATCCTTTGCATTTTACATTTTTGAAAGATTATTCTGAGAAGAGTCCACAGATTTTATCAGACTGCCAAAGGGGTTCATGGCAAAAATAGGTTAAGAATTTCTCTAGAAACAGGTTTTACATGCCTTCAGCTACCTTTTTTTTCCTAATCAGCACTAGTGGGCTTGTGAATCAACAGAAGGAATGTCAGAGGTAATTTTTCACTGGTAAATGCATAGTGTTAAAACTATGTAGAATAACATAAACTGTGTAAAATAGACTAGAAATATAATTAGGTACCTTCATTCTTGGGAGAACAAAGTATAAGATTCTCACAAATCTAGCATCTTGTACCATTGGTATTAGTGTTCTTAGCCTAGGGATCTATCCAGACCTGAATTCAGATTGTCACATAACTCTAACCAAAAGGGTTCGAATCCTACCTCATTTGTCTCAAGGGACACTTTCTAGCAAGGTGCTTGTCTGAAAGCCGTGACTTCATTGAGTTTCCAGGAACAGGTTCTATGACTAATGTTGTGCCTGCCTGCTAATAAATACATGGCAGAATTCAGTCAGAACTGCATGGTAACATACTCCCTGATAGTGTGGTTATGGGGCAGAAGGCTGTAAACTCTCAGCTAGCTCTAATCATAGGAGGTTACTAATAATCTGATTATAAATAACCAATGGCTTAAACCAGTTTATAATACCCCTGATGAACTAATAAACTCCATGAAGTCTGGGACCAAATTTCTTTTTGTTCATCGTTTTCTTAGGAATCAACAACATCTTGACATCCAGAAGGCACTCAATTAATAGTAGTTGAATGAATTAATAAATATAGTATATTTAGCTATGTATGAGTTTCCCTAACTCCAGAATGTAAATTCCATAATAAAAGAGCATGTCATATTTATCTTTCCCTTATCAGCCAGGGTTGTATATATTAGATATCAACTGACAATTGTTGAATGCCTAGTTTTGCTCTAATCTGAATTAACCAATTATATTTTTTCAAATATTTAAAGATTAAGAAGACACTCTTTTGTAAAATCTTAGAAGGCAATGAGAAGCAGTAAGCTTCTGGCGTTGGAGAGATTAGTTTGGGCAGACTTGAGCTGAAATCCCAGCTTTGCCACTTACTAATTGTGTGACCTTGTAAAATCTTGTAAAACACCTTCCTGCCTCATTCCTCATGAAAATTTTGAGATAATCACAGTGTCTATATCTTTTTTGGTATTTTTGTCGAACCTGTAGGTAAAACCTTTGCAAAGGATTCAACATACTATAAGCAATAATAAGGCCTATAAACAAATGCTATTTATCATCAATAAAAAGAGTCAAAAACTAAATTCTGTTCATTTCTTATATTTCCAAGAACTCTGTACTGTCTCTGCATTACTTATACCTTCTAAGCATTCAAAGACTTTAACCACTGAGTTCCTTTTATTATGATAATAATAGCTCTTTGCTCAGAACAAGGAAACCAACTCTGCACGATATTATGCAAACTGATGCGCTTCAGAGGAAACCCACAATCCCAAAAATAAACATCTTGTATTTGCTATCTGAAGGTTAAGAAACTCTACTTAGAAGCACAGCTTGTCACCTAAAATTATTGTCGATCAAAAGCTAAAGGACATGATTTGTTATTAGGAACGTGACATGATAGTTTATTACATGTCTAACCTAGCCAATAAACATTTACTGAGCATCTAGCATGTGCCAGTGTTGTTTTAAAAATATTACTTAAAATATGACATATTCTCCGATGCCCTTCAACCCATTCTTGCCTTTTCCTATCCTTATAAGCAATGATGATAGTTAAACTCCACTAGCAGTGCCTAAATCCTAGACCCTTACTAATGCTTATGAGGTTGATAAATTAAAAAATTAATACACTCTATGTAGTACACACTTATCCTCTTCCTAATTTTTAAGTTCTGATCTTCATTATCAGTAGCAAGTCAGGCCAAAACACATCAGATCAAATGACAGTTTGATACATAAGAGAATCCATTTGTATACAGACCAAAGGCGTACAAAAAGGATGTTCTTAGCATGGATTCTTCAGGAGGCTTATAGTAGAGTATAGTCCCAGGGAAGAGGGGGAAGAGGAGCGAGGCATGACGTGTCAGACTATGTCCACGTGAAGTTGGTCAGGGTCCAGTAGCTAGGAGTGAAAAGTGATCAAAGGCTCTGGGGAGAGTGAGGCCAAGAGGACTGAAGCGGCACATAAGAGGTGTCTGATACAGGGGATAAAGGTGAAACGGAGTCAGAAAACTTCGGTGAAGCTTATGGAAATGGCAAGGCACAAAGTTTTAGCTCAGTGCCAAGATATGACTTAATGTTGAATTAGTCTCTGTCCCAGTATCCTACTTTTAAGCCTCCTTCCTGATGTCAGTGGATAAAAGCTGGCATTGGGTGCAGAGAAAAGGTTTTCACACAATAGGGTTTTCCTGTACTACTTATATAATCCAATTAGAATGACTAATGCGAAATAGTAATCAAATGTGTATACAATGTCTGGTTCCTCCCATTACATTGCAATTGCCAATCCCCTAAAGAGTACTGCAGATTGCAAGGGTGGCTATGGCTGGACGAGTGACTAAGTGAGAGCAATAACTGAACTCACAAAGATCTTGCTTACACATGGGGTTTCTGTTGTGGTAATATTTTATGAAAATAAAGTTGAGCAAGGAAGTTTGTTTGTTACACATTATCAAATCATCGTCATCCAATTTTCTTCTACACAGAGGAATATGTAAATTAAACAGAATAATAAAGCACAATTATAAAAACAAGCTAATATACACAGATTCTTATCATAGTTTTCATTTCACAAGGTAAATTTATTTTTTGAAAACTTGATAATTTTATAAATGTTTATGCCATCTCAAAAATAAATAGGAAAAGGTTTACCTTAATGGAGAATTAGATATATATGTATTATTGCATAAAATGGCTGTAAAAATCTCAGTTTACAAGAAAAAGAATTGTGTCAAAACTGCTTATACATTACAAATTCAATTTCCAAAGAATATGCAAATTTTCAGCATCATAAAAACTAACAAATATCCTGAAATTTGAATTACTATACTTTGGAATAAAATTAGTCTTACCATCCTTTACTTCTTCACAGTGACTACATTCTGCTGACACCTGAGTCTTTTAAGTTTTTGTTAAATTACTATAAATTTGACATATAATATAAAATCAAATAATTCCATTTTGTTGACAGTAAGCAGAATTTTGATTTGTCAAAAATGTTTTGCTTTTTTAGATCAATTTTAGTATATACTGAGGGCCAAAGTCCCTTCAATAATCAGTACTATAGGTAAAATAACGACTAATCTTGTCTTCTCCACATATGCTACTGCAAGACTTTTAGAGCTTGTCTCAGTTCAACACCATGAAGGAAATTTTATGAGATGTAGGCCAAGGACTTTTCACTCTCCTCTTAGGGTAAGAGGACAATTTACGTCATGTTTTTCAATCGAAAGGCACTGCTTGAGCTCATGGATGCCCAACCCTATGCTAGATACTAACAGATACTCTATACCTAAATATCCTTTGGTATCCTTATTATCCTAAGGATAGTAATTCAAGAAGCTTCAATTCCTAACATAAAGGGATCTAAAAAATCATTGGAGAGATGAGGCAGGTATTTGCAACCAGAAAAGAAAAAGACGTGTGTGTCCTGACTATATGTACTGTCCTACTTGGACAGCTGCCCACATGAACTAGCCTGGGAATTCCCCTGCCCTGGTTACAGCCATTGGGAATCTCTGTCCAGCCTGTCTCTCCCTCCCTTTCTATCTCACCACAGCAAAAGGAAAAGAAATCCCCTTCTCTCCCTATATCTTCCTTAACTGCTCTATTACTCCAATGAAAAAAGGTGAGGACTCTATAATAATGGGACAGAGTAAGCCACAGTGAAGAGAGGACAGAAGAAAGATTCCCTCTGTACCACTCTGCTGGGGACAAGCAGTGGATAACTGGTGGCGTATGGAAAGGCGGGGGGACACTTCAGGAATCTGAGGCACAGCACCCTCTTTTCCAGGCTGTCTCCTCTCCCAAAGAAGGAGGCAGGGCTGTTTCACCCCCTCTACTCTCCAGGAAACTTCAGTTTCTTCTCCATAACTGAACATTCTCTTACCCTCTAGCATCTGAGTCTCATTTGAAAGCCCAACCCCCCATCCCACCTCGCACCCCCCACCCCCCACTCAAAATCCCAAATCACATCAAACTTCCATCTCAGTTCTTCAAATCCTCTGTTTACCCAACAACCTCCCTCTACCAAGAGCAAGTGAACAATCAGTAAGGCTTAGAACCAGGAAATCCCTGACTTCCTTCCCCAATAAGTAGAAGGTGAAATTTCTTGGAACTCTGAACGCATAGAATTATTTGTTTAAAATGTCTTAGTTAAATAATGCCATACACTTCAGAAATAGCACAGGTTAAACAGGCTTTCGCAGGGACCTGGAGATGATTTACCTATTTACACGATATTGCTTATAAAGAAAAAAATGATTGTGCTCTAAAATTTTGGTGAGTGCCTCAGACAATTTACATTAACCTATGCTAACATATTATATTTTATATTAGAGATTCTCAAACTCTTTGGTATCAGGAATCTTTTATATTCTTAAATATTACTGAGGACCCTAAAGAGATTTTTTAATGTGGGTTATAGCCTATGAATTTTTTTTTGAATTAGAAATTAAAGCTGAGAAACTTGTAATCTATCTTATTAACTCATTTAAAAATAGCAAGATTTATTACACATTAACATAAATAACATTTAAAAAACAACACTATGCTCCAAAACAAAAACATATAAGTGTAAATACATATTTAGTAAAAGAATAGCATTGTTTCACATTTTTACAAGTTAATATAATGTATTAAGCTGAACACTTGATAATTTATAAACAAAGTCATGTCAACAGTTATGTAATTTACATGGCTAAACCTGATAAACTAAAGAAAAATTAAGAATATAACATATTCAGAGTGCAGAGGTTGATGGTCTCAAAAAGTAATATGAGCCTCAAAACTCAGGACCAAGGTCAGGAAAGGGCATGTTTTGTGACTGAAGCCAATTAGAATCTACACCCAGGGTTGTAAATGGAAAGGTTCAAAGAGATCAGGCAAACAACAAAATGAGAGTCTACCATCTGGGGACCTGAAGAGCTCATGACCTTGTCAAATGAGATAGCAAGGCTAAGGTTGCCAGATTTTCAGGTTATTTAAGAAAACCTGCAAATTATATGAAACCTCTTGATTTTTAAATATTGAAACTGCAGGCCAAACAAAACACATCTATGGGTAAATGTAGCCTATGACACCCCTGGTTTGCAACAATCTACACTATATATTATGAACATAATTATCTAATCTTTAGGAAATTCCTCCTAAAGGAAATCTATCCTACACTATGATCCAATATCAGATCACTAAGAAAGAGCAAACTTATAATCAATGAAACAACACTGAAACAAAAAATTGTCAAAACCACAAAAGCAAAACAAAAGCTGTGGTGCTATGTGAGTAAACAAAAGACCATATCTAGTGGACAAGAAAGGATATCTATTACTAGAAAATTGCACTCTACATGGTAGAGTGGATAGAGATGGCTTATCACACTCTGTCATTGTCTTGAGAAACAGTCTTCATAAAATCCAACTCCCAGACTCACAAATCACCCTTCCAACTATCAGAATATCAGCAAAGGGGGCTTTTAAGAAAAGTCGTCATCGATCAAGAGATATTTACTGATTACCTTCTACTTGCAAAGTACTATATAAGAAGCACAAAGAGTAAGAAGTGGTCTGGGCTTTCAAGCAGCCACAGTCTACAAGGGGAACGGGGCTCAAACACATAGGAAAAAGCTAACCAACCGGTACCAGCATTAGAAAACAAGGTGAGACAAATATATAAAAGATGTCACCCAGGCAGTGACAGTCCTTAATTAGTTATTAGAAATAACACATGCTCTAAATTCAAGACATTACAGTAAATAGAAGTGGGCTTGAAAGATCAGTCTGGTATTATTGGGTTCCAGAAGCCAGTTAGAAGGCTATGTTGTAACCTAAACAATTATAGTCCTAAGTAGGTCAGAGAGAATGGAAAAGAATATCAGGATAAAAATATTCACATGAAAAATCAGAAAGATTTGGCATCTAAATAAGGCTAATATATCCCCTGCAACAAAGTCACTTATTAATCCATCTACAGAACAAATGACCCAGTTTCTTCAACAACCAAGGAACTAACAAATCAAAAGACAGATAACCCAATCACAATGTGTAGGCCATACTGAATGCTACTCAAAACAAACTTCAGGGGAAAAACTGTACAAGACAATTGGACATGTGAACACTGACTAAAAATTTTATGTGATTACATAATCATTAATTTTTTAGGTGTAATAATGGTATTGTGGTATGGTAAAACTAATAAAATATGTACTAAAATATTTGTAGGTAAAACGGGATTTACTTCAAAATAAGAAGGGAAAGAGTTGAAAATGTGGGTAGGAAAGTATTAAACCATGGGTTAATGGTTTTGGGGGCTAACTGACAAGCACCTAAGAGTTCATTATACTATTCTGTCTACTTTGGCAAATCTTTTAAATTCTCCATAACAAAAAGTTTTTCAAATTAAATGGCAAATCCAATTTTTACCTACTAAATGATCTTTATGTAAATTCTATTTCAGTTTTCCTAAAAGTAGAACAAATAGATTATTGACTTGTTTCATGTAAGGGTCAAAACATGAAGATTTATTATTACTCTTAATTATCACCCATTTTATAGAAACTTTACTTAATTATAAGCATATATAAATTTGGTCTGATAAAAGTGAAGCAAATGTGAAATTCACCATCATACAAGATACTTGATAAATTAAAATTCTTTTTAAATTTATTTTTCAATTCTAGTTGACATACATTAGTTTCAGGCATATAATATACTGATTAGACATCTATATAACTTATGAAGTGATCATCCCAATAAGTCTAGTACCCACCTGACACCATACATAGTTATTACAATTTTATTGACTATATTCCCCATGCTGTACTTTAATTCCCTGTGATTGTTTTTATAACTGGAAATTTGTACTTCTTAATCCATTTCACCTTCTTCCACTCATCTCCCTAATCCTCCTCCCATCTGGTGACCATCAGTTTGTTCTTTGTATCAATGAGTAACAAACTTAACTTCTAAACAAACTCTAAGGAAAAAATTTAAAGAGCTCCAGAACTCTAACTACTAATTTGCAAAAAAAAAAAAAAAAAAAAAAAAAAAAAAAAAAAATCATTTTTCATTTTAGCTAAATATAACTCTCATAAGAAAATGGACAATGCTCAAAATTAAATGAGAATCATTTCTAATCTGAGTGTGCAAAAATCTAACCTTACAAAGTCCACATGAGAATAATTCAACTTCTCTTTTTACTTTAGTCTTCTTTTTGCTTTGTTTTTTGTTTTACTAGTATATTTAGACACTGTGCACTAAAAATACCACAATTTAGTGGAACTAAAAATAAAGATTACCCTAACTCTTAGGTTGATGCTTGGCAAAGAGCTGATGTTCAACTGTTAAATGGATCATAAAGGTTCCTAAGGTATTGGGATACAGTAACATTTTGGGTTGGATTGGTTTCTCACCTCATACTTCCTGTAGTGCTGCTACCTCCATCTTTACAACTGAAGTCTACGTTCTTATACAATATCTGGTTTATGAGAGCAACAACTCCTACACTACTAATTTTTTTAAAAAGACAAATTTTTAAAACCTCAATAGTGAGGCTTCATAGTTTTACCTAAACTTTATTTGTAAGTTTGTAATTAGAGATCTTATCTAGTATATCATGTATTACCTGATAATTGTATGCTGAATCCAGGATTCTGGGGAAATTCAAAGCATTTAATTCCTATTAGCTATAACTTACTTAATCTAGTAACTAACCATACACACATAACCCTGAGTCCTCATTATATCAAATGTTATTAGCCAAGTCAACTTTCAGGCACAGTGATAGAGGTTCTCTTTTCTTGTATTAAAAAAAGTTCATTCTTCCTTATTGCTATGCCGATAAAAGCAATAAAAGCAATAAAAGCATAACCAAGATAATTACGTATCCAATGACAATGCTAAAAATCATAAATTTTACTATAACAGTCTAATTTTTGTTCAGACAAGTTTACTAAACAACTACAAAACAGTTCATATTAGCAACTTACTCAGCTGTACCGGTAAAACTTCAAAAAACCTGTATTTATTGATATCTGATTATCTGCTACTATTAACTATGCAATGTTGTGAATTCAACCATATATAGTATTATCTTTTGGGCTTTTAAGAGCCTCCCTGATTCCTTTTTACAACTACATTCAAAAGTAGTAAATGATTTACGTACTTAATGCTCATAATATTTTTTTAAAAGAGGAATCATCTAAAATTCTGAATACATAGACTACTAATGTTCTCCCCACTTTACTCTGACATAATTAGGGCGGACAGACTCCCCTAGGAAGGGCCTCTTTATGAAATTAAAACATACCACACACTATTCCCTAGAGGAGTAAACTCTATTTGGGCAGAATTATTAGCCTCACTCAAGTCATTTCACAGCACAGAGAACAAACAGGTCTATTGTACATATCATAATTACATTTTGCATGACTTCCTTCAATTAAAATCTTTACTTAAATTAGCCTTGTATAGCAGTAGAGAAATTTTAAATATCATTATCTAATATGACCTAAGGATGCCTTCCACTAACAAAAAATTAGTCTGAAAAAGACTACATATTTCAAAGCAATTATTGACATAAGATCCTCCCCTTGGTAGGATTACTCAGTTCATTTGTGAGAAATGTATATGCATGGGTCAACCTCACTTAATTCTGCATATATTTGAAATACATATATTTAGATTTCTCTATATATTCATTCATTTACCAATATATGGGTATTCTGAACCTCTAAAGAAGGATTGGATATGTTTTGATCTTATTAGGCATACATTAAGTACCTAATGATCTTAACTGATCAGTCTAAGATACAATCAGAAGGAATAAAAAGATTTTTAATGACTTTACTGACTACCGCTGGTTGAGATCATCATCTCAGACATTCTTCTCACTACACTGGCAGCGATAACCCTCGCATTATCAATTAATCACTAGGTTAAACATGACCAAATGAAAAGGAGTGCGAAGAACCATATTGTTACCATAAAATAAGAAAATCTCTGCTACACATAGTGAAAAATGTAAAGAAATACAAGGGAAAGGAAAAAAGCAAATTCAGGAAAGTGGTTCACTGGGTGGAGAGAAAAGAGGTTAGAAATTGGGAGGCAGTTCACAGAAGGCTTAAATGATATTAGTAATGATTTGCTAAATTGAATGATAGGTACATAAAAGTGTTTTATTTTTTAAACCTTTTCGTATACTATAGTTTTAAAATATTGCTCAATTTCTTTAAACCTTGCAAGAAGTACCACTCAACAGAAAAGTATACTAGATTTCTTCTCAGCCTTTTGGCTAAGATCAAGTATAGAAAAGTATACTAGAATCAAATCAGTAGCCAAGAACTCACTCTGGCCAAAATCTGTTTTGTTTGGACAGCACATGTTTTGTTTTGCTTTTTAGTTGTAATTTGAAAGCCTTCAGGCAGGGGTATAAACCCTTCAACCAGCCAGTCACCACCATTTTCCTCACAGTAAAGAGAATTCTTTAAAAGCCAAAGAAATTGTAATCCTCATACACTTGTGGTGTAAATGTAAAATGGTGCAGCTGCTTTGGAAAACAGTCTGGCAGATCCTCAAAAAGTTAAGCATAGAGTTAACAGACAACCCAGCAATTCCATTCCTAGATATGTACCTAAGAGAAATGAAACCGCATGTCCACACAAAGACTTCTACACAAATGTTCACAGATGTTCACAGCATTATTCCTAATAGCCAAAAAGAGGAAACAATGCAAATATCCATCAACTGAAGAATGGATTAACACAACAGAATTCAATGAAATATTATTCCACCATAAAAATGTGTGTACTGATAAATGCTCCAACATGGATAAACCTCAAAACATTATCCTAAGTAAAAGACATCAACCAGAGAAGATCACATAGTACATGATTTCGTTTATATGAAGTGTCCAGAATAGGCAAATCTCAAATCTATAGAGCATATTAATATGGTTATTAAAATGTTATAAAATTAGATAATGATTTTGGTTGTACAACTCAGTAAATAATGTCAACCAATGATCATTGGTGCTAATTCAACACCAAGAGAAATCCTCAATTTGGGGTGCACTGAAGGGGGACACTGCAAACAGCTCAATAGTGTTACAGATCAGTTATGAAAGAGCACAGCTATGGAACAGCACTACTGTGAGGCAACTGTTGAAAAAAGGACACCCTTAGCCCCTCTCTGTCTAAACAGCTCTGCTCTGCTCATATGCCAGGGAAGGGTTCCCTCTGCCCCTATCTAGTCCACTGTGATGTGTTCAGTGCTTCAGCCCCACTCAGAGTAAGGCAAAGTGGAAAGGGAAAGTACATTCCCAGGGCCAGAGGAGAACTGACTTACACAGAGAGAAGTCCCTGCTCCTGGTCCCTAATTGGTCCATTCTCATGCAGATGAGGGCTCAATTCTCAAAGTTTGATTATCTAAAAAATACTGTCCTGATTGGTTGTTATGGAGCTCTGGTTGATCAATAAAACCACCAAGGAGGATATGTTGCATAGCTATGATTGGACAGAGTAAGTCTCAGCCCTACTGGTTGAAATATGATTCTAGGAACTCCTTTATAAGGGTTGGCTCAGACAGTAGGAACACAGTACAGAAAGGCAGTTCAATGCAGGCAGCAGACTGTTTAGTGTAGGCTTCTCCCTGAAGCATAGCAGGTCCCATTTAGCAATGGCTTTTTTTTTTTTTTTTTTAATTTGAGCCCAATTAGCCACCAGGAGTCTTTCTCAACAGGTATTTCTTTGTCAGGGTCAACATTAAAACCCACTGAATTTTTCACTTTAAAGGGGTGAATTACATGGTATGTATAGTATATCTCAATAAAGTAGTTTAAAAATAAACCAAAGATACCATTCATTTCTTAGAGTTTGTGTATTAGATTAATCCCTAAATTTAGTTCTCAAATTGTGGCCTGAGAACTCCAGGGGATCACCCATAGCTTTTCAGTGGGTTTTTAGATCAAAACTATTTTCATAATACTGACACATTTGCCTTTTTCACTGTATTGATATTTGTACTAATGATGCAAAAATGATGGTGGGTAAAACTGCTCATACCTTTAGCATAGTGACACCAAAGTATACCAGTTACTAGCAGTCATTGCATTCTTTATCACCACACCCCCGAACCAAAAATATAAAATTCTTTTCACTTTAAAATGTTCTCAATAAGGAGTAAAATTATAAATTTTATTCAATCTGGACTCTTGAATACACATCTTTTTAATATTATGTGTGACAAAATGGGAAGTAGCTATAAAGCACTTCTGCTGCATACCAAAATATAAAAAGTATGATTATATGAAATGTGGGCCAAACTAGTCACTTTTTTAATAGAACAGCATTTTTACTAGAAACGACAATCAGTTCCTATGGGAAAATTTCCCATTTCTAAACTCACCTACACATAACTTTTATAACAAAACTGTTTAATAAAGTGGAGGCTGACACTCTCCACGGGAAATCAAACCTTACTCCCTTTTAAAACAACATTTTAAGTATCTCAGTCAACCTTTTAACCTGCATTAGCAAGAAAGGCCTGTTTGGTGGTAGAGGAGGGAATGAAGAAAAAGGCAGAAGATAAAACAGCCTCGAAAACTATTTTGAACTATCATCGTGACAAGCTAACTAGCATTAACATTTTATTACAGGATAAAATTTTAGTAAGTTTTAAGATATAATTCAAACAAAGTGAAGCTTAAATATTTATTTAGTTATTTAAAAGGGACTGTTCTACATCATGGTACTATTCTAACTAGTTACAAAGGGACTTAAAGTATTCCTAAATATTAAGAATCACACATTGAGAATTACACTTGTAAAAATCTACTAAGAATAGATAATGATTTAATCATTTATTAGCCCTACAAGATGATTTGTAAATATGTTGCTGATGAAGATTTGAAAAACCCCAAGGACCAACCCAGAAAACGTGATTAAGGGCAAAAAGGTAATTCCGAAAAGACATTTAATTATATTAGTAGCAGTATAAGCAGTGTAGCTATACAGGAGAAAATAAATAGATCAAATCTACCTGTGTGTATCCAGTACTACACATATAAGAAAAAAAAGATCTGCTGTATTTCAGTCATTAGAATGTTCAAGTACAGAATTGTGGAATAGAAAGAGATCGCCCTTAATCTTTTCCGTATTTGATAAAACGTCCCTTTGTTCTAACCCATGTTCACAAGCAATGATTTGATCTGGTTTCCCAAGTTAGTTGATACTAAGAAGAGAAGCCCAGATTGCAAGGATTAATACTTTATTCACTGTAAACATAAAATTAGCAGTCCCATCTCTCTAGCAGATGGTATGTTAGTCTCAAAGAGCCCCACCAACTTTGGGCAAACTAGATAAAATAAAGTTTCTGACTTTGCAAAGCTGAAATTTGTTTAGAACTAGGCAATTTCTTGATGGGCATGTATATTTAAGTATCGAATACATTTTGGTTTAAAAGTTTTTTACTTCCTTTATGAAGTTATATACTAGCTCACTAAACATACCATGGACTACTACTTAAACACAGGCTGTAATAACAATAAGGGTAATACTCAAAATAATAGCTAACATTTATATAAGGTTTATTATAAATAACTAGGCACTGCCATTGTACATATTTCAACTCATTTAATCATCATAACAACCTATAGGCAGTTACTATTACAATCTCCACTTTATAGATGAATAAATTCAGATAGAAGACAACTAAGTAACTTGCCCCATATCGCACATGTTAAGTGGTGTAGCTGGGATTCAATCCAGGATGTCTGGCTCCAAAGTCAGCGTTTTTACTCTGGATAGCCTTGCACTATAATTTTCTAAATTTTAAGTATATTATTTTCAAAATGGTCTTGAAATTTCATATATAGCACAGCAAAAATATTTCCCAATTCTGCATGAGTAAGCTGTTAAACTGGAAATGGTTTACCTGTTCATTTAACCATGGCTTCTATTAGTTTTAATAAGCATAAACATCAAATCATGAAATTTTCAGAAATTAATGCAAAATTAATTAGAAAAACATATAAACCATTGTTTCAAAATTTATTCATGTCCACTTTTAAAGTACACTGATTTCGATGTTAAATATACATACAAAACTTGTCAGAGTTTTATTTTAATAGAATTGGATACTATTCTAAAAGCAAGGATGTTACGGTTTTTAAAGGAAAAACATTAACTTGAGTGTTTTTGACTAGTGATTCAAACGTACTCAAATCACTTTCATGTTAATTTCAAACCCCTTGGCTCTCTAGTTAAAAGTACAGCCCCTATACAACTGTACCTTGTTTTATGGATTAGTCATTTTACAAGGTAGACTGTAATTAACCTCATATCATATAAAATAGTTTTTAATTTGTGCTTTCTTACCTATTTTTCCTCAAATTTAATGACGTGAATAGATACCACTGGGCTGCTACATTCCAAAATTTCTATTTTCTCTTTTCACCTTAATATTACATTAAAAGAAAAGCACTTTTCATGAGGTGGTCTTTTGTCACACTAGTAATGTTCTTCTTTTTTATCTGAGTGCCAGTTATGGGAGTGTGTTCAACTTATGAAAATTCATCAAGCTGTATATACTTTTCTATATATATATTACATGTCAAAAAAAAGTTGTTTTTTAAAAAACAAAGTTGCGCTGCCTAACTTTACCTAACCAAAAACCACTACTACATACAACCCTATTGAAAGTGGTCATTTTTAAGTTTTTTATCAGATGGTACTCTAAGCACTAAGTAATACTCAATTTGTATTTTCAGCATATGGAAAAAAGAACCATCCAAGATATTCTGTGGAACCAAAAGGTGCTATCTAATTCTTTCACAAATCCCTGAGATTTAAAGATCTCAAAATGCCCACTGCTCCAGCGAAGTCTCCAGCCGAGAGGCAACCCCAACTACCAGACCTGGGTGATGGAGCCTTGTCTCGATGATTCCAGCCGCTGCCTTCAAGCTTCCCAGCTGGGCCACAGACAGCATGGAGCAGCCATCCCTGCTATGCTCTATCTAAATTCCTGACCCATGGAAACCATAACATAAGAAATGATTATTGTTGTTTTAAGCCAATAGGCTTTTGAAGTAATTCGTTATGGAGCAATAGAAAACTAAAACACTTCATAAGTAAAGACCACATGCAGGTAACCCAACTATGCTAGCAAGTAGCAAAGCCAGAATTTGAATCCAAGTCAGTCTCTATATAAAGCCCACACTTTCCACCATAGAATATTGCCTCCAAGTTTGTTCAGAAGTGCCCAAATTTCCAGATGAAGCGACATTGTCAAGACTGAAAAATCTAAGAGCAATAAACAGCCCCTCAAATTAACGATCTCAATTAATCTCAAGACAATAGGTCATTCAATTAGCAGGCCCCAAATCCCAGCATCATTTCTGACATATCTATACCTTCGCACCCTGATAACAGCATATCTGATGGTACCCATGTGCTAAAGATGCTGAAAAAATATCTTTACATCAATAACAGTAAAGCTGAACATTTATAGAACACTTCAAAGCACTTAAACAATCACCAATTTGATGTTCAGAAAACACATTTATGAGACCAGTAAGGCAGGCATCACATAGATGAGGCTCAAAAAAGTTAAAAAATAACTAGCTACAACTACATAATTAAGTAAGGATTCAATTTCAGATTTTCTGACTCATAGTCCAGTGCTCTTTTCAACTCAATTCAAATCAACTCTGAAGAACATTTATGTACTGTGTATTTCCATGTACAATATTGTCTCTACAAGTATTTATAATGTCTACCTTGTGGGAACCATCATGGCAGGCACTGTCTAACTTATGTTCTCTACTACCAAAGTCAGTGCAAAAAACACCTCTGTTATAGCTGATCTCTAAGAAAAGCCAGGCTTTCTCCACTTTGACCCATTCTCTACGCTGCTAGCTTTTCCTAATCCACCACTTTAATCACAATATTCAAAAACTGTCAAAGGTGACTTCTTATCAATAAAAATACAGACCAAACTTCCTTATCTGCTTTCAAGGTCTTCTGTAGTCTGATCTCATCTATTTAATTATTTCCTTGCACTTATTGAAAACAACCAATTTAATCTCTTTCTTCTTCCCCCAAATTCACTTTCTTAACATCTTCTTGCCCTCTCTCTATCATCCAAACCCAGAAATGATACTCAAGTATTCATTTTCAACCCCTGACAGAGTCCCTTCCCTCCAAGATCTTAAAATCTACTGGAGAGCTACACTACACAATCCAAAACAATATATAATAATTAAATTGGGTAATAGAGATTATAGCTTACAAAGATTTAATTATTATATATTGTTTTGGATTGTTCAGTGTAGCTCTCCAGTAGATTTTAAGGTCTTGGAGGGAAGGGACACTGAAGGCTGCAGAAATGCCTTTAGGAAGAAGGCAGCACTTGAAATGGGCTCTGACTGACACAGGATTCAAAAGAACTGGCAGAAGTAAAAGCAACTTAAGCTGAGGAAAAACCTAAAAGCATTCCCTTCTACCACACTTCCTCCCATTTACATATTACTTAATCCTCCAGCCAGCACCATCACCTTCAAGAAGACCTCCTCAGTTATTTCACCATCTAATCTAAGCTCTCTGCTCCGAGCTTCTAATATAATCTAAAAAACTCATTCTGGCACTTAGTCATTCCATTTCATAGACCTCATCTCTTCACCTCGACGGCAACATGTCTCTACATAGGAAGCATTCAATATTTGCTAAGATAAACTCAATTCAGCTTTCAGTCATTTAAAAATCCACTAATCATAACATTGTTTCTTAACTTACCGGGCATCTCCTTTAGAAAGATTAGTATTTACAGGATTAAGAATAACCTTGTTTGCATCTACATCCACCACACATTTGGTATGCAAGTCAATTTCTGCAGATAAAAAAAAAGAGGGGGAGAAAAAAATAGTCATTTTTTAAAGTCATTTATTTCAGAAAAAGCATTTGACAAAAATCCCACACTCTTTCACGATAAACACACTCAACAAGCTAGGAATAGAAGGGAACTTCCCCAACCTCATAAAGGGGATCTACAAAAACCCGCGGCCAACATCACATGATAGTGAAAGGCTGAACAGCTTACTCTCTAACACTGGGACTAAGATAAGGATGTCTTCTACTGCAACTTCTATTCAGCCTTGTACTAGAGGTTCTGGTCAGGGTAGCTGGGCAAGAAAAACAAATAAAAGGCATCCAGATTGGAAAGAAAGAAGTAAAACTATCTCTATTTGCAGATGATATGATCTTGTGGATAGAAAATCCTAAGGGATCCACTAAAAGACAACTAGAAGAAACAAGTTCTGCAACATTATAGGATATATAAGATCCATATACAAAAATAAGTTGCATTTCTATATACCAGCAATGAAAAATCCAGAAATAAAGCTATGAAAACAACTTCATTTATAATGACATCAAAAAGATTGAAATACAAAGGAATAAATTTAAAAGAATTTCAAGATAAGTACACTGAAAATTTTGAAACATCATTGAAAGAAATTAAAGACTTAAACAAATGGAAAGACATCTTATATTCATAAATTGAAAAACTTAATACTGTCAAGATGGTAATACTCTTCAAATTGGACTATAGGATTTAAGGAAACCCCTATCAAAATCTCAGCTGGCTTTTCTTTCTTTCAAAGATTTACAAGCTGACCCTAAAATCTATATGAAAGTGCACACGATCCACAATAGCCAAAACAATCTTGAAAAAGAAAAACAAAGTGGAAAGACCACACTCACCAATTTCAAACTTACTACAAAGCTACAGTAATCAAGACAGTGTGGTACTAACGTAAGGACAGAAGGATAGACAGATCAATAGAATAGGGAATCCAAAAATATACTGTCACATTTATGGCCAAATGATGCTGAGACAACTGGATATCCATGTGCAAAAGAATGAAGTCAGACCCCTTCCTAACACTATATGCAAAATTCAACTCCAATAGGTTATAGACATAAATGTGTAAGAGCTAAAACTATGAAACTCTTTGAAGAAAACGTAAGAGTAAATCCACATGACTTTAAGTTAGGTTATAGTTTCTTAGATACCAAAAGCAAAAGCAACAAAAGAAAAAACAGATTAGACCACTTCAATACGAAAACCTTTTGTGCTTCAAAGGACACCAGAAAGAAAGTAAAAAAGACAACCCACAGAATCAAGAAAATATCTGTAAATTATATATCCAACAAGAGACTTTCATAAGAAAATATAAAGAACACTAACAACTCAATAATAAAAAGACAGAAAACCCAAACTGAAAATGGGCAAAGGATCCGAATGGACATCTTTCCAAAAAAAGATATAAAAATGGCCAACAAGCACAAGAAAAGAAGCTCAACATCATTAGACACTGAGGAAATGTAAATCAAAACAACGAGATACTACTTTGCACCCACTAACATAACAATAATCAAAAAGACAGGTAATAATGAGTATTGGCAAGGATATGGAGAAACTGGAACCTTCACACATAACTGGTAGGAATATAAAATGGTATAGTCACTTCAAAAACAGTTTGGCAGTTCCTCAAAGGTTAAACGCAGTTAGCATGTGACCCAGCAATTCCCAGTCCTAGATATATAGCCAAAAGAAAAGATAACCTATGTCCACACAAAAGCTTGTACATGAATGATCATAGCAATATTATTTGGCTATTCATAATAGCAAAAAAAAAAAAAATAGAAACAAACCAAATGTCTATTAAATAATGAATAAATAAAGGTGGAATATCTATAAAATGGAACATTATTTGACAATTAAAAGGAATAATACTGATACGTACTATAACATGGATGAAGCTTGTGCTGAGTGAAAGAAGCCAATCACAAAAGACCACATATTACATGATTCCACTTATTTCAAACGTCCAAAATAGAGAAATAGAGATAGAAAATAGACTAGTTCTTGCCTAGGGCTAGCCGTGACTGCTAGTAGATATGATTTTCTTCTGGGATGATGAAAATGACTAAAATTGACTATGCTGTAGTTGCATAACTACATGAGTATAATAAAAACCAGTGACTTGGTCAAACTGTATGACATGTAAATTATGCCAATAAAGCTTTTTTTAAAGTATAGGCCACATCATATTTATGTTCTCATATTTTTATATTCTTTTATTTTTCTGACCCAAAGTATTAAACTTTTTCTGTTTGCCTTATCTCTACCACCCAAAGATATGCTCTAAGAAAGGAGCTGCACTCCATCACAGTTATTTTGTTTTCCAAAGAACCTTGGCCAAACGTCAATGTCATACTCACTATAACTCTGAAGTATTTCCAGTGCCAGGAAAGATAATTCCTTTTTGTTTGTTTGTTTTGTTTTAACTTATATAACTGAGACAAATAAAAATTAAAAATTCCCTCCTTGAGCCTGCCACAACTCAGCTTTTCTCGTATCAGATATTCTAGACTGGTTTTCACAAAAATAACCCAGAAGCACAAAAAATGTAGTGGTCTTTTTTTTTTTTTTTTTTTTTTTTAGCCAATACATTTTTCAGGCAAAGAGAACTGAAAGGAAAACATCAGAGTTATGTTTTGCCTACGTATGGAAGTCTAACCACCAAAAAGGCACATGTGCCACTATAGTCAACTAGCATTAAAGCATATTTCTTAATGCTTTGTGTTTAAATCCTTTCTAGACTATCACAGAAATGCTGCAAGAAAGTTTTAGCCATACTGGAAAAACTTTTCAAACATGTAATTTTGCTTCTTCCTTTTCTTAGGCTCAAAGCTCAAGAAAGTTTATAATCACCATACTTTGCCAATACTATCCCTTAATGGTGTCTGACCATATTGTATTAGCTGGCCCCTTACAGTCAAATCTGTATTACACACAAATGCATTATCAGCTCTCTGGAAACTGTAATGTGACTCAGAATCTACTATCTCACTAACCACCACAAAGGTTTCTTACTAATTTCTTGCAAGAAAGTTTGGTGTGAGCAAAGGAGCTGCATGTATAGCTCTGTGTGCAAAAGTATACATCCAGAATGCATGCCTGAAAAATTGTAAATCAAGTACTTTCCCCACAAGTAGTGTTTTGCCTTCACTTCAAATGGTCTTGAACTGAAAAGAGACCCAAACATTTTCCTTCAATATTTGTATGCTTTTTCCCTATCTTCTTCACAGGTCCTCCCTCCCCTCCTTCATGACTTCATTAGATACAATAATCTGGAAGCATTAAATGACATAATAAAGGAACCTACCATTGGAATATCCTATATAATACAAAGAATCACCTAATATATCAAACCTAAACTCATTGTATCCTGAAGAGTGCAACTCTTATAAATGTCCCTACATCTAACTTCAATCAAAGGTGGCTTTTAAAAATCTCAACTATCTTCTCTTCTTTATTAGCTCAGTTTTAATTATCAAACAAAATTCCCACCTCAACTCTTCATTGATACATAGATAGATATTGAGAAGGATTTAATATGGGTGGAAAGCCTAGGACACACACCCAAGCAAATAAATCAGTGAGATTTGAAGAGAGTTTAGGGGTCAGGTATATGAAAAGCATTTTAACATAAAATGCTATAGTTAGTGTACTATCAAAAGTTACAAGCTGATTGAACTAAATTATACTGCTGCAAGATTCTAAATATAACACATTCTCCATGGAAAACTTCTTGCTTTATTCAGCTTAGAAAGCAAAGCAGTGATTAGATAGCAGTCACAAATGCAGGCCTTAAATTTAATCTGTATTGAAAATGTTTTAATAAAAAAAAAAAAAAACACAAAAAATCTAAAAGATAAACATCTTCCTCTTTGTTTGCAACAATACTTAAGATTAAAAAGATAAGAGCCTAGCTGCTATGCACACTGCTTTTCCAAAAATAGCACTGACGTATACACCTATGTTCATAGCGGCATTATTCTCAAGAGCCAAAAGGTAGAAGCAGCTCGACTGACCAGTGATAAATAAATGGATAAACAAAATGTAGTATATACATTTAACATATTATTCAACCTTAAAAGGGAATGAAACTTTGCTAAAACATGAATGAACCTTGAAGACATCACGCTAAGTATAATAAGCAGTCACAAAAGGGCAAATACTATATAATTCCACTTAGATGAGGTGCCTAGAGTAGTTAAATTCATAGAGACAGAAAGCTTGATGGTAGTTGCCAGGGACTGGACTGAAGGGGCAATGGGGATTTAATGATTCATGGGAACAGGGTTTTATTTTTGCAAGATAAAAAAGTTCTAGAGAAAGAAGGTGGTGATGGTTGCACAACAATGTGAATGTACTTAATGCCACTGAACTATACACTTAAAAATGGTTTAAGTGGTAAATTTTATGCTATGTACACTTCACCACAATAAAAAAAATAGCATCAAATACTCATCATTATTATAATAAGTAACACATGGACAACAATTTATTCCTAGTGAAGCCCAAAATAACAAGATTGGGATTTAATTAGAGCTATGTCTGGAAACCAATAAAAAACCAGAGTGATCTTAAAGTTAAGTACTATAAGTTCGTGTCATGACTAATTAAGCTTTATTTATAGTACTCAGAACCACGAATGCTTTGATGTATCCATAAGTCCTTCAAAAAGAAGAAAATTTACTCCTCTAGCATTAAAGATCCCATATTATTTTCCAAACAGGATCCCTTCTAGGTCAAGTTCCTCCAGCTGAATATTAAAATATCTACAGCTGACAATTCAGTTTATTCAGCCAGCAAAATAGTCACCTTGTAAAGTGAACAATAATTTGAAACGAGTTTTTCTTCAATGCACACATCAGCTAAGGCTCATTCCCCAATGACGTCATAGTAAAAGATGGGCGGGGCCTGGGAGACTCCCTTTACATAACTCATGTTCCATGCATCATTCTCAGTGTGGACAAAATAATTCTGAGTTGCCTACTTAATAATCTGCTTTCTAAATCTCCAGAAAATTAAAAAATTAGTTTCAGGCTGAATCTACTACTTAGAAATATAAATGTACCTCCCTTTACCTACCCGTCACAGTCCTAAAAAACTAACGATAAATTACTCTTAAATTGACAAAAATCTATTTTTAAAATGAAGACAAATTATTTGTCTTCAAATAGTCACATTTCAATTAAATTGCAAACTCTGCATGCTATATATGGTTCTATTTTAAACTGTCATATGCCTAATACTTTTTACATGTCTGTGCATATTTAAATAAATAAATAAAATATTCATCACTATGTACATATTCATGTACAAAGGTCTTGTTCTACCAATTGAAATGTAATATTTTTAGTGGCAGATAGAGAATATGACTTACACTTCTTTACTATACTTAAAAGTTGCTTAGGACCCCCTTAAGGCCCACTGACCCAGGGAAAAAAAGTTATGTGATGCCACATAGGTAAAAAGCAAACTAGATAGTAAAATATATACAAAATTATCCTAATAACCTATTTTTATGCTTTTACCAGTGAATAAGCAAATCTATTCAATAAATAAAAAATAAAATCTAACTAAGCTATAATAGGACTAAGGAGAAGAAGACTGTGGGATAAAGGAAGATCCAATGCAGGATCCCTGATAAGGGAAAGAGAAGTTATAACATGAAAAAAATTAAAAGTCTTATGTGGGAAAAAACATAAACTTGTATACTCAAGAAACTAATCAATCTCAGAGAGCTAGGAAATAGGTATATAAAAACTTATAAGGCAAAACCAGAATAGCCAAAGCAATCTTCAAAAATAACAAAGTAGAAAGACCGCACTCACCAATTTCAAACATACTACAAAACTATAGTAATTAAGACAGTGTGGTACTAAGATAAGAATAAATCAATGGAATAGAATTGAGAGTCCAGAAATATACTGTCACATTAATGGTCAACTCTTTTCCACAAGGGTGACAAGACAATCCAATGGCGAAAGTATAGTCTTTTCAACAAATGGTGCTGAGACAACTAAATATCCACGTGGACAAGAATAAAACTGGACCTCTACCTGACACCACGTTCAAAAATTAACTCTAAATGGATCAAAGACCTAAATGTAAGAGCTATAATTATAAAAATCCTTAGGAGAAAACATAGACATAAATCCATGTGACCTTGGGGTAGATAATGGTTTCTTAGATATAACATCAAAAGTGCTAGCAACAGAAGAAAAACTAGGTTAACTGGACCACATCAAAATGAAAAACTTTTGTACTTCAAAGAGAACACCATTAAGAGAATGAAAAGGCAACCCACAAAAATCAAGAAAATCTTTGCAAATCACATATATGATATGTGACCTCTAAACTCAATAATAAAAAGAAAATCCAATTTTAAAAATAAGAATAATTCTAATGGAGCTCTCTCCAAAGATATATGAACAGCCAATAAACACATGAAATGATGCTCAATAACATTAGACAATGAGATACCACTTCACATCCACTAGAATAGCAATAGTCAAAAAGAGGGACAATAGCAAGTGTTGGCATAAACGCTGAGAAATTGTAACTTTCATACATTATTGGTGGAAATGTAAAATGGTGCACTCACTTCGAAAAACAATTTAACAGTTTCTCAAAGTTAGAGTGATTATATGACCAAGCAATTCCACTTCTATGGATATATATACCCAAGAGAAATGAAAATATACATCCACACAAAAACTTATAAACAAATTTCATACCAGTATTATTCATAATAACCAAGCCAAATGCCCATCAACTAATGAATGGGCAAACAAAATAGAGCATATCCATATCACAGATTATTCTGCTTTAAAAGGAAAGAAGTACTGATTCATGTACAACATGGATAAACACTGAATACATTATGCCAGGTGAAAGAAGTCAGATAGAAAAGCCCATATATTGTATGATTTCATTTATATGAAATGTCCAGAACAGGCAAATCCAGAGAGACAAGAATTAAACTAGTGGTTGCCAGGGGGAGGGGGGAGGGGAGGGTGGAAAGTGACTGCATATGGGAGAAAGTCTCTCTGGGATGATGAAAATGTTCCAGAATTGGACAGTGGTGATGGTTGCGCCACCTTGCAAATACACTAACAGCCACTGAATTGTAAACTACCGATATGTGATACAGCTCATACCTTAGAAGGACTGACCCCACTGTCCTCAACAGATATAAAATATGTTTAGAGTCCTTCGACCACATTTCTAAACATTCACTACTCTGAAGACCTCAGCCAACCCAATTCTTCTTACTCTTAATAACCTAACATTCCACCTCATCAAGAAAATTAAGCACCCCAAGGCTCTCCCATTGCATAATTATCCTCTTCTTCCCAAAATTCAAAAACTTCCCTCTCTATAACGAAGCTCAAACATCACTTAGACTTTTTTTTTTTTAAAAAAAAAAAACTTGTTCCTAACTATGTCTCTGGATACCACTCTTTACCCTTTTCCTGTTACATGGAACTTTGTGAAAGAATATTCACGTATACTCACTGCCTCCATATGGGCACGCTCATTTATTTCTCAGTTTACTACCAACACACCAACACTAATTCATTCATTCTATCAAAATTATTCCTCTGAAAATTACCACTGACTGCCATAATCTCAAATCCACCGAATATAATTCAGTGTTATACATACAATTCCTGTGATATCTGACAACTGGCCATTCATTTTTTTGACACAGTTCCTCCTCTGGGCTTCCATATTATTTTCTCCCGCTTATCCTTATATCTCTCTTCTTGGTCTCTGTGACCTCCTCCTTCCAAATTAAGAACACACCTAAATTTGGTGTTTGTTCTATCTTCTAAATATAGTAATGATTCCCAAATCTACATGTTATCTCCAGTTCCTCAGTTTCAAATCCATATATACAACAGACTTCTGGATCTATCCGCTTGGCTGCACCTCTTCAGACACCTAAAACTCAACAATTCTGTTGAGTTTCTTCCAGCCCGGCACTATATCTTAGTCACAGTTATAGGTGCAGTTGTGTGACATACAATAAGTACTGACTAAATATTTTGGATGTTCAAGAATAGAACTCGTCATTTCCCACACATCCACCCTAAAACCTGCTTCTCCTATACTTCTGATCTCAGTTAATGACAGCAGCATTCATTCACTTAGTCATCTAAATCAGATGTTTGCAGTCTCCCTATATTTCCTAAATTTCAGTTGCTCTCATGCCACCTTGGCACATTATTGCTGGATAAATAGAGAATGCAAAGCCATAAATGCTCTTTATCCAGCCCATCTCTCAGAAATGTGTTTGCAGCCAGCATAGATCTTCCTTCAGGACAAAGAACAGCCTTGCTTATCACTTTAAAGCAATGGATTCCCCAAGCTCCGTGTTCCTCAGATGCAACATAAACCCACTGCTTGCGCTACACCCATCTGGACTCCTCCACATCACCCCTGCAAAATTTGCAGGCAACAGGAACTGTTCACCCTGCTTGCTGTGCCATAAGTAAGTCCTCTGACCCAGAAGTCCCAGAAGTCCCATGTCTTCTACCAGCATCAATGAAACAGTAGCAAGCTAACTTGCTAGCTTGGGGTCAGGGTAAAGACACATAGATTAATTTACCATCCTAAACATCACTTTAACAGTGCCACTGTTCTATTCAAAAACCTATAGTCACTGTACTTCTCAATGTTTGAGACCCTTCTTAATCGCTTTGTACCTCAAAATAACTTCATACCCCTCGAATTCCCTATAAACCTCTCTAATTAAAAAAGGCCAACTTCCATCACTCTTCCCATCCCTCACGTCCTATACTCTTTCAGCTTGTCCAAGAAAGCACAGTATTTAAGGGCTGGGGCTCTGGAGGTGAACTGCCCAGGTTCTAAGCACCAGTTTCTCTACTTCATACCTATATGATTTGGGGCAAGTTGCTAAGGTTGTCAAAATTCCCGTTTTTCTCATCTGTAAAATGGCTACAGTAGAAATGCTTTCTAGCACTTGTGAAGATTAACTGAAATAATCTAGTTCAGTGCTCAGCACCATGTCAGCATAAAACAACCTCTCAATAACTGTTAGTTATACAGATACAGTCTACTTCCTGCTGTCTGAATTTTTATGGCTAACTTCCTCTCTGTTCTTGCAAATGTCTTGCTCATTTCTACATCCATATTTTTCTAATTCCAGCAGCTACTGTTATGCATCCCAAATGCTGTGCCTTCCTCCCTGACCATTGCCATCAACTCATTCCTCATCATGCTGAAGGCCCACCCCCATTTTTAAGTTCATAATGCATTGTCATCATTGCACTGTGCACGTATTCTTAAAATTGACTCACCTGTGCATCTTTTATTACCAACAAGACAGTGAGCACCTTTGCTTAAAGATCATGCCTTATGCTTCTCATGTATTGGAAATTATGTAAATTCAGGAATGTACGGTCCCTTCTTAAAGATCATCATATCCAATATAGTAGTAAAAACACAGGCTTTAAGTAGATGAAAATAGGTGAAATTCAGGCTCCAAAATACTGGTTTTTGGTAATTCTGGGGGAGTTACTTAACCTCTCTGACATTCTGTTGAATAGAAATTCTGTATCTTTTTCAAAGTCTTGTTTGAAGAATAAAATAACTAATAAAATGTATCAAACTCCATAGCTCATGAATAGGAATCTCCCTCAAAAAGTGGCTAGTATTTTTCTTCAATCAATATGTGTTGAACTGAAATGGTTAATCAATATCATCTTTTAAAGACATCTGTAGCTTCTGAGAGTTAAAGCCCAGTGCCAATTCAGTCATAGATTTGTGTCCCATAGACAGTTAGCTTCGCACACTTCTCCCTAGATTACACTACTCATCTTTGCCAAGTGTTTTTTAAGAACATGCTCTGCTGAACACAAGACCTGATCAGCAAGCAAAAGATCAATAATAAATCCATTTCCATTCAATAAACATCTCAATTTATCTGCTTAATGAATAGTCTTGTCAATGGCTTCTTCCATCTTCAACACTGAAGACATCAGTCATTGTTTTACGGAGGTAAGGGGGTAAAAGTAAATGTCAATTCAAACAAATATTTTATTTTATTTTATAAACTTGTGCTTTCTTCTGCAAAAGCCTCTGGCTCTATATGTATAAATCCCAATTTCAATCACCAAGTTGACAGTAGAAACAAAAGAATGTTGTAATAGATGTGTGTTTCATTAACATATCAAGCAGATGCCAGTAAAACAAGTATCTTCTGTTTCAGAAAATATGCCAGAAATTTCCATCCACAGTCATCCTTAACTCCAACATCGGTTCTCCCTGAGGCCAAAGAACTACCATTGGCCTCAGGGTCAAAAACATCCTCCTGTTTTAATAAGATTCTCCAGTCCTACCCTGCCCTTCATTTCTTAAGGATTATCTGTTTCTTCACTGAAAAGGGCCTTCTAAGTTTCCTCCTATCTCCCTCTACTTCCTCATTTTTACCCTGTCTTAAAAATTTTTTTTCAATTACAGTTGACATACAACATTATATTAGTTTAGGTGTACAACACAGCAATTAGATATCTACATAACTTACAAAGTTATCTTTATAAGGTTAGCACTATACATAGTTATTACAATATTACTGACTATATTTCCTATGCTGTAGTTTACATCCTCATGACTATTTTTATAACTGCCAATTTGTACTCCTTAATCTCTTCACCTTTTCCACCCAGCCCCCCAACACTCCTTCCATCTGGCAACCATCAGTTTGTTCTCTATAATTTGTTGCTGTTTTGTTTGTTCATTTAGTTTTTTAGATCCCACAAATAAGTGAAATCATGTGGTATTTGTCTTCTTGTCTGACTTATTTGAAAAGGAAACCCTTGTACACTGTTGATGGGATTGTAAATTGGTGCAGTCACTACGAAAAACAGTATAAAGTTTCCTCAAAAAATTAAAAATAGAACTACCACATAACCCAGCAATTTCACTTCTGGCCATCTATCTGAAGAAATCCAAAACACTAATTCAAAAAGGTAGATGTACCCCATTTCACTGCAGCATTATTTACAATAGCCAAGATATGGAAGCAACCTCAGTTTTACCTTGTCTTTTGATTCACGACTGCTCACTTGGTTTTAACCAGGCCTCCTTATTCTTTCTATTCACAGGGCTTCATTTTCGCCATGCAGTCTTAAATGTTGCCCAGCTATGCCCAGAATCAAGTCATCTACTCAGGCTTTCAATCTTGCCCTGAGAGCTGACAATATCTCTCCTTTATGCTGTGTCCAAGACCGACAGGAAGTTCTACAAAGCTGAATTAGAGCACGTGGACCAGTCACCCTAAATCTAGATTTCTGGGCCTAGCTAGCATCAGAGCTCGCTGCAATTTCACCCTGCCTTTCTAATCTCATCCTTCCTTAATCAACCTCACAGAACCTTCTTTTCTGGCAGGCTCAGCTAGTCTCTGCTGCCTAAACTTGCCTAGCTCATTTCCAGCTCTGTGCCTCTGCTCTCAGGCCATACTCCCTCCTCAGCCAACACTGGCCCCTCCCCTCCTACCTTGTGCCCATTCCAATTATAAGCTCCCTCTTCCAAGTCCAACTAAAGTTCTCCCTCCCTAGAGAAGCCTTCCCTAATCACCTGGCTTGCAGAGCTCTTTCACTCCTCTGAATTCCTATATTTCCTTATCACCCCCCCACCCCAGGCAATCTGCTATAGGTGTTTACCTTTTAATCTTATCTTTTCACATGACACTCATTTCCTCATGAGCAGGAACCATAAAGCACACTTTAAAAAGCTGAAAGCTACAATACTAAACAACACAAGAGAAAGTTTTTAGGGAATAAAATTCTCTCAACAAGACCAATCAATCTCTTTTCATGTTTCTTTCAAGCCCTTGCCCATTCATGTTTACATTTTTATGTAGTAATAATCTTAGAGTAGATTCAATGACTAGACTGAAGAGATTCAATACAGTTACACATATCATTTTACATTCTGCTTTTACTTCTAACATAGAAAACAGTCTTCTTTGTTAAATGGTTTTGATTTTCATCATTTTTAATATGTATATAATAGTCTTTCCACTGAGATACTGGACAGCGATTTACTTAAGCACTGACTCTATTAGACATCACATTCTTCTCTTTTTGTGTCTTTCACTGCATCAGGTACTGTGAAATGCAAAGTAGACCCTTTGAGAAATACCTGTTGACAAATAAATTTATTGTCCATGCTTCCTAACACCTGCAATAACCCATTTTACTGCTTTTCTCTCTAGCTAAATTTCTAGTGTAATTTCTGGTTTTACTAACATTAGGCTAGATAGATAGAGCAAAGGTGTTTTCCCAACACTTTTTATATAGATTTAATGATTTTGGTACTTGATCTTATACATATTTAACTACAGGAAGCCCCTTGAAGAAGGGTGCTAAGATCCTATAATAACTTATATAAACTTGAGATATCTGGCAGGCAATAAATATTAAATACTTTTTAAACCACCTAAAGTTATAAAAGATCAAATTTCTGAACAGGAGAGTATCGCTGATCTAGTTAACACCATCAATTATGCTTATAAAATTTTCAGCTCATTTAATAATTAGAATGATTAAAAATGTATAAATGGTTGTTCTTTATAGTATATTGAAGAACACAACCAGAGTCACCTGGTGAGCTGTACAAGTCTAAAAGATAACATGAAAGACAAACAATATTTGCAAATAGAACCTCAAGAGCTCGTGACAAAACAAGTTTACCCTTTATCTTTAGCTTGTTTAAGTTCATATTTCAGATGAACAAAAGCAAAATTAAAACTATGTAAGATTACATATGCATGTGAGCACAAAGTGGAAAGGAAATAAAGAGTATGAATTGTCAAGACGGAAGAATTCAGAGACTTTTCCATTCTTAGTTTTTGTCCGTTTTGTTAGTATAATGTTAAAATGTATAACAATAAAAATATTTCTGACGAAAGCATATTCATTAGCCATTACATCTCTTGCTGTTATTGCAAGAGATCAGGGCCTAATGGTTAATGTTTAAATGACTAAGTTTCCTAAACCCCAAAGAATTTAGCAAAAAAGATTGACTCTTACTTCAATGATAAATGTGGAATAATAAACCAACTATCTTAACACTTAAGCACAGTCAGATACTGAATCACATGAAGAACTTAATGGCATACTAGAAGCTTCTTGCAAATTTCAGATTTTTCTCAAAGAGTAGCTAATGTAAGTCCAAATATCAGAGTCTATACAATAAAATTACATCATTCCAGTAACCCATCCTCATCTCATCTTATTTGTGAAGAGTGACTTCTGAAGTTGATTCCAGCACTAATATGCTGCAAGAAACAATTATGACTGAAAGTTTACTATCCAATTGTAAACTATAATTTAATACCCTAACTTTTCCAAAAATAATAATTGGTCAAAGCGGTATGATTATTTTCAAAATTATTGGAAAGGATATGTTTTAACCTTTTTAAACAAACTCTAGATAGAAGTTTAAATATCACTGGCTTTAGATTTTCACTACATTGTATTCCATAACCTCTAGATTTACATAAATGACTTCATGGCAAAATAGAAATAGAACCAATTTTAATTATCTGTTGTAATTCCTGAAAAATTCCATGTGCATTCAGGAATTATAAGGCTAGGTAAGAGATGGCACGAAAGGAATGAGGCAATTCACCACAAATAATGCACTTCTATTTATAGGGGTAATGAATCTGTGTAAACCGTAATTTTAAAATGGGTTCAGCTAAAGAAACAGCTAACATCTATTCCATAGCCAAAATTATTATTCTATGCATCCCTCAAAACTCATACTGACAATTATTACAGTCTAACTAATGACAATTTATAAAAAGGAGAGTACTTTCCCTCAAAAATTGAAACCCATGTGGGGAGGAGAAGAGGGTAGGGTTCTGAAATAGGTCTTTTGTGGTGGTTGGTTAGCTAGCTGCCTCTTTGTAGCACTGACATTTCCAAGTTAAAAAGAAATTTTAAGAATGTGCTAAAATCATCCTTTCAGAATCAAATCCAAGATCAGTTGTGTTTTATGTGGCTTGTTTTTTTAGGTGTATCCTAATCACTGTGATGGTAATTAAGCTTAAGGTGAATATAAATACAGATGTCTGAACACTGAAGAACAGAAGCTTTTGAACACTTTCAAAGTTCCTCTAAGTTCTTTCATTTTGTCAGAGCATGGAACTAGTGAGGCAGACAGAACTAGTTTAACTTCTGAGGAAAAACTCTGTGTCACCTGATAGCCTTAAGCTGACCTAGCAGGGGCAGAAGGAATCATCAACTCCAAGAGAAGATATAACTCCCAAGAGAAGAGATAAATCCACTCCCAAGAGAAGGACAAAACAACAAAGCATGTATCAACTGATTGATCTGTATATTTCACTATATGTAAAAGCCAGCAAAAAAATGGAAAATTGGAAAAGAACTCATAACTTCTACATAGACTTAAACAATACCCGATTATGGACAAAGAAATGGCAAAATGACTTGGAACGTGACTCTGGTACTTAAAAATGAATCTGATCAGTTAAGTCTTATTACTTGAAAAGTCATCTCCTAGGATTATAACAGTGACTCCCAATAATATAATCTTGTACAGAAGTTGTTTTCAAATATATTATCTCATTTAAAGTAACTTGCTCAGTCAAGCTGCTAATTAAGCATTAAAGCTGAGACCCTGCCCACCTCTTCTTCGGTCTCTAAACTCCGTTTGACGGTCGAAAGAGGATTTAAAACGTACCCGATTTATCTGCTTTCTCTACCCTCCCTGCAGAATAGAGAGAATGTCTGATAGATACAATTTCACAAGAATCTTGGCACTTAAACTATTTATTGTTGAGAGATGACGAATATGATTAAAAACAAAAACAAAACTTTAAGTCAAAAAAGCGAGGTAGGGGGACATCTCTTTCACTCAACTTCAAAGTATTTATAACTCTCTATGGACGTCCAGATTAGAGGAATATAAAGTGAAAAAGCAAAGCGAGGAATTTTTGCACTTGAGTACTTTTTCAGGAAGAGCAAACCAAATTCCCTGCCATTTTTCCTGCCGCGGGCCACCAAAGTGCAGAGTTGGGGCGACTGGGCCAGAGACTTGGGGCCTCGGGGTCCCTGACTGTCCCTGCCAGGCCGGAGGGGTGACGACCTAAGGGGCGGGGGCCGTACTGACAGCTGGAGAGGAGACAGTAGGGACGCTGCGAGGCACGGGCCAAGGGGCATGAGCGCGAGAAGGAGGAACCGAGCCTGGGGCGAAGGACAGGGCGCCCCCCAGGAAAGGCAAGGGAAGAGAGAGGGCGAAAGGGCACCGGGGCGGGGCGGGAGCTCGGGCGGAAGGGGCAGCGCACCGGGACGTGGGGCCCACGGCGCCCCGGGACGCGGTGCGGGACAGGGGAGGGGCGTCCCGCGCAGGCGGGGCGGGTGCAGGGGACAAGGTTTCGGGGTGCGCCGGCAGCCCTCCTGCCCGAATACGAACTCCGGGGGCGGGGCGGCTGGACCTCACACGGCGGCCGCCGCGAAGGGAAAGGCGCACCAGGCACCTGCCGTCTCTGCCGCGGTGGCCCCGGGTGGGCTCGGCTCTCACCTCTTCGGTTCATGGGCCGGATCCGGACGGCCACTTTCACTTTGGAGTCTCCCATCCTGCCGCCGCCGCCGAGACGCTCGCTCGGCTTCCGTCTGCCGCGGCCACCGGGCAATTCTTCGGGGCTGACCGGGCGGGAGGGGGGCTACGGACGAGCGGGCGGGGCGGGGCCTCGGGCGGGGCCTGTTGAGGGGCGGGGCCGGCGCGCTCCAGTTGCACGATGGGACTTGTAGTCCTGGAAGGTGGTCGTGGGCAGGGAGCGGTTTTGGAGGGAGATTTCAGTGAGTGTCGGCTCTGAGGATCTTAGGGCCTTGTAAGTTAAATGGCCCTGCACCTTTTCACCATTCTTATATTTATAAGCTATGGATGAGCCGGTGCCTCGGTTAAGAACAGTTGATATATTGGCATTGGAGCTCTTGCTGCCTCTTCAGAGAGTCATATCCTGCCAATTTAGAGTTTAGTCCCAGGGCCAAATTATTTTCTCTGCCTACTTTGCCTTCCCTTCTTTTGTTTCCTGAAATCATCCTTCAAGACTAAAGTTAACATATCTGGAAGTATTCATAGATCCACAAATTAACCCTGTACCACCCCACCAACTGCCCTCCTAGTCTAGACCTTGGTCTCTGGAACCCATTTGGGTTCAAATCCCACCTGAGTACCTTCCACCGATATGACTATACATAAATAATTTGACTGCTCTATGCTTGTCTTTTCATATGTAAAATAAAGACAATAAGAATGACTACTTTATATGATTGTTGTGAAGTTTAAGTTAGTTAATACAAGTATGGCTCTTAAAAACTCCCTGATATGTAGGAAGTGCTCAGTAAATGTTAGACATTATTTTTGCTCTCTTATAGTATTTATGCTGCAACTATTTATGTCGCTCCTATCATATATTTTTCAAACCATTCTTACTTGTATGTGTAGCCTAGCCTGTAGTACAGACCCAGTAAACATTTATTGCACGAATGGATCGATAAAGCCATACTAAAATTAGCACTTTCTTAAGCTGTTAAAGAAAAAAAAAACCCACAGGCCCAAAATGGCCTCACTCATGCTAGAAGCCCATGATACCAAACCTATGTGTCATACCTGATCTAACTGCAATTTCAACCTCTCCCAGAAACATAATCTTAATCGACCAGTATGGAATTTTCTGGTCAAGCACTTGTAAGGTAATGTGTCATATAGGCCCTCTCCATCCCCCATAGAAAGAAGAGACAATTTGAACCCATCTACATTTTCTCCCCACCCCCCGCAAAAAAAGGTGTTCCTGCTCATAGTTAATCTTTTCTTTACCTAATAGATCCCTTCCTCCACCCTTCTTCCTATAAAATCCTCCATTTTGTACAACTCCTCTGAGTGCCCTTCTAGTTGCTAGATGGGATCTCCCCAATTCATGAATCACTTAATAAAGCCCATTAGACCTTCAAAATTACTACATTGAATTTTGTTTTGTTTTGTTTTGTTTTGTTTTGTTTTTAACAAAGCCCTAGCAAAGACTGCTAACTGGTTGCCTGTGGGTAAGATCTGGCCTACAAATATGTTCTGTTTGGACCAGCAGTAGTGACCAACGCATGAAAATCAGGAGATTTTTACATGCAATACAGGGCCCACATGACGTATTGGAAATATGGATTGGAACTGAAGAGCAGTGGTCACCTTTCTAAGACATAGGTCTCTCCAGTTCACCACAGCCCCACTCAGGTCTGCTTTACCACCATATGTCTAGATCCTATGGGTTTATTATGCCTGCTTATTTATTGTTTACATGATAGTACAGAACTCGGACCCATTTTACAGATGAGTAAATACAGAACGCTAGCAAGACTTACTTGTCTTTGTTACTAGACATCCTGTTGTTGAAAGAACTTCAACATAAGCAGAGTTGTCAAAAAGGTTAAAAACACCTTTAAGAGCAGTGTAATCCTGACACATACCATGACATGGATGAACTCCGAAGACATTATGCTAAATGAAATAAGCCAGACACATAAAAACAAATGCTGCATGATTCCACTTATGTCAGGTACCTAGAGTAGTGAAATTCAGAGACAGAAATCTGAATGGTGGTTGCCAGGAGCTGGGGGCAGGGGGTGGGAAGAGAGAAATGGAGAGTCAGTGTTTAAAGGGTACAGACTTTTAGTTTGTCAAGATAAAAACAACAGTGTGAATGTACTTAATGCCACCGAAATGTACACCTAAAAATGGTTACAAAGGTAAATTCATGTCATCTATATTTTACCACAATTTTCAAAAGGTTAAATATAGAATCATGTTGTACATCTGAAACTAATGTTATATGTCAATTCTAGCTCAATTAAAAAAAAAAAAGGTTAAGAAATAGAAATGCTACCCCAGAAGACCCTCTTTAAAAGAAGGGGATTTCTTTCTTAGAGGCACTACTCTGAGGTTTCAGGAGGGCCTTCTCAGCTGGAGAAGCAGTGGGTTCTAGCACATTATGTCTTATGATTTTCACAGCCCAATAAACAAATAAAGCAAGGAGACCCAACATAGAATTGCCAGCTGTTTAATCTTACCAAGTAAATTCTTTAAAAACTAATGCATGCAACGATTTCTATCTACTATTACCATCATTTTTTTTTTCAAGGAAGTTCACAAAAAATATATTTTTATGTTGAAATTGTTTACTTGATGATCACTACTGTCTTTTTGTTTTATTTAGCATTGAAAAAAACTTTTGTCATGGCTTCTGGACTGATCACCAGAGTTGGGTACTCTGGTCTTAACCAAATTTCCTAATAACCATCTCAATACATACAGGTTATAACAAATAAGAGTTTGCAATGTGCCAAGGTTCCTGGGTATTCATTCTTCACTTTACGTGTCTCTTTTAAAAGGGGTGGTGGTGATGGGAGGGAATGTTCTGATGATAGCTCCAATCTAGCTTTTAAACACAAGCAAGGCTGGCAGAAAAGAGAAGTTCCAGAGTTTCTATGGGAACATTGTATTCAAATTTAAGTTCAAATTTCAGAGAGGAGAAAGAAAGCCCCTAAGGAGTTGAAGGGGAGTGGGGGAGATGTAATAGGGAAAAGGTGAGGACTTTCTCTAAAGTTCCAAAACCAGTTAAATAGTCTGGAAACACTCATTGGAAGAAAATGATAGTAGCTTCCTAAGAGACTGCAGCGAAAAACCCCTGTGGGCTATTCTACCTTTGGAGTTCTAGTCACAGTAATCTCTCTCTTTTGACTTATGCTGTAAAGGTGAGGAGAGAGGATTCTGAGAGAATCCGGAGAAAGAAACAAATAAGATGCGAGTTACAACCTGCAGCCAAGGAGTGTAGGGCTTTTGCACCAGGTAACTGGAGGGCTGCCCAGTCACCAAGCTGGGCGGGGGTGTGGCTCAGCCTCCAACACAAGGAAGGAACAGTCTTGGTTTCTCCTTTTTCGTACTATTAAGAGAAAGAAGAGAAAAAGAACTAGTAAGTATGCCACCGCCTTGGGCCTTTGTTGATAAAGCAAGTACTTGATATCAACCAATGCTGCATTTAAGATATTGGGGTTGGTCTGCTTAATGCTGAATTTTAGCTGCGTTGATAAGAGATTTCTCGTTGTTCTATTTTGTTTTGTTATTTTGTTGTTTTGTTTTGTCCTGACAGTTGCAAATCCACTTATTCTAAAACTAATTTCTAATTTACTTTTCGTGGCTTTGAGCCACCCATTCATCGGTTTCTGACAGTTCCTGCACAGGCTGAGGAAGACATTTTGCCCCATTGTCGTAAAATCATGACTTACAGAATAATGATAGCTTAACATATGCTGCACACTCACTGTGTGCTAGACACCATCCTAAGCATTTTACACGAATTTACTCACTTAATGCTCACACTCACTCTGTGAATGGTTCCTGTTATTATCCCTGTATTACAGATGGAGAAACCAAGGACCTAGCATCTTACCCAAGGGCCTTGTGTTGCTGTTGTGACCTTTTCTCCCACTCTCCCTTTTATCATGATGGAAAGTATCTATGTGCAGATTGCTCAGCCCAAAGAAATTCGAAAAAATCTAATTTTCACAATCCTACTTTCCAAAATAGTTTCTAAAACCCCCTTATTTGTAAAAAGTGGGATCTGTGTACTAGCTTCTATTTTCTGCCTTTAGAAAAAGGATGGAGGGAAGTAATCAATTCATTGAAGCCCAGGACATCTCCAGCGAACATCAGTATTTACCTGCTGGGCGCAGAGTTGGCTTTGGCAGAGCGCTTGGTTTTCCCCAGTTATACCTGTCTGTCTTCCTGCCCCCCCATCTATACCTCGAGCACAAGGAGAGTGTCTTTTTCCAAGTCTCTTTATCTTCAACACCCAGTACTTAGCTGTTACTTAGTAGGCAGGCACTTCATACCTTTTTAGGAATGAAGATATTAATACAGTATCATGATTAACCTCAGATGGATTAAATGATTTGCCTCAAATCGTGTAGCTAGTAAACCACAGGGTTGGAATGCAAACACAAGTGTTTGTGATTCAAAAAAATCTGTGCTGTTTCCACACACAGAAAGGCCATGTCTATGTTTCCTCTTACGTATTTTCCGTATTAGCGTTATCTTTCCTATGTTGTGAATTCCTGAAGCCTAGGTCTCAGTAATAGCAGCGCTCCATAGCTATTATTTATCAAGTGCTTGTTATGTGCCAGGCATTGTGCCTGGCATCCCATATATATAATCTCATTTAATTTTCACAACAATCCCATGAGGTCGGCACTATTGTTATAGTCTTTGACAGATGGGCAACTGAATCTTAATAAGGCAAGTTAACTTTGCACACTGGCCTGAGTAAGAGATTCTTCGTTGCAAATTGTGGGGCCTCCTGTGCGCCTTGCCTGAACTGTCAGATCATTATCATACCTGAACTTGCCTCTTCACTTGGTATCTGGTGCTCTGCTGGGCCCCTCAGCCTTTATTGATACTCTTCATCAAGTACCCACTGGCAGGGCCTCAACCTGTGCTCCTTGTTTTAATTATTTTATTATCTTAGCCAACAAATTTCTCTACTATGTGCTTGGCCATATGACATCAGGTGTTTCGGCTACAAAGATACAAAAGATGTGGTGATAGTCCTTAAGGACTAAGAAGTTGGATTAGATTTCTGGAAATTTTGCAACTTCTCCCAGTTGTTTTGCTGCCTCTCACCAATGTCTGGGAATCCCCTCTAAAAACAACACCCTAGAAAGCAGGAGGTTCAGTATGCCTGGCTTGGGAGATCATGAAAAAGGCAAAGCTAAGGATACGCAACCCACTTCCAGAGCTTGGGGGCAATGGAGAAATAATAGATGGAGTGAGAAGCTAAGAGATAAGAGAAAGTAGTTGGAAAAAAGACAAAGGAAAGAAACACTAGTCTGCATCTAAGAGTAGCTGCAGGAGCATAAGTTGCAAAAAAGCTCATGTGTGTTCCTTGAAGTCAAAAGTCATGTCTTTTGTGTCTGTTTGTTCCATCCCCATTGCCATCATCCTGTTCTAAGCCTTCCGAAGTCCTTGTTTTCAAAGCCTCTGAGTGACCCCTTCCCAAAAGATAACTCTGAGCAGAAAGTATCCATCCATCCTGCATATGGGACTCACTCTGGAGTCATAGAGTAAGGTTTCTCCTGAAAGAATGAAGCTACAAACTTGTGGGCTTAGGAGCCTGAATGGAATTGGCCTCGATTTTGAGAAATTTAGAAGTTTAGAAGAGTCCTCTTGTATGTTGGAGGTTAAAGATGTTCCCTGAAATGTGCTAGGTGGGGTGGACCCAGGCAGGGCCCTCTTTCCCTAGGATTTCATTTAGAATGAGGTAGGATTTACGAGCCCAGAGAGCAAAGTGTACCTTATAAACACAATTACTTATGTACCAGTTTCCTTTCGGTTCTCTCTTTGCATTTAGTGACATTTTCTTAAATTTATGTTTATATATATTTGGCCTGTGCCGAGGGGAAGCAGAGGAAGGGACTTTTGGACAGAAGTCTAAAAGGGAAGAAGTCTACCTCTGAGACCAGTGTGGTGAAGGCGGTGGGAACTGGGGAAAGACCACAAGAATCAAATCAGAAGTATGAATTTGAGGTTACTGGGTCCTGCTCTGGGAGAGTCCTCTCTTCATAGCAACCTAACAGCCCTGGGTTTTACTTTATTATGGAAGACGGCATTCCCTCCCTCTCCCTCACCCCTTTTCTGCTCTCTCCCCAGTTGCTGCCATCTCTCTTATCACCACATATTTGCTTTGGTTACTCTCACTCAAGCTGCTACCTTTCTTAGAATGCCCTCTGTCTGCCAATTAAAATCTAACCACTCAGGGCCCATTTTCTCCAAAAAGTCATCCTTCTCTAATCCTGCACGCAATACTTTTTCCCTTCTGGAAATTTCCCTAACATTATACCATATTAGCATCAGGTTAGAAACCGACTTAAATAATGTATGTAGGTCTTGTCTTCTCCAATCAGACCGAGGTCTCAGCAGCAGGATGAGGTCTCCTCACCTTGGGTATGGCTCACAGTGATGAGACCACAGCTGATGTGATCTATGACAGGTGACTAAATTATTCCCATGTAAAAAGCACAAAGATGGAAGAGCCAGCAGGTGAGAGAAGAGCTTAAAGTTAATTATTTTGACTGACAATCTAAAGCAATCAGAAATTCTGGGGGAAAAAATAAGCAGGTAGTGGGGTAGAAGATCTTTAGAACATCAATTTGCCCTCTTTACTGAGGAAATTTAAATCCTTTCAAATCTCTGAAGATCTAAAACTAAATGCCCTCCCAAAATACACAGATTTCTCACTAGAGTCCCCCAAGCGTTCACTATTCATAGGAACATAAATTCACTTTCCTTTTTGTTGAAAACTGTCTCTAAAGAACATCAATAATGAATCTGATAGGCCTACTTCATCTCCATAAATCATTTAGGGACCGAGGTCAGGAGAGGGTACTCTTTTGGTATTATTCAAGGCAGATTGTACAGTTCAGGCCCCATTAGTGAGCACAAAAGAACATCCATAAAATATTCATAGGCTGTGGTACAAAAGCCTTGACTGCTTGGGGGACCCATGCCTAAAGGTTTAGATTAGTCAGATCTATGGTTGCCTCTGCCCACTTCCTTAAACTCAGAGGTTTCCACAGCTCTTCCATCAATCTGATTTATTTAAAGGGATTTTATGAAACCACAGGGGATTGGGTGGAATAAGCAGGAGGTAAACTTTTATGCCCAGGGCTCCAAGCCTCAAGAGAAGCAACTGATTTTTTTTTCACTAGGATGGCTATCTGGAGAAGGAGCAAAAACCTCCCGTGAGAAATATTGGATAAAGCTACAGTTGGAAAAAAGAGATATCTCCCAGAAATATACCTGAGAAGGGATCCCTGCCATGAAAGACACTCTCCTCCCTTTATTTATTATTGATATTTTTTACCAAATATAATTAAATCTAACCAATATTTGATTGTATATATAATCAATGCAAGGTACTTGCCTGTTAAGGAATAAAAAATGAGTATGACAGACTACATTTCCAGAAGGTTAGAATTTATTTGAAGATAATTACAGTCATCCCTTGGTACCTAAGAGGCATTGGTTCCCGGATCCCTGACAGACACCCAAATCCAAGGATGCTCAAGCCCCTTCGTTGGCCCTCTGGATCGGGTTCAACCAAATTTTGATCTGAGGTTGGTTGAATGCGCGGATGCAGAACTCACTGGTACAGAGGGCCGACTGTCAGCTGTTACAGTGGGAAAAATATCCATAGAATTCCTCCTTTGATAGTTGGCAGGTAATTAAGATCTTGTTTTCTCAGGAAGTTGTCACATATTGCAGCTGCACATGGGTGGGGCCTGAGCCTAGCTGCGGAGAGAAAAGGACCATTCTGAGTCACCCCAGATTCAGATCTAGAAGGTGTCATCTAGGCAGGAAGCATGAGGGTGGAGCCCCCAAATCCTGATACTAGAGAGAAGAGCAGAGCAAATAACCTAGGCTACGATGGATGCCACATGTGATTTTAATCTTCTAGACACTGGATGTGAAGCAGTTAAGGAGAAACCTAAGACAGCTGCAGCCCAGGGGCTCTGTAATAGGAAGTTATCTTAGAGTTCATTTTTCTGTGCCACCAAGGGAGGCTCTTTTCAGCTGGGACCCGATCTGGAAGCTTTCCTACCCACTAGAAAGCCAGGAGCTGTAAAACCCTCTCAGTGCCCCAGCGTGACTCAGAGGCAGCTGAGCAAAGGCCTGGAACAGAATGGGGACAGCTGCACCAGTCTCGGTCTTCTGCACGGCTATGGGAGGAAAGCAGAACCTCCTTAGAAATCCAGAATGATGTGGCCATCATCTGCCAATATAAATTTCAGAGAATTAAAGGCTTACACGTAAAAACTTGAAAAACTAGAAGAAAATAAAAGTGAATATTTAGTTCATCTCAAGCAAAAATGGAAGTCATCAGTAACAGTACAAGTACAGAGAAACTTGCTCAAATCAAAGTCTATATGGGTAGAGTCAGGATTCAAAGTGGGGTCTGTAATGCCATAGCCTAACCCTGCCCGAAAGACTTCTTTAAGGAAAAAATAAAAACAGGTAGCTTAGAAAACAAAGATTTCTAAAGTAGGCTCCCCAAATCTCACCAAATATGGAAAGAGCCGGCAATAAATTAGGAAGTTTTGGAAATATATGACAGACATAGAGTTATAGTCCTAAAGAAGATTTACAAACCAAAAAGAAAAGGACAGAAAGAAGCCAATAAAATTTTGACAAGTGTAACAAACAGGCTATTCCAAAGGAAGAAATGTGCACAATAAACATGTGAAAAATGTTCAGTTTCCTTAGTATTAAAGAAATGCACATTTAGCAAAGACATAGCATTTTTCATCCAACAAATTGGAAAACTTCTATTTATTTTTTAACATTTTTTTTTTAGTTTTTATTTTTTCCCCTTCTCACCTCCCCCTTGGCAAACTTTTAACAAAAAGTTAATGCTTCCTTATGGTGAAGTAAGGTTGGTAAGGTGACCAACCTTTTAGAATGCCAACCCAGGATGCAATCGTACCAGACAAAAAATTAATAATAACATAACATATAATAAATAATTACATATACATGTTATTACTTTAACAAAAATATAAAAAATCGATATTAATTTTAAATTACATATTATTCTGTATTATTACTCTTTTGTTACATAAACGCTATTTAAACAAAACCACAACAACGCTACTTAACAAAAACAACTAGTAGTAATTAATAATAGGACAAATTGAAAAATAATGTATGAGAAAAATATAACAATATTTTAATAATTTTTTTTGGTTCTCTGATGTGGTAATTTATTTTAACTCTTTATTGGATATTTACAATTTGTAGTTGGGTAATATATTAACAATCTTTTGTTTTATGTTTTCTGTAGTTTCACTAAAATCTTCATTAAAAATACAAAAATAAAATCTTCATAGAAATCAACAAGATGATTTGAAATTCCATTTTTCATATCAAAGCACCTAAGTAATAGAATATTTTTGTGTCTGTTTTGGGGAGGGATTAACGTTTTTTACCCTCTTAGGATCAGTAGCTGAAGTTTGTGAATTAAGCTGACGAAAGACCAATTAATAGGAAAAAAGATACAATTTTTATGTAATATTTACATGCATAGGAGTTCACAGAAAAGACGTGAAACTCAAAGAGGCAGTTAGACCTGGGTGTTTATGTAATATTTTAACAAAACAAAGGAGGTTTGGGCTTCAAGGGATAACTCAGGAAACATAGGGAAGTGACTAGGACATACATGAGGGAACTAATGGAAGTAACAGTTATTTTAGTAAGATCTGTCGATGCAAATTTACCTCAGTGTTGGCCACCTGTCTTGGTGGTAAGATTGCTCTTCTCTTTCTGGTACAAGGGGCTGGGCGGCGGCGGGTGGGGAAAGCACCTTTCTCAAAGGGAAATTTATGCCCTGCTTTTAGGCAGATGGGAGAGGGCAGAGAGGTGACTTCAGTTCAAAATAATATGCCAAAACGGCATATTTGGGAGTGGCAATATTCTGATTCCCTTGATTATGATGATTGTTGCTGTGATTGAACCCATCACTTGATACACTGTGGAAGGAAAGCATAATGGTTGGTTAAGTTCTGCCAGAATCAGCTCTACGTCGTAAGAGGCCAGTACATTTGTTAGCAACATTCCTTCTTTTGCTCTCCCACAGGACGCTTTAGTTTTAACCTCTGAATCAGGAAATGTGATCGAGGAAACAATGTGAGAATTCATGTTCCACAGCGGAGTGTGCTCACATTCGGTCAGTGGCCGTTCTTTTCCACTAAGCGTTGGTGTCTTTTGGAGAAACAAGAAATATTTTGATTGATTCAGAACAACTTGCCCTTCTCATCCCGGATGTTTGAGATTCAGTCTCCGTGTATTTTTACATCTTCTTCCCCACCATGCCTGAACCCAAATTATTTTCTGCTCCTGTGTCATATGTCCTGTTTTGGTTCCTTACTTTCCTAATCTTGTGCCTGTGTCCTTCTGTCTGTCATTAAAATGACACAGTAGTTTAGTCTTGTTTTTCAGTGATGTCTGGATCATGCTGGTGTTGGCACTGTAATCTGAACTCTTAGAAAACATGAGCGCAACATTCAAGATGTTAAAAATTAAACTAGCACTCAATACAAACAAATTCTCAACACAAACAGCACGACAGTCAATCTACAGGCAGAGTCAAATATTAAAGCTCACGATGACGAGGCGCTTGAGTCACGCACTCGAGTCATATCATCTCTAGTGACGTAACCGTGGAGGACCTGTTACTGGGAACTGAAAACATTAGCAGTCAGTGACCATGGAAGAAGGGTAATCTGTGTCATATCCATTGGTCATTAAAAGCAGTGTTGGCTGCCATGTTTGGCTGCCAAATGAGTTTTGCACTTTTCCCTTAATTGTTCACACCTATGCTGAATATAAGGCCTACTTGTGTCTGGTAGAGGCGTTTCCTGGAATGAGGAACTTTCAATGCTTTCAGCCCCTGGAAAACAGCATTTTACATATCTCCAGTAGGAAGTATACACATATTGGTGCAGCTTTTCTGGAGAGCAGCTCAGACGTGAATTTCAAGAGTCTTAAACATGTTTATACCTTTAAACCAGTCATTCCACTTCTAGGGAATTTATCTTAAGCAAATAATTAGAGGAGGTCATAAATATTTATGACTATGGATAGTCAACTGAGTTTTATTCATAATATTTAAAGACTGAAAATAGTTTAAACTTTCACTAATAGGGAAATAGTTAAATAAACTGTGATATATTTTTTACAATGGGATGCAGTCATTAAATTCATATTCTTTGAGGAATACTTAATGGCATGAAAAATACTAACAATAACTGTAAAAAGCAGTTTATAGTATGATCCTATTTTTACCTAAAATATACATTTATATACATACACAAATATACAGTAAAAGAAAAAGAAAAACTAGAAATGCCCCCAGAATGTTACATTTCAGCAAAAAGATGGCTAATTTTAATTACTTATTATACTTCTCATATTTTTCCAATTTTCCATAATCAACAAATTTTCCTGATTTTTTTTGCTTTTGTAACATTTAATTAACTATTTTTTGAATTACATATTTTAAAGGCCAAAAAAATATAGCCTTATAAAAATAAACAAACAAACTTATTTTTACTATAATGAAATTGGAGAAGTTTCAAGGTTTGAGCAGCTTTCTTGGAAAAAGTTAAGACAGAATTTTGATAGACATTATCCCAGGTACAAGTGAATGCTACCAAGAGGTCCCACCCCACAGTCACTTCATTCTGCTACGTGGACACATTTTCCATGCAGTTCAAGCTGGCCTTCATTTATTTGCTCTTCCCTTCAGACTTGGAGCCATTATTTCATGGATGAGGCAGACAATTGATGCAATTATCCGTCAGGTCCTCTCTTGTGGATTTGCCTGATGATTTTTAAAATATAATCAGATAAAATGTTATGATACTGCCTGAAGTTTGAGTAACTGCCAACCATAAATGTGGTTGTCATAATGTCGGGAAATGACTTTCATTGCTGACTAGTATGGGACGCTGATGATGAAATAAACCATGACAAACCAGGAGACTCTGCAAAGAAATTTGTCTAAGCTTTCACCAAGATGCAGAGAAGAAATGTATATCAAAACACAACTCCATATTATTTGTAGTTATGATTTAAATAATTATGTTTATGTTAACTATAGAGTAAATTTGCACAATTCTCATTCCATAGCGTGCATTCTCTTGTTCTCAATGAATCTTTTAGTTGCCTTTAAAGTCTTGAGTTAAAGAAGCCCTTGAAGCATCATACTAGATTTATTTATGAACTAAGTTGCCCTCAGTTGACAACCGCAGAGGGATGTGGCTGCTCGAAGTGAGCCTATGTGAGAAGTAGCACCCTTTTCTCCTAAAATGGGACATCTGGCTTAGTCCTGCATGGCAGTCCATTGCAGGGGCTCTAATTAAAGAGCAAGGTCCTTCCAGATCAGTGAGGGACCTATGTAAATGATGAGTTCTTGTCACCTGGAACTTTCTTTCCCACTCTATAATCCAACATGGCTTAATTTGGTTCTGAAATCTTTCTTGCCCTCACTGTAAAAGTAACCCTGATTTCTTATTTGGGCCCCATGTGCCATGTGTGACAAAAGGAAGAAAAGCAAAACCGGAGGAGGGAATAAATAAGAAGTGAAAACCATAATATTAAGAAGAGAAGGACTGTGGATTTGGCACAGTCTGCTGGAACATCCTAGGCATTACTCTCAGTTTCTTAAAAACACACAAAAAATGTAAATTGTGTTAGACCGCCCCCAAAACTGCTCCCTTTCCCTCTCTCTACATTGACTCACTCCAGACTCTTTTCTTCCTTGTTGTTCAATGTTCAGCTTATCACCTAGTTCTCTATCAGAAAAGTAAGTGGAAACTGGTCACTCAAAAGGCACCAATGGCCTGAACTGGGGCTGGGATAGGGTTAGAATTACAAGATGAAAGATAAAGATTGTAAAAGCTCAGAAGGCTAGGACCTATCAAGGTAACGATCAAGAGGCAAAGTACTCAGAGCAAAGAAGTAATGAATTACGGCTAGTCTGGAGCCTGGGAGGAGCCCAGAGAAGGAGGTTCCAGCCCCAGCCAAGGGGTGAGTAGGTCACTGCATGTCAGAAACTAGTTCTCCATCCAGGATGTTATCAACAAGCCATAAACCAGATCGAGAATCCAGGAAGTTATGAGGGTGAGTCAAGATGTGTTTGTGGCCTGATTTGAAGACAAGGCTTGTTTGCATCAGCAGGTACTTCTTTATAAATCCTTCGGGGCAGGAACTGGTGTGACTTGGACCTATGCCAGGCAAACTGGAAACGGGAACAACCCACCAAGGAGCAAGCACCTGAGAACTGTATGGTTGCAGGTGAGTCGACATGAAAGTTCTACCAGATGTGACAAAGCAGAGGCGACAAGGATGCCACTCAACACTAGCTGCATATCAGACTCGCTAGGGGAGCTTTAAAAAACAAAAAAACATTGCAGAGTCCAGCCACACCCCGGACCAATTAGACTGGAATTTCTGGGGGTTGGGCCTAGGCATTGGTATGCTTCAAAAAGCTCCCCAGCTGATTATAACATGCAGACAGGACTGGGAACCACTGAGTCACAGGTAGGTTCTCAGAACTGTTCCCTAAGGTTAATGCTGACAGATTCATTTTCTTGTGACCAATTAGTATTTACCAAACAAGCTTTACAGAAATAGTGTTTAAATATATAAACAATAATAAACTTGTTTCCAAAATAGAGATAAATCAATACCAGCTGAAACTAAGGAGTTAGGGCTTCATGCAAACTGAGCAAGATCCTGGAGGATTTTCATCGGGGGAGTGATATGACAAAAGTGACAATCTAAGAAGAGTAATTGGACACTGATGTATAGGGAAGAGCCAGTTGAGTTCACCAAACGTCCATTAATGGGAGCTAGCATTTATTGAGCAAACACTGCAACAGTCTTACTCAATCATGCTAACAATCCTGTGAGGTGGGTGCTTTGGTTACCTTGTCTCATAAATGAGAATCTAAGGGTGACAAAGGTGAAGTGACTTGCCCAAAGTCACAGATGAGTAAAGAGCAGAGTTAAGACATGAATCCAGACTCCAGAACTCCCTTTATAACCACCTCGTGTCACCACCTCTCATTTCACAAATGACTGTTCTAGGGTATTCTTGAGGGACACAATGATGGAGGTCACAGTTCTGGCCTTTAAGAGAGGGGCAGAGGCATCAAAAAATAACCACATTACTGTTTGATGAGTGTCTTCATGGCATTCTGAGAATACACAGGAGGCACAATTAAGTCTTCCTAGGGGAATGAGGCTGGAAGGAAACAACAGTAGACTTGGCTTTGGTCTTAAAGGACAAAAAGAGAGTGGAAATGGGGAGCCCAGTTAGTAAGGCTTTGCAATAATCAGGTCAGGAGCTGGGATTGTGGCTGTAGGATGGGAAGGGCCAACAGGGAGGGACTGAGATATTTTAGTCTGATCAGGCTGCTATAATGAAAATGCCACAGACCGGGTGAAATAAACAGCAGAAATTTATTTCTCATAGTTCTGGAGGCTGGGGAATCTGTGGTCAAGGCACTGGCAGGTTCTGCGTCTGGGGAGGCCCCGCTTCCTCGTTTATAAGTGGCCCTCTTCTCACTGTGTCCGCACAGAGCAGAGGGGCGAGGGAGCTCCCCAGGGTCTCTTTTATAAGGACACTAATTTCATTCATGAGGGCTCTACTCTCATGACCTAATCACCTCCCAAAGGCTCTACCTCCAAAAACCATCACATCGGGGGGGTCAGTTTCAACATGAATTCTGAGGGGACACAAACCTTCAATCTATAGAAGTGAGGCAAGGGAGGTTTTTAGGATGCAAGATTTAAGGAGGCACCCAATCTCAGGGCTGTCCCTGTGTCTGTGCTACCCTGGGCGTGAGTGTCACCTTGAAGTTTGTGCATTAGTTTCCCAGCTTGCTGACTCATCCAGTCCTAGCCCTGAGGGTGTGCTTGCAGAAGGCAGTGCTAGGAGAAGACTCCCAGGGGTTCAGCCACCTAGATGTGGAGAAATGAAAGGTACTTTGAGAATCCGAGCTTAGGTTATCAGGAGAATAGCATTGTGTAAGAACATACCGCGAAAGGATGGCAGGATATCAAAGTGGAAACATGCGACCAGCATTTAAACTACAAGTGGACCTCACAACTCTGATGTTGACTTGGGAGTCATGAGAATGGATGCTTTGCAGCAATAAAACAATCAGAGGTGAGAGCGAAAAGCTGAGGGTCTCCCACAGGTAGGCTAAGGCTCCTTCAAAGGAAAACAGCTTCACACGTGGCTCTCTCAAAAGATGGGCGGTAATGCTCACGATAAAGTTACTTCGATAAAGCTTGATGATAAAGTTATAATAAAGCTTGACGATGAGTGCCGAAACTGGGAACACAAATTGTTTTACACCTTTTATACTGTTAGTGAGCGTTTCCTATCATTAATAAGCAATTTCTATATAAACAATTTCCCAGAACTGCTTCTGAACAGTTTATAGTTATAAACAATTTTTAAAAGTAGTCTCCCTTGATGAAAGCAAGCCAGTGATATAGAACTAGCTTAAAGACTGCAAGTTATCTGATTATCTAAGCTACATATAGAGTAAATGGGAGATGGAAAGCAAATGTTTATTGAGCCCCAATTACGAGCTGGCACTATTCTAGACACTTACACGTACGCCATCTTATTTTGCTTAATGACAACCATGAGTATTTCCTTTTCACATCTTTGAGTCTGTGTATAAGAGAAAACTCATCGAGGAGAAACCAATTCCTGCCAAGGCAAGGGCAATCTCAGGCCACCAAGTACCTGAAAGAGGAACTGAGGTTTCAACACCTTGCCTTGGCCTTTCAGGAAGTGGAGGTCTGCTCTGGGTCTGAGCAGACTCATCGCACGATAGTGAGGGATCTAACGGGACAATCTAGCATGCAGTGTGCGTCTGGGGAGAAGCAGTCTCCTGGAGCCAGTCCCGGGGCCAGAATTACGTCATTATGCACAATGGCAGCATGGAAGCCCCCGGCCCCTCGAAGCTCAGTTGAATGACGGCTGAGGTGGTGGATGCTCGTACAGTCCCACAGAGGGACTCCGACATGATACTGGAATCAGTCAGGAGAATCCCTTCTCCCCCCGGTCTCCCGATATCGTGGGCAGGCAGATGATCTTGAGGGTCAGCTAACTGGTGACGGCTGGCCTGGAAGTCAGAAATATGAGGAGGGAAGGCAGCCCCTTCCCGTGAGACTTTTCCTCCTTCCTGCTAGGAAAGGGGTCTACGTCTGAACTGACTCCACACATGTCACTTTTCCAAAAGCTGATATTGTTCGGCTCAGAAGTGCAACTTGCTCGTGATTTGCTCTTAAAAGCTTGAAGTCATTCTAGAACCAAAGAGTCCTGCTGTGGGAAGAGACCATTTTTTTTCACTTAAAAAATATATATTTTTTGATATATATACTGTCCCGAGAGGAAAATTTCACTTAAAAAATTATATGAACTATTCACATCGGAACCATTGATTCTCCTCATTAAAACCACATAAAAGCTTAGGTCCACTGGTTCATAGGATAGAGCAGTCTTGATTTGTTTAAAAAAAAAAAAACTGAAGAGATCAAATTAAAAGAAAGTACAACTGATTTAAAACTTTTTCTAACTTCATTCTTGCTTAGGAATTTGATTACTTTGACCCATCTAATTATAATAATAACAAATAATACAGATTTTTTTTTGCAAACAATTGCAAAAATACTGATTGTATTGTATTATGCAAATGTAATATAAGGTGGTTTACCTGTATTTTATTCACTTAATTCTCATGACAACTCCACGATGGGCACTATTACCTCTTCAGTACAGGTGAGGAGACTGAGGCACAGAGAGATTAAGTAACTTGCTTAGGTTTATGCAGTTAGTCAGCGACAGAGCTGACCCTCCAACCAGGTGGCTGGGGCCAGAGTCGGTGTTTCCTTAACCACTATGTCGTACAACCTTAGAGGCACGATAACTTAGAGTAAAATCCCTAGCTATGAGCATATTACTGTGGAGCCCCTCATGGATCTGCACAAAGAAACCCCCCTCCACCGGCTCCCCCTCCTTTGCTGATGTTTGTGGGAGAGGCTGCACAGGCAAAGTGGAAAGAGCATCCTCTGTGAGGAAGATGTGCTCAAACCCCAGAGCCACCACTAGCCGTGTGCCCTTGGTTAAGATAGTGAACCTGTTTTCCTTATCCATAAAGATGGGCTAATCATAGCTTCTTCATGGGGCTGTTGTGAGGATTAAATAAAGTACGGCCCAGAGCAGAGAGAAATGAACCCAGTGTGTTCACAGGACATTGGGTGAGGGCATTGGGCTGAATTGGAGCCACTTGTTTATTTGGATCCAGGTTTGAGACTTCACATTTATTGCAAACTCAACTTCATCTAATTGTATCTAGCTGATTGTTACTGCCTACTTCGGTAGTTCTGAATGGTGATCCAGACAGAGCATTTGATCACCTTCTCTGCTTTGTGATTTTGAAAACATGGTCAGAGCTGGGCGAAAGAGGGGCCTTTAAACCCAGCTCTAGAAACCTCCCTTCATCCCCCGTACATCTACGCTGCCCTCATTTCTCTCTCTCTTCTATAAGGAATAAGACCTTGGCCATGTCTTGCTGATAACTCCACAGAATTGAGACAGAGATGGGATGGAGTCCAAGAGGAACGAATCTAACCTTCCAGCTGAGTAATCCTGTCAGAAATAGGAAATGAGCTTCTATAAAATTTGTTTCCCTTTCTTCCTCCTCTGATACTATCAAATTGAGTCTCAGATGAACCTAAAAATGAAGTCTTGCTGTGATTGGATCATTCTGCCCATCACTTTCCCCACCCTTCCTTGATTTAGTAATTAAAACTAATCTGGGGGCCATTTAGCCTTCTCAGCTGGGACAAACACCAAAGGACCCAATTAACCGTGAGTACTGAGGGAGAGAAAAGGATGACGCTAAGGCAACACTGCCTCCCTGTGGCCAAGCGATATTTTTACAGCTGTCAACATGCTTCAGCAGTGGACCTTCATAGTGGGATACACCAGGAATACGCACAATGTTCCTTTCCAAATTCTCTGAGTTTTGTCAACTGTTAAAGTCTTAACTTAAGAATCAAACATGAATCACATATCTAAATCATGGATGTATAGTATCTTGTTCATTCCCACCGGTACCTTAAGTCATAGACTGGAGAATTGATGCTTTTGTCATTAGATGGTTTATTAGTACTTCTTGTTTTTTGTTACATCATCATCAACCCATTTATACTGTGTTCTAAGCTTTGTAGTGATATTGGAGGAAAAAGTAACATAAGGTATAGGGTTCTTGACTTCAAGTAGATTACAATCTGGTCAAGGTGATTAAGTTCATCTTGCCTTGAACTGGCCTGATGTCTCCTCCCCCAAAAATTATGGCACCAAAGTGTGGGTAGACACTAAAATTTGGCTGATGCCAGATACAACCACTCGAACTCCAAAACATTTGTCATTGGCCAAGAACTTGTGCTTAAGAGCTAGCTTAAGCTTGAAGATTTATTTAGCACATATGTAGTCCTTCTCAAACCCGAGGAGAGGTTAGGAAGCTCTAACCAAGAACACATGTGCCTATCCTATTCTGAAAGGAAAATAACTATCCTACCCTGAGGAGACAGTTGGACTCCTCTGATTAAAACTGGTATTTCTTAAAACAAGGCCTCTGAATCCCAAGGGAACTGGGAAGTCATCTTGGATCTTAGGCTTCCTCCTTCCTTCTCTCCCTTAATGTCTTTTCTTTTTCTTTCTTTCTTTCTTTCTTTCTTTCTTTCTTTCTTTCTTTCTTTCTTTCTTTCTTTCTTTCTTTCTCTCTCTCTCTCTCTCTCTCTCTCTCTCTCTCTCTCTCTCTCTCTCTCTCTCTCTCTCTCTCCCTTCCTTCCTTCCTTCCTTCCTTCCTTCCTTCCTTCCTTCCTTCTTTCTCTCTTTTTCTCCCTCCCACCCTTCCTCCCTACCTTCCTTCTTTTTTTTTCTTTTAATTTTCAGCACTTCAAAACTCCAGTGGATATTTTACATTTCCTTGTGAGAAAACTAAAAAAAAATATTTTTTGAGTGCTGGAATTTGATAACACTGGCTATCTCAGAGTGATCTGAAACATATGATGCCTATTATTTGTGTCTTTTATAAATAAGCATTGAGAACCCAAGTTGATTATTTCTTAACAAATTTAGTTTGGCAGACAAAACATCTTAAGGTGGTGACTTAGTTAATCTTTAGAAAAAAAGGTGGAAATTCTGCTTTAGAAACAGGTAAGTGCTGACCTCTAGTGGATCTATGTAACATTACAGCCTATAAATGAAGCTAATGGAGAAAAGAGCGGTTAGTTGCTTGATAAGTTGTTATTGAATGTTTTCTGCAAAGTGTGCTCTGTTTTCTTCTTCTGAGGATTCCTTGGGACCCTGAAAATTTCTCCTTTATCTTATGAATTACTTTCCACATCTGAGGAGCAACAGAATATCTGCAATTCTTTGGTTGGTAAGCTATCTAATTCCACCCTCATAACTAGCTCCCCCCCTCTTGCCTACTATGTGACCTGATTAAAATTTCCTATTCATAAAGGAACCAGGTAACCCATTTTACAGGGTTCCTACTAATTCCATTCAGTGTCCATTTCTTGCTGCTGGGGTTGAAGGTGGGGAACAAAGGGAATAAGGGAACGTAGAACAATTTCTCTTCATTTAGACCATCAAGGGCCAATTGTCTTCTACTCATGCACAATGTATTCATGACTTCTTAACACATACAGGCCATTTATAGAAAACACATTAGTGAACAAAACTCAAGAGGGCATTTTTCTTGCCTTAAACAAGAAGGGAAGTGAAGATGAAGTGACGGTAGGCAAACAACTCATTTCTGTCCTGGCCCTACCTCAGTGGCCGTGGGTACTGAGTCTCAGGCCCTCAGTTTCACCACCTGTAACATGAGAGAGTTGGTTATATATGCTTTAAGAACAAGTTTAGCTCTACTTTCATATGATTTATATTGTCTGTACTCCTTAAATTTCCATTCATAGGTACCTCCTCCGAGGAGTTAGTTATTTGTTAGTGTGCAACCACACCCAAGAAGACAGTGTGGCCTCAAGTAGCCCTGTCAAATATCAGATTGCTTTATATTTACAGTGTGTATTAGTTCTCTATTGAATAAAACATTACCCCAGAGCTTAGTAGCTCAAAACAACAACATTTATTATCTCACAGTTTGCATGGGTCAGGAATCTTGCTGTGACGTAGCTGGGTTTTTGGTGCAGAGTCTCTCGTGAAGCTGCAATCAAGGTGTCATCTGGGGCTGCAATCTCATCTGCTGGCTTGGCTGAGGGGAGGATCTGCTGCTCTCACACTCACATGTGTGCTTGTCAGCAGGCCTCAGTTCCTCATGGCCTGTTGGACTGAGGGCCTCAGTTTATTCACATGGGCTGCTCCATAGGGTCATTTGCTTCATCAAAACAAGCAAGTGAGAAGAACCAGAGGGAAAGAGAGAGAGCAAGATAAAGGTTAGTCTCCTTGGCCAATCTCAAGGGAAAGGAATAACATCAAAACATGGGGAGGGTACCAGGAGTCAGAGAACTTTGAGAGCCATTTCAGAAGCTATCTATTACACTGTGTCACTTTAGGAAAGCGAATGTCTTTATACCTCAGTTTATTCAGTTGTGAAATGGGAGTATTAATGCCTATCTTACAGGTTGGAGGTAAGAAATAAATGTAGAGTATTAGGCACCTGGTATTTAGGAACTCAATGAGCATTAGTTTCCTCATGTTCCCTATAGGACACCTTCCATATAAATAACTGTAAAATTGAATTACCCAGGCTGTTTCATGTTTTGTCCTCAGAAAGGCTTTGAGCTCTCTGAAGAATAGTAGTGCATGGGAAATAAAGGAAACACGATGACTTATTTTACTCTTAGATTTATAAATCAAAATAATAAAATAATCTTTCAGTCACCAATTACATTCAGGAAAGAAATTACCTAGTCTTCGGAGGACTGGTTTCTGTATTTCTCACTGTTGTATTCCTAGCACCGCAGCATCTGGTTCATGGCAGACACTTAATAAATATGTCTTGAATTATATACTGTTTTGTTTTATAAATTCTTTCCCAAGGAAACTGACATAACATGTTGCTTTGACTTAAATGGACAACAAGCTTCTTGATATCATGGGGAATGTTACTAAAAAAAAGAATCCAGACGTTGTTGTCTTATCCTTGTTTAAAGCTAAGGATTTATCCACATGGAACACTGTGAGATTTCTGGTACTTTAAGAAGAAAAGATCTCAGGGAAGGATAGTTTGAATGATGACCATAATCTGAAACTCAAATGGCTTACTTATCTTTAGGGTAAGGGTGAACTGACCCTCAAAGGGATTTGCCCTCCAGGTTTACATCATCTGGGTGGTTTAGGAACCCCAGGCAGTGCCTGGACTGGTAAGTGTCTCCACACCAGGCAGGAGCAAATGCACATTCTCTCTGGGGAGAAGAAACTTCATCTGAGGCCTCAAATACTTCTTATAACCAATTGTCTCTGGTACTGTAGCACACGTAAAGATAATAAATGCAGAAGGAGAATGGAAGTGTGACTGAGAACCAGAAGAAAGAACAGAGTGAGGCCCACAAAGACACAAGCTGTTGGAATTGTCAGGCACAATTAAACAACTGTGCTTATGATGTTTAAATAGATAAAAGATGAGCTTGAATACATTTACGGGAAACAGAAATAAATAGCAACAACAAAATTAATTTAATAGAAAAAGAACAAAGTAGAGCATCTAGATGTAAAACATACAATAATTGAAATTAAAAGCTCAATGGGTGGGTTTACCATCAAATTAGACATAATCAAAAAGAGAGTCATCCTGAACAGAGGTCTGGAAAATGTTCTCGAAGGTAGTACTGAGAAGCAAAAAGATAAAGAATATGAAAAAAAGGGTTGAGACAGAGTGACAATGTTTAACATATATTTAGTTAAAGTTATATAAGGAGAAGAGAAAAAATGGGGGAGCAATAGCAATGTTTGAAGAGAAAAAGGGTAAGAATTTTCTAGAAATTTCTAGAAATGAGTAGAGACACCAATCCAAAGATGTAAAAAACCCAAGAATCACAATTAAATTTTAAAAAAAGACAAGAGTACCAAGACAATTCAATTTTTTAAAATAAAAAGGCCATCTTGAGATTACAGTGAAGGTTAGAAGACCAAAACAAAGAGAAATCTCTTAAAAGCTACCAGAGGAAAAGATATCTTCAAAAGCTAGACAGCAAGACAAGTAACAGACTTCCCAATAGCAACAGTGGGAGCCAAAAGACAATGGAATAATAATGTTAATGGATTAAGAGAAAATAATTACTCCCTTATATATAGTAAAGATATATTTCAAAAATTAGGGTGAAATAGAGATTTTTCAAACATAAAAACAAAAAGAGAAAGTTTGTTGCTATCATAAAATCAATAAAGCAAATTCCAATGGACATATTTCAAACAAAAATAATGTGATACCAAATTAAGAAATAAATAAACAAAAAAGTGGTAAATATCCAGATAAAATCCAAATCAATATTAAAGAAAACAATAATAATGTCTTGGGAGGTTTAAAGTAAAATTAAAATACATAACAATAATAGCAAATACATGCGAGAGTGATAAATGGAATTAAAGTGTTTTAAAGATTTTTGATTGTCCAGGGAAAGGATAAATACCAACTAACTTTAGAATTTGGTAAGCTGTGATTTAATTTATGATTACTTGTTAAAATAATAGAATCAGAATATAGAACTTATAAATCCATGGAGGAAAAAACAATGTTAAACATAATCAAATGAAAAGAGGCAGGGAAAGGGGGCGAAAGTAATAAAAATAGGATCATTTGAAAGCATAAAATAAGATACTAAATTTAAGCCCAAATATATGAGCAATTGCATTAAATATAAGTAGACTATATATTCCAGTTAAAAAACAAATGGCTTCACTGGAAAGTTCAGCCCAACATTCAAGGAACAAAAAATTATGGTCTTACACAAACTTTTTAGAAAATAGAAAAAGGGGTTTCTTCTCATTCATTTCTGAAGCTGTCATAAACTTCATAATAAAATCTGACAAGGGTAATATGTGAAAAAAAAGTATAGACTAATCTCCCACAAATGCAAAAATTTTAAACAAAGTATTAGCAAATAGAATCTAGCAATATATAGAAGGATAATATATTGTCACCAAGTTGGTTTATTCTGGAAAACTAGTGTTGGTTTAATATAAGAAAAGAATTATTGTAAATCACTACATTAATAGATTAAAGGAGAAAAGCTTGTGACCATCATTTCAAAAGATGGAGAAAAAGCATTTTATTAAATTTAATGTCCATTCATGACAAAAATTCATAGCCGAATAGAAATAGGAGACTTTTTAACCTTATAAAAGATATCTACAAAATAAAAAACAATTAAGCAAACCAAACAAAAAACAAAGTTTTGACAACAACACACAATGAAATTTCAGTGAACAAGCCAAAAATGAAATTAACAATTCCATTTGCTTAGCATCAAGAATATTTATGAATAAATTAGCAGAAGTAGTGCAAGATGTATAAACTAAAAATTACAAAGCATTATTGAAAGAAATTAGAGAAGACCTAAATAAATGAAAAGACCTATGTTCACGATTGGGAAGACTTAATATTGTTAGGATGGCAATATTCCCCAAATTGGTATGCATACACAATGCAGTCACTATCAAAAATCCCAGCTGACTTTGCAGAAACCAGCAAGCTGATTCTAAAATTCATATGAAAATGCAAGGGACTCATGATAGCCCAAACAATCTTGGAAAAGAGGGACAAAATTGGAAGACTTACATTTCCCGATTCCACACTTACTACAAAGCTACAGCAGTCACTGTGACATTGGTATAAAGACAGACATATAGATCAATGGAATAGAACTGAAAGTCCAGAAATAAGCTCTCGCATTTACTATGAACTGAGTTTCAATAAGAGTACCAAGACATTTCAATGAGGGGAAAGAATTGTCATTTCAACCAGTGGTGTTAGGATAGCTGGATATCTAAATGCAAATTGATATCCACATTGAATAAATTTGGACTCATATCTCACATATACAAAATCTATTTTCTATATACAAACTCATATACAAAAATTAACTCAAAATAGATTTAAAAAACTAAATGTAAGATCTGAAATTTTAAAAACTCTTAGAAGAAAATATAGATATAAATTTTCATGGCCTTGGATTAGACAATGTTTTCTTAAATGTGACACCAAAAACATAAGCAAGAAAAGAAAATATAGATTAACTATACAACAAAATTTAAAACTTTTGTTTTCCAAGTCCAAAGGACACTGTGAAGAAAGTACAAAAACAACCCACGGTATGTATGGCTGACAATAAACTTATAACACATTTAAAGTGTACATTGTGATGAGTTGATATATGTATACAAAAGTGTTCTAAAATTTATTGTGATGATGGAAGCATAACTCTGTGAATAGACTGAAAATCATCAAATTGTATGCTTTGAAAGGACGAATTGTGTGGTATGTGAATTACATCTCAGAAAAACTGTTTTAAAAAACCCTCCAACAGTACCAAGAGTTAAGGTATACACAGAGCAATGGTAACTTCTGGGTGTTGTTGGTGGGAGTGCAAATTCGTATAACCACTTTGGAAAGCTGTTTGGCAATATCTAGTAGTTGAAGGTATGTATCCTTATAACTCAGCGATTTCACCCCTGAGTATATCCTTGGGGAAACTTGTATACATATGCACCAAGATCCATTTACAAGAATAGCAGCCTTACTCATAATAACTCCAAACTGGAAACCACCCAAACTGTGTAATTAAATGCTGGTATAGTCATGTAATGGAAGACTATTAAGAAAGAAAATGAATGACCCAGCACTATTCACAGAAAACATGGATGAATCCTAAAAACTTAATGTTCAGGGAAAGAAACGAGACAAACAAAAAATACAGACAGTCCATTTACGTAAAGTTCAAAACCAGACCAAACTAAAATTTAGCTTTTAGGGGTAGATGAAAGAAGATAAAGAATTGCAAGAAAGTGATTTTCTCAATAGTCAGGATAGCGTTTACCCTCCCTTTACGGGGAAGGGACACATAAGAGGTTTGGGGATCCTGGCAATGATCTTTCTTGACCTGGTGTGATTACATAGCTGTTTCCTTTAATGTTATTCATTAAACTGTATATTTATATATTTTTGTCTTTTTCTGTATGTAATACACAATTTAAAAAGGTCAAAGAAAAGTTTGAAGAAAGTTTGGAACAAATAAAGAGAACACTGTTAATATTTTAAATCTATTTTTAATTTACGATTTATAGATTTTTGGAATGAAGAAGGAAGAATTATATGTGCTTACATATAATACTGCCCTCCTGACCCAGAAGTTAATATATTGCTTTATAAACAAAAAAACTCATTACTTGTAGTGCCTGGAGAGGGACCACAGGCTGAGGTTCAGGAAGGGCTTAGATGAATTGATGGCAGAGAGATCTTGAATGGTGATACATAGGATAAATTCCTAACCTTTTGCAGGGGATGTCAAAGGGGGTAATTGGATTCTCTTCAACGTGTTTCTTGTTGCTGCTGTCAGATAGATAGCTAGACTGGATCAATGGTGGGGCTGACCCAGGAAGGCAAATCTCATCTTTTTCTGTAACTACAGAAGACACAATTCTTCCCCAGAGGATCTCAGTCCATGTCAAGTGCCCAGAATGAAGGTTGCAGCTGATCAACTAGAGTTTGTCATGCAATTTAGGATTAGAGTAGATTCTTGGACCCTGTTTTGAAAGAATTTACAATCTGACTGGGGAGACAAAACTGACACTCCTGAGTAGAAACTTTAAGTTTTGAATTGTGTGGTTTTAATTACAAATGTATTAGGAGGGGAAATATTTGCAGATGCTAAGCCAGGCATGTTTACAAGTTGGTAAGAAAAATATAACAACTCAATAGATAAATGGGAAAAGGACTCTGATAGGTAGTTCACAGAAAAAGAAATCTAAACAGAAGCATATGAAAAGCTGCTCACCTTCACTCATAATTAAAGAACTGCAGATCAAAGCAACAAATTATTCCTTATCACTTATCAGATTGGCAAATATTTCCAAGTTTGAAAATAGCCAGTGTTGGTGAGGATATAGGGAAACACATTGTTTGTTGCTGGTAAGAATATAAGTTTGTATTTACTAAGTCCTATTTACTATTACAGTGGACACTTGAGCAATGTGGGGGTTAGAGGTGCCCTTGCAGTTGAAAACCTGGATATAACTTTTGACTCCCCGCCAAACTTAAGTTGTCTCTCGATATCTACAGGGAATTGGTTCTAGGACCCCTCACGGATACCAAAACCCTCAGATATTCAAATGCCCTATGTAAAATGGCATAATCAATGCATACGGCTGGCCCTCTGCATTTTGGATGCCCAACTACAGATGAAAAACAGTAGATATTTATTGAAAAAATTCATGTGTAAGTGGACCCACGCAATTGAAACCCATGTTGTTTAAGGATCGACAGTATTAATTATAGAAGTAAAACTTACCAATTACTAATTATATCAGTACAATCTTTTTGAAGAACAAGTTGGCAGTATCAATTAAAAAAAAAAACATGCACTGGCCCAACAATATGAGTATTTGAAATTTAGCTCTTGGATATTTTCTTTAAAGTATGGTAATATAGCCATAGGTAAGAAAGTTGTGACATTAATTGTCTCTGGGGGTGGGGGGTGGAACTGGGCAGCCAAGGGCTGTGGTGGAAGGTGGAATCGGAATTGTGGGAAAGAGGGGAAATTGTTTATACCTTCTTTTACATTTGAGTTTTGAGTCATGTGAATGTGTTAAGAGGAAGAGGACTTCAGCATAAGTTCACTGGAACATTATTACAACAAAAGACTGAAAATTACCCAAATGTCCACCAATAGGGGCTAGTTAAGTGAACATACACACGGTGGAATACTATGCAGCTGTTTTAGAGTGAGACAAATTCCATAGAGAATGTCTCCTAGAGGCATACAACAAAAGCTAGCCACAGATATGTGTACGGGGTAATTTCATTTTTTATAAGTGAAAAAAAATATATATGCAGGTAATCTTTGGGGACAACTAGGATTAGGAGGAAGATTTATCTTTTATTTTGTAATTTTTATATTGTTCGAATATTTTAAATTTTGCTTTTTTGCATATGATGTTTATCTTAAAACATTTTAGTATAGATCTAAAGGAGATCATTAATTCAGCAAACATTTATGACTTTTGTTATGTTCCAGATTCTGTGCTAGACAGAAAGGATGAAGATATGAAGAGATATAACACCTTTGCCAGAAGAACTTAGTCTAATTGTAGCCCACAAAATATATATATATATATATATATATATATATATATATATATATATATATATATATATATACACACACACACACACACACACACACACACACACACATATATATATATATATATATATATATATATATATATATATAATTATAATACAATGAAATAAACCCTTCTGAGAGAGGGAGACTAATGCTCTCCGTAGAGCCAAGGAAGACTTAATATTTTGGAGCATCTGTAAGTGCTTCCTAGACACAATTGGGATTGTCGCCCTAAGCCAGGCAAGTGATGACTGAGATCCAGCCCAGGGCAAGGGCAATGATGATGGAGAGGAGGTGGTGACTAGAAAACTGTTTCAGTAGTAGAATTGACCCAAATTAGGTGATTCACAGGATGAGATGGGTAAGGCTAGGGGATGAGGGAGAGGGTTACTCTGTGCAATTGGGTTAAGGGACATCAACTGAATCTGTATTTTCAGAGCAACAGAAACCACTATGCATACAGACTATGCGAAGTGCTCGGGTGTAAGACGTATACAACAGGGTCCCTGTCCCCAGAAACAGTTACAATTTCATTGATAAGAAAAATAACATTGTCTTCCACTAACTGTTGTTTAAGCTGACAGTTCAGTTCCATGAAAACGCGGCCTTCTACTAACGCAACCTCTCCCATGCAGCACATGTTAACAAATACTGTCAAACACCTTCTTCATGCCGCATTGCAGCTGTGGAGTCACACTGAGAAAACAGCTGGGGCGAAGACCCAGGGCTGAGATTTCAAGCCAGAGGTAAGGGGCTAAGCCAAAAGAACACTAAATGGGAAATGAAAGGGGAGGCATTTCTGAAAAAGAAAGGAGTTTTGAGGCTTAAAAAAATATCCAAAAGTAAAAATAAAGGGAATTGAAAACAAAAGAGTGAGACTCTAGTGGGGGATGTTTAATGGGGTGACTATCTATATGTACGGGTGCAGGGGGTCAATGGGAAATCTCTGTACCTTCTGCTCAATTTTGCTGTGAACCTGAAACCTCTGTAAAAAAAAAATAAAGTGTATGGAAAAAAAAAAAGATGAGAAGGGAATGATGGGGCAGGCAGTGACCTTTCCCTCTTCCTAAAATGTCTCTTCAAAGAAAAAAGCATCTATTGATGAGCTGTAATTCATTCCTCCACTTGACATTTGGAGGTGGTTTGAGAAATCTTGCCACGATGTATCTGAGGGCTGCAGCCTGAAGCCTGTCTCATCCCAGATGGCTGGAAGGGGGTGGCTTTCTTTTCTCTTGTCTTCTGTGCCGAAGATGCCTTTCAGATGAAGATCCCTTGGGCTCATAAGAACACAAGAGGAAAAGTAAGCTTTCCTGGACCCAGAAAGGCTACCTTGGGTGGAATGGAGGCTATGTGGCCCAGGTGCAAGGCTCTTCTGGTGACCTGTGCCTCTATGTCACATCTTCATAGCCCTGTTGATATGGGTCCGTGTAAATAAATTAGCATTTCCATCTCAGCAGATGTCCATTCAGCAAGAGCAAGTCCATGTGTCAATGTGTGGACTAACCCACATAATTCCACCCCCAAAATAGAAAGCAGGTGCTGTGTGAAACCACGCCTGGGAAGCAATGCACCCATTCTGTCTCTTGTTTCTCCCAGGATTACCCAGCGACCTACAAGTGATCACTGCTCCACTTGCATGCAGAGCAGCCGCAGGAAGAGTGGAGGGGGTCAGAGAGTCAGTTTACAGGTTATCGAGAGTGATAGTGGCCGTGTTTTATTTTAAAATCTTTCTAGATTATTGGCCCTTTTTGGAAATATTTGCAAAGTCACTTTATCTATTAGGATCTACAGTCACACTGCCCAAGGCTTATGAGCTTTTAAAGAGCCTAGAAAAAAATGTTTGAGACCTAGAAAAAAATGTATATCTTCAAAATAAAAAAAAAGGAAAAATGAAATGAACAAATGTTGAACTAAATATTCACAAAATATAATTTTGTATCAATTTAATACACTTTTAAATTTATTGTTCCTAAAATTTCATTATATTCAAAAACTCTATAGGTTTGATTTTCTCTCTTCACAAGAATTCTAGTATATGCTTAATGATTGCTGAGAAGTCAGCCAAATTAAATGTGTTCTTTGGAGCTAAATATTAAAAGAAGCTTACAAAATCCTTTTGATTTTCACTGTAAAACAATGATATTTAATGTGAGATGGAGGTATGTACATTTTACAATCTTTGGTAAAATATAGCGCTAGAAGAATAGATAGGGCCTATGAAATCTTAAAGTGGCAATATATGCAAACATTTACTTGCAAGGATGTTCATCAAAATGTGGTTTATAACAGCCTAAATTGTCACCACCTGGGGACTGGTTTAAGAACTGATAGTACTACACAATGGATACTAGCTGACGGTTGGAAATGAAGGAGAATATTTAAAGATCTAGAAAGATGTTCATAATATGTTAAAATATAAAATAGTTTGTACAATATGATTGTTCTTCCTCATAAAGGAAAAAAATATTCTTAGAAGAAAGACAGGCAGGATATATACCAACACGGTAATGCTTAGCGGTAATATCTGGATGGTCAAATTTAAAGTGAGTTAAATTTTCTTTTCTTCTATGAAATTCTCTTTATTTTCTATTTTGAACATTTGTTGTATCTGGAAAGCAGATAGATAAGATTTATAAAGATGGGAAACCCTCTATATTTGATGAATTTTTCTCTGATAATTAATATATTCTAACCAAAGAAGTCTATGGGTAGGAATGGATTGAACTCCTGATATTTGCCTCTCTCGTGTCTGAAGGTGAATACCAGGGAAACATCATTTAGATGTAGATTTTTGACTGAATAATGGCAACAAACACTCATGTCATGACCAGTAATCAGAATAAGCCACTGAAAAAATAAATTGAAAATTTCAGTCCTTCATGTCTTCTTCTTATATTTAGGATAAGATCTTAAACCTTTATCTCAGCCAGCTCCTCCTCTCCAGCTCTGTCCATATCTCCAGGGTCATCTTCATCTTACTCACATGCTTCTGTGTGTAAATATGTAGCCGTTAAAAGAAGGCCCCCTAACACACTGGTGAGGAAAACAGCAGGCTACAGAACAGCTTGTATGGCTTATTCCCATTTATGTAGGATTGAATACATATATTTTAGTCTGTATACATGCATAGAACTTTCTGGAAGGATATACTCAAAATGTTAATGGTGGTTATCCTTAAATGGTGTCATTTTGAGCAATTTAAAAAATAGATGGTTTTAAATTCCTACAGAGATAAAGTGTCATTTTTACGAAACCGATCCATGACTCTTACATTATTTAATTCACTCTTGTTTATGCTAACAGTTCTGCTAGGAAAGAGCAAATTAAATAATATATCAAAAGTTAATTTTTAAAGAAGGAAATGGATGGAAATTGTTCTGGGGTAGTAGGATGAAGTGGGCTGCTGAAATGTTTGGTTTCATTCTGTGGTTGTGTGTGTTTGGTCTTGAGGGTGAAGTGACCACTGAGAATGCTTTGAGGAGGGCAGAGGTATTTGTTGATTATTGTCCAGGCTAAGGGCTCAGGATGTCAACACTCCTGAGGCCACTGTTCTTCTATTGAAGGTCAAGGGGTCATCCTCCCTTAGGCAAGAATCATAAATGCACCCCTGGGGTCCACCACCTTGGAGGAGGATACTAAATTGCAGGCAAATTACATAAAAGAAGAAAACTGCCTGTGAGAGCTGAACATTCAACATTTAGTTTAGAGGGTTAATTAGAAGGATCTAGGGTCTGTTCCAAGCCTGCCTTAACCACTCAGGAGTGTGGAACCTTCTTAACATTTTGGACACAGGGATGTGCCGCTCAGTTCCTGTGTCAATGAAGGACTTGTTGCTCCAGGCACTGGAAGTATGGTCAGCAGCTGTCGACCCCTTTGAGGTCTGCCTCAGCTGCAGAACCGCCTCACCCAAAGTCTACTCTTCTGAGGGATCCCATATCCAATACCTGACTGAGAGGGAGTATAAAGACCTGGCCATCCTGCCTCAATTTGAGACAACTCTGAAGGGCCACTCTAGCTCCAGAGTTTCCCATGGTTTGGCTGAGGCCATCGGTGGCTTGTGTCACAGCTCAGCTTTTCCTTCTGCCCACTCTTGTTCCCATCCTTTTCGTTCCAAGGGTGTTTATGCCAAGGGCACTCCCTAATAAACATGCTGCATGATAACTCCAAAGTCTGCTTCTGGAAGAGCCCAACCTGGGACAATTAAGTCACTCAATCACTCTGAATCTCCATTTCTTCATCTATAAAAATCAAGATTATAACAATAGTGTCTGTGGCATAGGGTAGAGAATTGTATGAGATCACATATGTAAAATGCTTACCAAAATGTCTGGCATGTGATAATTACTCAATACATGGTAACTAGTATTATTGCAATTAGGAAAGAAATAGCCTACCCTTGACACCCATCATCATCATTAACAGTTTATAAGACAGTTTAACCTCAAAGAGAAGGGTCTCGAAGACATGGACATAGAGGCATAGGAGGACATACGTTGGTGGAAACAAGAAGGTTTGAGCAAGGGGTGTTACCAAATGAGGGCAGCCTGAAGGAGGTGCATCCTTCTAATTACAGTCAGTCAGTAGACATCTGGTTTACCAAGCAATCTCTTACAAGCTTGGTTAGCACAAGGCAGTCCCCTAGGGCCTAGCCACTTTTGAGCAAACTGGCCAAGCTGAGGTTGTGGCCTGCAATGCTGACAGAAAGAGTTGAAGCTACAGAATCTTTGAAAAGACTGAAATGTCCTAGGCAGTTCATCTCCTCGATGTGTCATATCTGACACAGGGAATGGCAGCCCACACTACAGGGCGATGCACGTAGTAGGGCTGAGGATATGTGGAAGGCCAGACCCTCACACTTTAACAGGGAAGAGAGAGAAAGTGAAATGTGTTGTTAGGGGAGCATACACCCTCCCCACTGTCAACGCTGTCTCCTGCTGACCTCTACTCACCTCCTACATTTCCTGGGCTTCCACGTCTGGCTCTGTCTTGTAGTCCTTCCCCTCCCCCATGCTTGCCTTCACACTGCGCATGTGCTGCTCAATTTTGAGCAGCAGAGTGATCGATGACTTTATAGTGACTGGGACTTTGTGTTCCCTGGGTTGTTTTTGTATCTGCTTTGGCTGCATTTTCCTCTAGAAATCTGTGTCCTGGGTATAGATTTGGCTTTGGGAGAGCTGTCCATCTGGATTTGTTTGACTGTAAAATGCTGTCTTGTATTTAAAGCTATAGCTGTCCACGATGAAGAGCAGACCTGTGGCTGTGGTTTTCTAGTCCAGAGACTGCACCAGCCTCTGGGGCTTAGACGAATACAGGAGGCGTGCGGTCTGTAAAGTCATCTGGCGTTCTGGGACAACAAATTTGTCTTCTGGCTCTGGCAAGTGAAGCTAGGAGCAGCCTTGGGCTGCCAATCTCTTTACATGGTGTCTATAAATTTCAAAAAAAAAAATCTTACTTTGAAGATATTATTTAGCTAGCACATAATTTTTCTAACGATTTATTGACACTTAAAAATAATGTTTGCAATACTTCAAGTTTGGACTAGTGTGCATCTATGGTCTACCATCTGGCGTCATTAAGGAATAAAGTAGTCCTCTTTAAAAAAATCTAAAAGATAATCCTATAAATAGAAAAATCACTTTCAGTAGAAATCTTTCTACTATATAATACATACCTTTCCATGTTCCCACCCCCCCCCAAAAAATTCTATCATTATGGAATACTAATTATCTGCCAGCCCTTTATACACGTTATTGCATTTCACTCTTAATAGCCCTGCAAAATAGGTATTATCACCATTTAGCCAGTAAGAAAAACATAAGCCCAGAGGACTTATGTAACTTGGCTAAAATCACATTTTGGGTGAGTGCCAGAATGGAAATTTGAATCCTATTTTGTCCAACTCCAAAGCCCATGTTATTGCTACCACACTGTGATAACTCTCCTACTTTTTACAAATTAGAGGTTATCAAGTATGTTTTTAACTTTTTCTTGATGAGTTAGAGACAAAATTATAAACATCAGCAATAATACAGTGCTGAAGTACTGATTTAAGTGAGACCCTTGGTTGAAGTAACAGAAATTCAAGGATGCTTGCTTAGCAAAGGAAGAAGGATTTATGAGAAGACACAGGGTGCACTGCAAGATATGAGGGCAGGTCTCAGGAATAAAGTGGAATTTGAGGCTCGAACCCATTAGACCTCTTCACCCCTCATCTCTGCTTTACTCTGTACATCTATTTTTATTTTCTTCTTTCTCTTCCTGCAGTCTAGTCTGAAGGTAGGCAGTCCAGGGTTGGTGCCATGGTTCTATGGCATCGTCAAAGGCATGGAGACCTCAAAGCTGCCTGTCCTGCCTTTCTTTTCCTTTTGTTCTCATTATCAGATGATGGCTGCCCTAGCTCCAGACACCAGGTTCTTATTCCAGGCTAGAATATAGGAAAAATGAAAGGCAATAGGGAATTCGCCTTTTTATTCAGGGAATGCCCCAGTGAACAGTCACAGATCTTACTCTTTGTTCATGGAGCTTATATGCCTTCAGGGAAGATAAACATTGAAAGTTAATCACACAATTGAAGACTGCTGTTAAGAAGATACAATACAACCCAAGAGAACTGAGTGCCTATGTCTGAAAGATATTATAAGAATGGTCATATAGCTTTATTTAAATACAGGTTTCCCCTGCTATCCGGAAGTCGAGCATTCCTATGAAAACTTTCGTAAGCCCAAATGACATAAAGCAAAGAAGCAATTACCATTAATTTATACGGGAAAAGTTTTGAGTGTTACCAGACCCCCAAAATAACCTACCAAACCATACCAAATAGTACATAAAACTTAAATCATACTAACGTGTAGTAAAAACAGGAATGCACAAAATAAGGAAAGTGAAAGCACGGACACTCAGACACAGTTCAAAGCCATGCAGCTTGACGCTGAGATGCTGAGTGTGGCTCCCACGGAAGGAGGATGGTGGGGCCACTTTGCGGCTCGACGTGCGCGCGGCCTCTGGAATGGCTCGTGCAAAACAAAGGCCGGCACTGTTTGCTTTTTGCCTTTTTTTCATAAAAGTGAAAATCCTCTTCGGATTTCTTTCCCTTAGTAAAAACAGGTACTAATCTAGGCCTGTGAAGTGGCCTAGTGTGAACTTCCAAAAAACAGAGGATACTTGAAACTCTAAACTGCAAATAACCAAAATGTCCATCAACAGAAGAATGGATAAGTCGATTGCGGTGTATTCATACAATGGGAGACTACTTAGCAATTGCCACTCCAAAACATAACAACACCCCGCCAAAAACCCCAGTGCTACGTGTGACAACATGGATCAATTCCATAGGCACAAGTTGAATGAAAGAAGCCAAACGCAGAGTACATATGGCATTTCATGTACATGAAGTTCAAGAAGAAGCAGTGGAAGTCAAAATGGTGATTATTAATTCAGAGGAGAGGGGTTATTAATTCAGAGGAGCCATGCAGAGCCTTCTGGAGTGCTGGAAATGGTCTGGATCTTGATCTGAATGCTGGTGTCCACATACACAAATGCATCAAGACATACACTTATTAGAAACTTTCCTTTATTTATATTATACCTCAATTTTTACAAAGGTAAGTGGGCGTGGTACCTAAAAGGGAATTTTCAGTCTTTTCAAAAATAAACAAATGAATAAGTAAGTAGTCCAGGAAACGTGTAATTGGACTTGCAGTTTTCACTGTCAGCTCATGACCATTCTGCACAGTGGTTCTCAACCCTGGCTGTGGATGGGCATCGCCTTCCTTTCAATTTCGTTAATTTTAATTTGATTTTTGATATAGATAATCTATTTGTCTGGTTTAATGTCCAACAGTTTTAAAAAAGCTGTGCACTGAGAAGTTGCCTTCTGATCCAGATTCCTCCCCACCCCACCCCCCCAGAATGCTCTCAGAGACAACCACTGACCCTAGCGTCTTACAAATCCTTCCAGGGACACTTGATGCATCTATAAATGAAGATTATATATATATAAAATCATCCTCTACACAAATAGTAGCATACTGATTTATGCCAATTTCATTCCTGTAACATTATCTTGAAGATTTTTTTCTTATCGGTATGTAAACAAAATCCTTAGTTTTTTCTTAGTGGTTGCATAGTATTCCCATGTATGGATTTACTGTAATTTATTCTGAGGACTTTTAAAAAATACTCATACACTGGGTTTTCTCCAGATTTAATACAGTGAAGATGAGACCTGGGTATGATGATATACAGACAGATGTGGGAACCACCTGTGTAGCTTGGTGGTGTCTTTCTTCTTTAGCCTAGATAGGAATGATGCTGGTTTCCTAGAGCTCAGAAAGCTGGTTTGGGGTTTTGGAAAATCAAATATATTCCTTCCTTCTGGTGAACAGAAAGCTGTTGTAGATAAGACTTTCATTAACAAGAGACATAGTGACAGGAAATTGAGAAAAGTTGGCCTGAAGCCCTGGACCTAGGTATAAGAACAGGGAGGGGATTGCAAGGTGCAGGCTGCAAATTTGTAGGCCACAGAGGGCTTATTAGATAATGAGAATACAAACTCAGAGTCTTAAGATGGAAGAAGCTCTTTCCAGACTCTCTGAGCTGCAAAAAAGTAGCAGATGAGTTCTAGTATTGGTAAGTGAAAGATGGGATGTTAAGGAAAATAATAATCCAAACTATACTTATAGCTCCTTGGGGTAAATACATGTCTATACACAATATTAGCTTATCAGCTTCCAGTAGCCAAAAAAGTTGACTAAGTGTAGGGCCCAGTGAAGGAAAGTATTAGAAACATAAGAGAAAACATTGTACTATCATATAAAAGTACTGCATTCCTGAGTCTGAAATGCTACCATTATAGGAGACTGGGTACAGGGTACATGGGATCACTCTGTATTATTTCTTACCACTGCATGTGAATCTACAATTATCTCAAAATCTAATTTTAAAACATTAAATAAGCCTAGAATGTTAGTGTTAGAGAAAAGTAGAACTAGATAAAGCAACACTAGCATTGATTTTTATCAAATTCAAAAGGGAACAGCCCTTGACCTTTAATAGAAATAGATTTAAAACCAGTGGAACCATGTACCTTTTCACACATTGAGTAATGAACTTATGAAATGTATTTGTTAAGAGATGTTAGAAGATAAAGATATAAATATACTTTTAAAAAGCAATAATGGACCTCTAAGAAACATTAAGATTTTTTTGGAAGCTTTTCGAAATCTGGAGCTTGACATTACAAAGAACCATGTACTTTCACAATAGGGTCACAATGTGAGGTGTAGGAATTTTAACATTAATTCAACAAACATTTGCTGAGCTCCTATTATGTGTTGGGCACTGTCTCAGGTGTTTTGTGTTAGAAAGGCAAAAGACAAAACCTTATCCTCCAGAAGCTCATTACCTACAGTTCTTCTATAACTTTGTAAGTGTTCCACTGTTCAGGAATTCAATGCTGGTGACATTATTTATGGAACAGAAATGAATGTCATCCTGACAGATATTATTTTTAATGATATCCTGATTAATAGTCACACTTGAGGCTATTTTAAAAATGGAAGCAGTCACCATGAAGTGTGATAGGAATTACCCCAAAATAGACCATTTTATCCTCTGTGAATAATTTAGACCCTGGCACTCTGAATGCAGTGGAGAGCGTGAGGATTGTGAAAGAGCTGATTGGGAGCTTTTAGAAAGTAGGGCCTGTATCTTATTATCTCTGTATCTCAGGACTAAACAGTGTGGTATGCACCAGGAGCTCAATAAATGCTGAGTTGACAATCTAGAGGCTTTTAAAACTTTTATTTTATATGAGTTTAGGCCAGAAGGAGCTATGGAGCTCTGCCATTGGTGACTGGAAATTGATTTTGACTAGTGTCAGGAGGATCTGGGATGGAATACAAAACAAAACAAAACAAAACAAAACAAAAGCTGGACGGGGATGTAAAAAATCATTGGCACAGGACTGTCTTGCAATTATACCTGTGGAATGAATGCCTTTGGCACTTAGAGGCACTCAGGCCTGCAACAGCTCTTTCCTGCAGAGTAGTCACTCTGCTACTGTGAACTTGAGTTTCTCCCTTTGAGGTAAAGGAACAGAATCCCACCTACTCATTCCATTCATACCAGGATGTGACTCGATTGACCATTTAACTTTCAGGTACAAAAATTTGCTGAGCATTGTGAACATTATAAAAGTGATACCATGACAACAGCAAATCATTTATGAATTCTTCTAGGCTGTGAGCTTCCCAGAAGACAATTATTGAAGGGTTGTGGGACAGAAAGTGAAAATGGACTTTAGCATCCTCGGTCTTCTTGACTACCTTCAATGCGGTGTTATCTTTGACCTATAGGAGAAAATAACATATACCTACCTAAATAGCAGAGACTTTGCAGTGATAAGGAAGTTTATCTCTGTGATGTTTTTGGCAGAGGTGGACATTTAGATCAACACAAAACAATTAAAAAACATTATGTGCTTATTCTTTTGTTGGATGTAATGTTTTGTTGTTGTTGTTGTTGTTGTTGTTGTTCCCGTCCAACCAGAGTCAGAGGAGGCCTGGAACACTGTAGTGCGGTGTCTGCACTGCTCATGTCTCTAACTACGGGGATTGTGACTCATCAAGGGCCCTGCTGCTTTGCTCTGAAACTCATAGTCGTATCTGTACTGAGTCCATGCTTCCCACCAGGGACTTCCAGCCGGTGAGGACATGTTCACCAACCTCCCTCTTTCCCCGCCCTTTCTCCTTCACTTGAGGTCAGACTTACTTCATGGACTGACATGGCTCTCCAGCCTTTTAACCATTTGCTTTCCCCTTGGCATTACCCGTAATAAAATCCTTGCATACTTAATCCATTCTTGGTGTTCCACTTCTCTGGGACCTGGACTAACCCAAGTGGTATCGAGAGTGGTCTGAGAAAATCGGGGGCAAGATGGGGATGTGGGACTGGATCACCCACCACGGATGATCCAGAGGTGGGGCACGGATAGTCTCTGGCACGCTGTGGTAGTTTGATTGCTAAAGATTCACAGGCGATGACCTAGGAAATGTCATGGTGGAGGAGAATGTTATGGCAGGTGTGGTGATGCAGAAATTTGAAAATTATGGGGAGAACAATGCCTACAAAGACAATGGAGTTGACTAGTTACTGCACTGATGCCCAGCAAAAGGATAATGAGGGCTATTAACAAGCAGATAATGATTACACGCAAGAGCTGGAAGGCCTTGGTGGTAGTTCACAAAGAGGCCCTTACTGCCCTGTCAGGAAAGGCTAAGACACTCCAGCAGCAGGCTAAACACCTCAGTGCTAGTCACAGAGTGGCAGTGATGTTTGAAGGCTCAGCTAAGGCAGGTCGGTTGTGCAAAGGAGAGGCACTGGGACAATCTGTGCTGTGGACTCAATTGTGTTCACCCCCAAATTCGTATGTTAAAGCTTTAATCTCCAATGTGACTGTATTTGGAGACAGGAATTTTAGGGGATAATTAAAGTTAAGTGAGATCATATGAGTGGGGTGCTGATCTGATAAGACCATGGTCTTATAAGAAGAGATATTTTCTCTTTCTTTCTCTCTCTCTCTCTCTCTCTCTCTCTCTCTCTGTCACGTGAAGACACAGTAAGAAGGCACCCATCTGCAAGCCAGAAAGAGAGCTCTCACCAGCAACCAAGAAACCAAATTGGCTGGCACCTTGATCTTGGACTTCTCAGCCTCCAGAAATGTGAGAAAATAAAATTCTGTCATTTAAGCCATGCAGTCTGTGGTATTTTGTTATGGCAGCCTGAGCCAACTAAGATGATCTGGGACCCTGAAACCCTGAAATATAGGACAGGGGCATCTGGATGGGCATTGAGGATGTTAACTCTATAGCCCCCCTGGACCTTCTGGGCTTGTGGAAGTGGTCCAGCCTTCCCTAGTAAGATCCGACACTTCCATTGTGCTTGGAGATGCTGCGAAAACTTCTCCCCTACAAGGCACCAGGTGCTTCCCTAAGGAGCTGACCTCACCTCCTCTCCTGGGTGCCAGGTTGATAACTAGTTAAATCTCAGCACAGATCTAAATCTGGCTGGAGATGTGCTTAGCCAGATGAGGGAGAAAAGAGACTCTGCATATAAAGAATTGTTAAAAACTAGATAGCAGGTACTGGCAGGAGCCAGCGGGACATGTCTGGGATTGGATCAAAGGGGCTGGACTGTGAGGCTGGATAAGCAAGAACGTATTGACTTGGGGCACCTTCATGGAACGTGAGATTTAACACCCTATTGTGAGCATCCCAGGACATAAGAAAAGCTCTTTCACCCACTCCCAAAATATAGTCCAAGATATCTAAATTATATCATTACATTGATGACATCTTGCTGATTGGTCTGGACAAGCATGAGGTGGCTAGTATGCTGGAGGCCTGGGTAAGACATATGAATTTCAGTGGGTGGTAAGAAAGCCCTGTGAAGATTCAGAGATTGGCCACTTTAGTGAAGTTTTTAGGAGTCCAGTGGTCAGCACCTCTCCCCTACTCCCGCCCAGTAACCAAATTGTATATCTTGTATTCCCTACAACATGAAGCTAGCCCAGCACTGGTTAGCCTCTTCAGGTTTCAGAAGAAATGCATTCCACACCTGTGAATATTGCTTTTGTTCATACACTGGGGGACCCTGAAGGCAGCCAGATTTGACTGGGACTCAGAGCAGGAAAGAGTGATTCAGCAAATCCAGATGGTGGTGTAATTGCTGTGCCACTTGGACCATACAATCTGGCAGATCCTATGAGGCTGGAGGTGTCAGTAGTGGGAAAAGATACACTATAGAGCTATGGCAAGCACCAGTGAGAGAATCACAAGGCAGTTCCTGAGATTTTGGAGCAGAGCCATGCCTTCAGAAATTGATATACCCGGTGAGAATTAGCTTTTGGCATTTTACTGGGCTCTGATGGAGATGGAATTGAGTTCTAGAAGTTTAGAACTTAGAAGGTCAGAACTTGACAATGATTCTACACTTGGAACTGCCTGTTATGAGCTGAGTCCTATCAAACCTGCAGCCTATCATAAAATAGACATGGTACATCATAGATTGAACCTCAGCTGGACCACAGGGCATGAGTAAGCTGCAAGAGCAGGGAGCAAGACCCTCATATCACCATCATTTACAGTTGCACAGTGCCCCTCCTCTGTGGTTATACCTATGGCTGTATACAGACTCCTGTATGACCAGCTGAAAGAAGGGTAAATTCCAAGCCCGATTTACAAATAAGTTGGCTTGATATGTGGGAGCAAACTAAAAATAGTTTCAGGGGTGATCCAGAAACTCGGTTTGGAGAAAAAATCTTCTCGGTGGGCAGAGCTGTGAGTGGTGTACTTGGTTGTCCACTTCATATGGAAGGAAAGATGGCTGCAGGTGAAAATATGTGCAGATCCTGGGCAGCATCTGAGAAGGTTAGAGGCAGAGGCACGTGAATGTGCAAATGATAGTGGGCACAAAACATGAAAAATTTTGTAGCACATTTCAATGTCCACCCAGAAGCATCTACCATGGCAGGGGCTCTGAATACTCAATTAGACAAAATAACTTGGCCAGTGATATCAGCTGTCATTGTCCACCCTAGAACGAGCACAAAGAGCACATGAACAGAATGGCCAAGGTGGCAGAGGTAGAGGATATCTTTGGGTCCAACAGCTTGGATTTCCACTCGGCAAGGACAATATAGCTATTGGTGCCTCTGAATGTCAGCAACAGAATTGCCCTTGATATAGCACCATTTCTCTAAAATACCAGCCTGGAGGGCCGGTGGTTCATCCTCACATGAGTAGGTACTTATTCTGAGCATGGATTTGTCTTTCCTGCCCACAGCATCTCATCCAGCATCACTATCTGAGATTATAAAATACTTGATCCACATAGCATAACATAACTAAGGGACACATCTCAAGCTAAGGAGTTTCAGAAGCAGGCCCACGACCATAGGAATCACTAGTTGTATCACGTACCTCTTTATACAAAGACAGTTGGCCTCATAGAACCCTGGAGTGTCCTTCTAAAGGAGCAACTGAAGTGCCATCTCAGAGGAAATACCCTGAAAGGATGGAGTGCTATCCATCAGTGCCCAAAGACCTGTATTTGTACTGTATCTCTAAAAGGAAGACTATATGAGTCTGGAAACCAAGAGGTAGAAGCAGAATTGACCCCCATTTGCCACCACTCTCAGTGACCCATTGGATGGATTTTGTATCTCCTGTTCCTACAATTCTGTGCTCCTCAGGGTTGTAGGTCTTGGCCCCAAAAGAGGGCAAGCCCTTGCCAGGAGACACAGCAAGGATCTCATTAAACTACAAGTTAAGGCTGCTGCCAGAACACTTTGGAGTCCTTGTGCTCAGGGATCAGCAAGTGAAAAAAGGAATCACCATATGGATGGGAGTTACTGACCTTCAACAGTAGGAGGAGGTAAGAGTGTTTTTACACAATGGGAAGAGGGAGGAACACATGCAGAACCCAGGTGACACACTGGGGTGTCTCTTGGCACTCTTTTGTCCCACTATAACTGTAAATAGACATCAGAAGTCAGCCCAGAATGAGAAGTGTATGATGACTTAGACCCTTCAGCAATGAGGGTCAGACCACCAGTAAGCCACCCACATCTGCTAAGTTGAGAACTAAGAATAAGGGGCATTTAGAATGAAGAGTGGAGAAGGGATGAGGATGCTCAGTTGTAGCCCCATGTTCAACTACAGTGATAGGTACTGCCACTTATCCTTCAGTAAGAAGCCTGGAACCTAGGGCCCTGGCTGCTGGGTTCAGAAATCCATTACTGCATTTGCACTGAGGCCATACTTCCCACAGGCTACTCCCTGTAAATGACTGTGCACTGCAGGAATACTAAGACAGGCTGGGTCCTTGGAGACCTCAAATGCTGACTGACTTTGGTTTGAGGACTCCCCAACAGCCTTGCAGAATTTTCCTTCCACTGCATATGTAGTTCAGGATGCTTCCACCAACCTCCCTTCTCTTTCTTCTCCCCTCGCTGGGGGTCAGATTTGCTTTACTGTCTGATGTGGCTGTTGCAGACTTCTTCTCCCTTTCCATTTTTTTTTCTCACACAGGTGCTTTCTCTAATAGAATTCTTACACGTTTAATCCCTTCTTAGCATCTGTTCAGTGGCGTGCTGCTAAACTGAACCTCCAAAAGCAAAAGTCCTTGATTAGAGCATTGGCTGACTTTTATTTTATAAATACTACCACCACCACTGACTTCCACCAACAGTTCTTGCAAAAATTCCTGACTAGCTCTCCTGAGTTGATATAAGCCACTCGGATGCATCAGTTCATCTGCCTCTGGGGGCAAAGGGAGTCTGGACCAACACAGGTGAGCTGGATCTGTAGGGAACTGTGATGCGCTTCACAGTGGATGAGTTAAAATTTGGGGTAGGAAGGATCCGCTCATTATCAGCATTTGACTTCAGTAAGGAGATAGCTTTGTGCTTGAAAAGCCTTTGGTGCTTTTGACACTTTTTCAAACTAGGATCAACCTATGAACTTTCAGAAATCTGACATGTGCCCCCCTCCTTTTTCACAGTATCTCATGGAACTAATGTTCTGTGGAACATACTATGGGAATGCTGGTTGTGCTGGTTTAGAAGATGCAATCCTAACTCCTTGGCCTAGCTCTCAAGGCCTCATTGTCTGGGCTTCAATGGTGGTTTAATTTTATTTTCCTTCCTGAACCTTTTGTTCCAGGAAACTTAAAACCCTACCTGTGCCAACCCATGGCTACATCACAGCCATGGATGTTTCACCTTTTCCCTCTGTCCTTGATGTCCTTCTTCCTCTTCTTTATATATAGAAATTCACCTGCCCTTTCAGGCCCAGCTCAGTGCCACCTCTTCTAGGAAGTCTTATCTGAAACTACAAGATATCTCTCTCTCTCTCTCTCTCTCTCTCTATATATATATATATATATAGATATAGATATAGATATAGATATAGATATAGATATAGATATAGATATAGATATAGATATCTGTTTTTCCCCTCTTGAATCCCCCCGCCCACTTCCACCCCTGACCTATGGATGTTGCCATCTCCCCTTAAGAACTGGGTCTCTGAAGGCGGGGCGTCTCCTTCCACGTGCTCGCAGTGCCGACCCGGGGCCTGGCAACCCCGGCATACCCGAAGCCTAGTGCACCCAGGGCCTGGTACACCCAGGGTATGGTCTGTGGCTCCACCTTGGGACACAAACCTAGAACCTTCTGTGTGTAAAGCAAACATGCTAACCACTACACTACGGAGCCACCCCCAGGGTATATTTTTTAATTGTGGTAAAATACATATTATATAACATTTACCCTCTTTGCCATGTTTAAGTGCACAATTCTGTGGTATTAAGTACATTCATATTATTGTGCGACCATCGCCGCCACTCATTCACAGAACTCTTCATCTTGCGAAACTGAAACTCTGTCCCCATCAAACAACAACTCCTCCAAGCCCCCGGTAGCCACCGTTCTCATTTTTGTCTCCATGAACTTGACTACTCTAAATACCTCATATAAATGGGATCATACAGGATTTGTTCTTCCACGACTAGCTTATTTCACTTAGCTTATGTCCTCAAGGTTCATTCATGTTGTAGCATGTGTTAGAATATTTTTCCTTTTTAAGGCCCAGTAATATTTCATTGTATGTATATACTACAGTTTCTTAATCCATTCATCTGTTGATGGACTCTTGGGTTGCTTTCATTTTTTAGCCATTGGGAATAATGCTGCCGTGAAAAATGTATACAAAATATGTTGGAGTCCTTGCTTTCAATTCTTTTGGATTTATACTCAGAAGTAGAATTGCTGGATCGTATGGTAATTCTCTTTGTAATTTTTTGAGGAACTTCCATACTGCTTTCCAAAGTGGCTCTACCATTTTACATTCTTGAAACTACATGACCTTTCTATTCTATGTTAATCACCACTTTTCATTATGTTTCAGCCATTTATACAAGTCTTCCCTTTCCTGAATTATAGTTCCTAAAAGGTAAGATTCGTGTCTAATTTTTCTTTGTTTCCTCCCTGATGACTAGGTTAGTGCCTTGATGTGCCCCTTAAAGTTGTGCCTCACTGGTTATTGAAGGACTGGCATCCTACTGATGGTATTCACAAGTGGTCATTCACACACACTCACATCATAATATTTCTACTCTTCATCATGGCAAATGAAGCCTTTATCAAAGGATATCAAGGAAAATAAAGATGCTTATTTGCACCAGGAATATTGTCCTGCTGTACCAAAGTGCTCCCAAAATGTTGAGCGGAAATGGTGCTTTTCCACAGTGTTAGCTAAGTTGCTTCAGAACAAACCCAGATTTATACGGATATGCTATAGACTAGATGTTTGCATCCCCCCAAAATCCATATTTTGAAACTTTAGTCCCCAGTGTGATAATATTTGGAGGTGGGGCCTTTGGGAGGTAATTGGGTTTGGATGAGGTCTAGGATGTGGAGCCCTGTGATGGGACTGGTGCCCTAATAAGGGGATGAAGAGACCAGAGCTCTCTGTACTATGTGAAGACACTGGGAGAAAGAAGCCATCTGCAAACCAAGAAGAGGGTCCTCATCAGGAACCAAATTGGCTGGCACCTTGATCTTGAACTTTCCAGCCTCCAGAGGTGTGAGAAATAAATGTCTGTTGTTTAAGCTACTCACTCTGGTTTTTGTTATAGCAGCCTGAACTATGATAAGATACAAAACTGGGAGGGTCTCTCCAAAGTCATCAGACCTGCTAGCTGCCTCTCTACTCTCACTCTCAACCTGGAACACAGCTTCTCTGCTGAAGGACAATGTTAAAAATCTTCATCTTCCCTACCTGAGAAGGAAACAAGGGGAATTGTTTCATAGCATTCTCAATCCCGACAACTGTAGGAAGAACACATCCACCTAGCAGGCTGGTGTTCTGTTTTTTTTCCTTCGCATTCCTCTCTCATAGCTGCTGTCCCTCTTTCCTCAGGTTAACATTTAACTTAGAAAAAAAATCACCTACTTAGATTTTGAGCAAATGTTAATCACCAGCAGCAGTCTCAGTAATCTGCTTTTAACATTTCTCCTGAGGTGGGCAAGGCTAATTTAGCTTGTCAGTGGAAGTTTGGTCTGCTATTAACCTCTTCACCTCTTTGTCTTTCCCGAGACTAGTTGCTTTTGCAGGGTTTAATTGGATTAGGGTTAGGGTCTCAGAGACTTTCAGATCTGGAACCTTTATTAGATGAGACAATGGAAAACAGGGGATGTGAGAGGGGGCAGTAATTCAATGCCTGGCTCACAGGAGAGAATTAAACCCAGAATTAGTGAGACTTGGGAGCAGGGCCTTTCCACAGGGATTTCCTTTAGCTCCTAAATTGTTCTCTGTCTAAAAACCCCTGGGAGAGGAGATCATAGGCATTCCTGGTGCTTTCTCCCCTTTTTCTTTTTTAGGGAGACAAGAAATATTGGTGGCTTGCTGTAGAGAGAGACAGCACAGTAAGACAGAAGCAATGTGGTGTTATGAAAAGCATCAAATGTTATACAGTTAGTAAAAAAAAAAAAAAAAAAAAAAGTAACAATTTGTGGTCTCCACAACCAGCTTCTGTCATAAACTAAACTCGATGCAGAAGAATGCACCAGGGTTAGGAGAAACGGTCAGCATTTCAAACCATGGGACTCCAATGGACATAATGGACTCTAGTATCGAGGTCTTCTGAGGAGGGAGGATGTGAGGAAGAAGCCAATCTGATTGGTTAGAGATTTAGAAATAAGATATTGTACCAGGACCACCATCACATAGTGTGTGTGCTGCACAACTCCAGGGGCACCATTCATAGGACATTGGTATTCTTATGGATACTTGTGGTATTACCAGGCTAGTACCTTTTTCTGGGTGGCTGCCCTTCCCTCCCATCCAGTTACCATGGAGTTTCCATGCATACACCTAACTCACATTTGACTAATCAATCAAGTTGATTGACTCAGGGTGGGCACCTGACCTAAGCTGGGCTATAAAATATAAAGCCTTGAAAATCTCAATGGCCATGTTAGTACCTGGGAAGCTGAGGCCAGTCTGCAGAAAGAGAGAGTTAAATATATGCAGAGAGGAGCAGAGACTGGAGACTCAAAGATGTTTGAGTCCCTGTTTCTAGCTGTTCTTGAGTTACAACAAGACTCTTGTACAGGGTTCCATGAGACAATAAATTCCCCTTCATGCTTAAGCTGGTTCACATTGGGTTTCTGTCATTTGAAATCATCAGAGTTCTGAATATTATGCTAGAGGACAGGCAGAGCCAGAGATGTGAACATACTGTTTTAAGTCCTTCATCAGATTTGGAGTAGGACCCCTCCAGAGGTCAAGCCTAACTCTCAGAAATTGGAGTCAAACAAGGTGTTGGAAGGTTTTCAGAGACCCAACCAAGGAGAAGGTTTTGAGGATTTGATCACAAACAGCCAGGAAACACATGATAATCAGTGGGCATGCAGGTGACCAGGGTATCTAACTAGACTTAGGATGATAAGATTTATTCTGTGGGTAAGAGACTGCTGACTCTACTCCATTTGTCAGAACTGCCTCATTCTTGCCAAAGTAATGATTGTCAACAACAGGAACAACAAACAACCCAATTAAAAAATGGGCAAAGCTCTTGAATAGACATTTCTCCAAAGAAGATACATGAATGGCCAGCAAGCACATGAAAAAATGCTCAACATTTCCTAAACTTTAGGGAAATGCAAATCAAAACCGCTATTAGATATCACCCCACATCCATTAGAATTGCTGGTGTAAATAAAAAGTAATAATAAAAAATAACAAGTGTTGGCGAGGTTGTGAAGAAATTGGAACCCTTGGCAAGAATATAAAATGGTTCTGCTGCTATGGAAGAGTTGGTGGTTCCTCAAAAAATTAAAAATACAATTACTATGTACTATGGAGTAAACTGTGTCTCTCCCACCCCGACTTCATATGTAGAAGCCCCAATCCCCATTGTGATAGTATTTGGAGATGGCAAATGGTATTTTGTAGGTAATGAGGCTTAGATGAGGGTGGGGCCATCATGAGTGCCCTTATAAGGAAAGGCCATAGCCCCCTTTCATTCTCTCTCTCTCTCTCTCTCTCTCTCTCTCTCTCTCTTTCTCTCTCTTCCTCCCTCTCCCACTCCTCTACCCCTTTGCCATGTGGGGACATAACAAGAAGGCAGCCATCTGCAAGCCAAGAAGAGAGCTCTCACCAGAACCCGACCAGTCTGGCATCCTGATCTTGGACTTCTAGCCTCCAGAACTGTGAAAAAATAAATTTCTGTTGTTTAAGCCAGCCAGTCTGTGGTATTTTGTTATGGCAGCCTGAGCTGACTAAGACACTATATGATCCAGCAATTCCCACATGCAATCTGGCCCAAACTTTCTTTCTGATATATTGTCATTATACCTAGGCTTAGTCCTGTCAACCTTCCTTAGCCTTGGGACGGTGCTCATGCTAATCTTACCATTTAGGATGTTCCCCCAACCCCCATATCCCATCTGCCTCTTGAAGCTTCCCTAACCCCCTCATTGGAAAATGCATCTCTTTCATTTGACCTCTCCTAGCATTTTGGCTATCTCTCTTATATGACACCAATCGCATTAGGCTTTGTCATAATTATGTCTGTATCTTACTTTTTTCTACTGAACTGTAGGATTATTGTGGGCAGGGATGAAATGAGTCTTATGTATCTAGAAATCTTCCTAGCTGTCATCAGTGTTTGACGCAAGCTTTCAATAAAAATTGCTGAAAAAATGAGTATGGGGAAGCTGAGAAGATTTGTAATCAACAGTATGATAAATTAGTACAGAATTAAATTTAGGAACATGTCCACAATCATGTCTACATTTTTGCATCTACAATTTGGTCTGTGAATAGGAACAAATGTTAGTCACTGGTGTGACCATGTTAGACCTGTCATTTCTGCTGCACCAAGTTATTGTTTCTAAGACTAACCCTCCACAAAAACCTGGCTGTCCCCGCTTATTACACACATGCAACATAATCCTGAGATTCCAAAAGTTGTCTCAGAACCACAGTGGGGAAAATCAGAAAGATGTTCCTGGCAAATGGCCCCATCAATAACTGGAAAAATTATACCCCAAAGAGGACCTGGAGATGCTGGGCCTGGACACATTGCACAGGCCATGTGTGGAGCAAAAGACAGCCCTGGTCTCTGATTTGGAATCTGAGGGAAGAGAAGGAGCTGTTTCGTATGTCTAGGGAGGGATGAGGACCTGAGAACAATGGCCAGGTATTATGCTAAAGCCTGTACTGCCTGTTGCAGTAGCTACTAGCCACAAGTGGCTATTGAGCACTTGAAATGTGGCTATTGCACCTAAAGAATGGAATCTTTAATTTAAGCTTAAAAACAGATACTCTATTGGGTTATTAGAAAAATATTTAAGAATGGCCGGAACTAACCTGAGTATATGAATTGGCTTCTTCAACTACAAATTTTATGAAATCTAAACACAAAGCAAATATTTCTGGTGAAAATTTAGCATCTGAATTGGGTTACATAGTAAGTATAAGATACACATTAGATTTTGAAGATTTAGTATGAATAAAAGGATGTTAAACATTTCATTAATATTTTTTACATTGATTACATATTGAAATGATAATATTTTAGGTTACCATTTGGGTTGGGTTAAATAAAATACATAATTAAAATTTTTGCTTCATGTTATTTTTTGCTTTTTAAAATGTGGCTACTAGAGAATTTAAAATTCCATATATGCTTGCATTATACTTCTGTAAAACAGTGCTGTGTACCATGCTAAACATTTCAATATGCATAGATTAATTTAATCCTGACAATAACTCTCTGAAGTAGATACCATTATTATCATAACCTTTTTTTTAGATTTTTAATTTTGAATTATAGTTGACGTACAATGTCATATTAATTTCAGGTGTACAACATAGTGATTAGACATTTATATAACTTATAAAATGATCACCCCGATAAGTCTATTACCCATATGACACAATACATAGTTATTACAATATTATTGACTATACTTCCTATGCTGTGCTTTACATTCCTGTAGGCTATTTTTGTCTCTAGTAATTTGTACATCTTAATCCCTTCACCTTTTTCACTCATCCCTCTAACCCCCTTGCCATCTGGCAACCTTCAGTTTGTTCTCCATAGTCTATGAGTTTCTGTTTTGTTTGTTTATTTATTGTTTTTTAGATCCCACGTACAAGTGAAATCATGGTATTTGTCTTTGTCTGACTTATTTCGCTTAGCGTAATATCCTCTATGTCCATCCATGTTATTGCAGATGGCAAGATTTCATTTTTTTTTATGGCTGAGTGGCATTCTATTGTATGTATGTACTGCTTCATTATCCATTCATCTATTGAGGGACACTTAGGTTGCTTGCATATCTTGGCTATCGTAAATAATGCTGAAATAAAAATATGGATGAACAAAACATATAGTCTTTTTGAATTAGTGCTTTAGATTTCTTTAGAAAAATACCCAGAAGTGGAATTACTGGGTCCTTCTTTGTCTCTTGTTATAGTCTTTATTTTAAAGTCGATTTTGTCTGGTATGGGTATTGTTACCACAGCTTTTTTTTTCCATTTCCATTTTTATAAAATATAAAATATATTTTTCCATTCCTATCAGTCTCTGTGTGTCTTTGATCTGTAGTGAGCCTCTGGTAAGCAGCATATGTAAGGGTCTTGTTTTCTTATCAATTCAGCCACCCTATGTCATTTAATTGAAGCATTTAATTCCATTACCTTTGAAGTAATTGTTGATAGATATGTAGTTATTGCCATTTTATTGTTCATAATTTTGACCTTTCTTTTTTAATCCTTTCTTCTTAAAGAAGTCCCTCTAACATTTCCTATAATATCAGCTAGGTGGTGATGAATTCTTTTCGCTTTCTGGGAAGCTTTTTATCTGTCCCTCAATTCTAAATGATAGTTTTGCAGGGTAGAGTCATCTTGGTTGTAGGTCCCTGCTTTTCATCACTTTGAATATTTTGTGCCAATCCCTTCTGGCATACAAAGTTTCTGTTGAGAAATCTTCTGATAGTCTTATGGGAACTCCCTTGTAAGTAACTAATTTCTTTTCTCTTGCTGCTTTTAAAATTCTCTCTGTCTTTAAACTTTGGCATTTTAATTATGATGTGTCTTGGTGTGGGCCTCTTAGGGTTCCTCTTGTTTGGGACTCTCTGTGCTTCCTGGGTTTATATGTCTATTTCCTTTACCAGGTTGGAGAAGTTTTTGTCATTATTTCTTGAAATAAGTTTTCAATTTTTGCTCTCTCTCTCTTCCTTCTGGTACCCCTATGATATGAATATCGGTAAACTTGATGTTGTCCCAGAGGTCCCTTAAACTATCCTCATTTTTGTGGATTCTTTTTTCTTGTTACTGTTCTCATTGGGTGTTTTCTGCTACCTTATCTTCCAAATTGCTGATTTGATCCTCTGCTTCATCTACTCTATTGCTGATTCCCTCTAATGTATTCTTTATTTCAGTTATTGTATTCTTCATTTCTGACTGTTTCTTTTTCATGTTTTCTATATCCATATCCATTTTTACATTTCCTCACTGAGTTCTCACTGAGATCATTGAGCATCCTGATAACCAATGTTTTCAACTCTGCATCTGGTAAATTGCTTGTCTCCATTTTGCTCAGTTCTTTTTCTGGAGTTTTGTTCTGTTTCATTCGGGACATGTTTCTTTGTCTTCTCATTTTGGCTGCCTCTTTGTGTTTGTTTCTATGTATTAGGTAGAGTTGCTATGTCTTCTGGGCTTAGTAGAGTGACCTTATATGGCAGGTGTCCTGTGGGGCCCACTGGTACAATCTCCCGGGTCACCTGAGCCAAGTTCTCCAAGTCTGTCTTTCATGTGGGTTGTGTGTGTCCTCCTCTTATAGTTGAACTTTGGTTGTTTGCACGTCAATGTGAAGAACTGATCTTCAGGCTGATTGGTTGTGAGGACTGGTCAGTGACTACAGTGGAAGAGCTGTTGTGCAGGGGCTGACCCTACACAGTAGAATTTGCTTTAGCAGGGCTCTGGTGCCTGCCCAGTCTGCCCTTTGGCTGTAGCTTTTGTGGAGGTTGTTGGGTGATGCTTTGGTATGGTCTGAAGCTGGCCACCAGGTATGCTTGTTCTAGAGCCTCTTGGGAGGGGCTATGTTGCAGGCCAAGGTCAGCAGCTACCTGTGTCCTCCCCAGGGCAACATGATATGAGCTACAAAGTGATCTGCAGATAGTTGTCACTTGTGCTGGGATTGGAAGTGCCTGGGAAAGGCTAAGCTGTAAACTGAGGTCACTGCCCCTTGTGTTGACTTAAGACTGCTTAGTAAGAGGTACGGGTGCGCTGAGGCCAGATGCTGCTTGTTTAGTGTTTGTGACCCTTTGAGAGATTTTAGGGAAGTCTGCAGCATGATAGGCTGTTTGCATGGAAATGCTACTGCAAGCGGCTTGCAAGTGGGGTGGGGTGGCGTCTCAGGGAATCACCAGTTGGGGTAATTGTGTTAGCCAGGTTGATGGAGACTAAGATAAGGCTACTACCTTTGTCTGAAGGCTGGGAGTGCGGAGGGCTCAACAAAGAAACAATGGCTTCTGCCCGCACTTCTGTCTGGCAGAAAGCTGCCCCTCCAGCCCTTGCCAGACAATGCAGTTCATCCCCCTATATCTCTGGTGTCTTTCACATTGCTGCCCCAGCACTGGAGCTCAGAGTGAGTGAGTCCCTCAGTGAGTAATTCCATTTGTGGGCCCTTTAAGAGGAACACCTGGGACTTCAGCTGCCTTCCATCTCACTCAGTCACAATCTCCACTGGTTTTCACAGCCAGAGGTTTTGGGGACCTCTTCCCCTGGCGCTGAAGCCCAGGGTTGGGGAGCCTGGGGTGGGGTTAGGACCTGTCACTCCTCAGATGGGATATCTGCAGCTGAGTTATCCCTCCCAATTTTTAACTGCCACACGTGGGTGTGGGATCAGCCTGTTTGTCTCTGCCTCTTCTATCAGTCTTGTCATGGCTTCTTCTGTATATCCTGAATTGTAGAATTTCTGTTTTGCTAGACTTCAGGTGGTTCTCAATGATGGTTGTTTTGTAGGTTAGTTGAAATTTTGATGTGGTCATGGGAAGAGGCCAGCACAGTGTTTATCTATTCCACCATCTTGACAGGAGCTCTAGCATCTCCTTTTTACAGAGAATGTTCAGAGAGGTTTAGTAACTTACACAAAGTCACATAGCTTAGTGGTAGAGCCAAATCAAACAGAAATATTCTGATGCCAGAGCTTGCAGTCATGCACACTGTGCTATGCTCTCTCTAATCCCAGGCATACAGGCCTCCTGCCTGAGTGCCAGAATCACAAAAGGCTACATAGGTAGACTTTCTCGTAATATATTGGGAAGATGCTATACACACAGCATCAGTATGTGAACAAAGTTGAAAGTAGATATTACTCATGTAATTTCAAATTCTTAACTATAAGCATATAGCCTAGCATTGCCATTTCTTAATTTTTTAATATCCTGGAAGCCTCAGAATATGGAAGAGACTGAGTCCCTCTAGACTTTTGAGAGACCCTGGGATCACACTTAGTAATTTTTCTAGCTGCTCAAAATGCTGTCTTAAATAGTTTTTAGTCAATAGTATGAGTGATTCGGGAATTGAGTAAGACAAGTTTAATGCAATAGGGGTGCAGTATGATCAGCAGATCACGCTCTTAACCTCTCACGCAATGCTGCTGCTATTGATTAATTGTACACATGAATGTGACAAGACGCTGAGGTAGAAGGGGAAAGATGGAGGGAAGGGTGAGACATTTGACATTTTCTAGGTTCAAGTTTTCTAAGAAGCTGGTGGGGAGCCGGGTAGGTGGTTACTGTATGTGTTGGCCTCACAATCACTATCAAGTACAACCCTTCTGCTTCGGACCCTACAAAAACTTGCTCTGGGTTCTGGCTTTGCCGTTGTTCACAACACAGATGCAACGTGGGAATGAGACACAGTCAGGGTGTCAAAGAGATGAGGGAGCTCTGTTTAAACAAGGGAAAGGCCGATTAGGGAGAGGAGAGTGAACAAAACCAACCCTGGAACATGCCAAAGTCAGGCTCTGCCCAGTTCCCAGTCTGCAAGAAACTACTTTGAGTGTCCTTTGGTTACTGGACTGAAGTGAGCTCACAGTGTCACATAGTCCAGTATTTAATCCAATAATGAATTGTGATTCATGGAATAATTAAATCGGAATTCACAATTATGCAAAGTGACATGAAAGAAATGGATTTAAATATGGTGGCCTTTGACCTAGACTGAAATGCAAAAATGATATGCAAAAATCACGGGTGTCTCTATTAAGGGCTCAGGGTGCTCCTTGCTGCCTTCAAGTGAGAGGAGTAGAATGCCAGAGCTTTGAGAGGAAACCGATAAAGACTCATCTGAGGTTTTCGAACTGTGTTTTCTCATTAACTATGTCATATCTATGTGTTTGAAGAATTGATGTGTCTGAGATGAAGGAGTAATGATGCTATCCTCACCCTAAAATTGGGGAAGTTGATGCTATTCTGCCCTCCCATTTTTTGATGTCTTTACTAAGAAAGTCCTACAGTTAGATTTCACTTGTTATGTAAGTGCCTCTTCTAAAATGTAAATATCTCTGGGAAAGTTAAGAGACTCAGCAGTTCAGATGTTAGTGTGAAATGGTTTAACCTCACTGCTTTTTTCCTAACACCTCTTGACCACTGAGAACACAGACATTTTTCGAGGGGCTGGGAGGAGGCGAGTAGAAGGAAATAGAAATGATTATTTATTTATTTAGGGCATACCCCACTGGAGAAGACCTTGGGTGAGATGTGAATTGGGGTGGTGAAGAGAGAGCTTTGAGTATAAGTGTCATTAGAAAGTAAAAGAAGTGCTCTACAAGGAAAATAGAAGGGTTCTAAAAAAGGGTTTTTTACTCTTTAAATTTGTCTAGGACTGGGCATGTATGTTGAACTATTTGAAAATCAAAGTCCACACATTTGGATGAGTTAAACAGGGCTGAGGCTAGGGGAGAGATCAGAAACATTTTTAAGCCCCTTCCTTTCCTATGAGGCTACTCTATCTTCTTCCCAAGAGGCTTTAATATATAATTGTAGCTTTTCTGCAGGAAAAGCAGAAGGACAGCTGCTGTTAATTTAATTACATCCAGTTTGGGTGGTATTTATTGAGCCTTATGTGTAAGGCACCTTCTCAACAATGTCCCAGCCTTACACAACAGTCGCCTCCACTTCCCCCTACGAAAAATCTGACCATAGGATTCTCGGGTTGGGTTGTGATGAAAGCTTCTGTCCTCTGGTTCATCAGAAGGGGCTGGTGGCAACGGGAGGCCTCAGCCAAAGCCAGCTGCTCTGACATTTTGTTTTCTCTCCATTGGATTCTGATGCTGACACTATGCAGGTTGCTATAAAACTGCTAGAGATAAATGCTCATTAGGGCATTTAAAGCATTATTTCAAAATGGGAAAGAAGAGAAAACAGACAGAGAAGGATCTTCCTGCTGTCTTTATGATTTTTACTTTTGTTTTCCTATTTCCTGAGCACCAGGAATGAGAAGCTTGCTTCTACATATCAACGAATTCAGGGCACATGAATAAAATGAGGCAAGAAACCACTTTTTAAAGAATAAGGCTATTGCCCCCAGTTGCGTCAGCTCCACATGGTAAGGAAGTAAAGCAGGATGGGTTTCCAGGGCATCTGTGGGAGGAGACAAGAACTCTCTCCTCATCTCCGAAAATGGTGTCTTTTCCCAAATTACTGTTTCAAGTTTCCCTCCTTGAAATGTGCAATGACATCATCTGAGCACTCTGCTGGAACCGATGGTGTTATATATATATGGTAGCTTTCAGCCAGGATATGACCAGGCTCCTGGGGAGGTAAACAGGAGAGAGGGAGGGGAGAAAACTCAGTGCTTACCTCTGATTGAGAAATGGTACTCCAAAAATGGCTCCAGAAAAAGAAGGCCCGGGGGGCGGGGTGAAGAGAGGGTGGAAACACTTAAATTTTTCTTTTTAAAAAGTGAGAATTATTCACTTCAACTGCAAAGAAGAAATTGCCCTCAAAAAGGGAAAAAAACCTGAAAGTACTCCCAACCCCCCAACTGGGCTAAGTGCTGGACAAACAAAATGACTGATAGGCCTAGTAAATCATCTTGGGGTGGGGGAAGGGTTTAAATAGAGTGGAAGGAAGAAAGCAGAAGCCAGGCACAGTGTTAGCTGATTCCAGCAGAGGCAGTAAGCAGCAAGGGGCCTGGGCTATGAGATCTATAATTGGCTAACGAATAACAAAGCCCAAAATTGGATATTAACAGCAATTAGTTTCTGTAGAGGCACAAGGGAATAGAGCTACAGAAAACCCCATTGGGCCTTAAGCTGGAGCAACCTAAAACTGAACTAGTGTGTCAATTAAATGGGAATATTTTCACATCAATTTGAGTAAATGTGAGAGGGGGCTGAAGGTGGATGCCTGTGAAATTCAGATGCACCCTCCTGTCTATCAGAAACTTTTGGTGGTATGACCTTTGTCAGACACCTTTTGGTTGTGACCTTTGGCCTCTGGAGGCCAATCAGTCCCCATTCCTGGGGCACATGACCTTGAGACCAGGGCTCTGAAGGTTATTTCAGGGCACTGGCCTGTTAATCCAAATGAGCCTTATATCACTAACTCTGCACCCTGGTGGGCCCAGCAGATAAGGAAAAGGAAGGAATTTAATTCTTTTTAAAACAGAGACTGTGTCCAATCCAGGGGCATGGCCACATCCCAGGGACTCGGGTTGGGAGGTTCACAAACATCTGATGAGCATGTTTACTCCTCTCTTTCAAAGGACCTCCAGGCGGCTCCATCCTCTCTGGTGCAGGATCTGGGACCAGCTCTGACTAAGGCTGAAGAAATAAGGTGTCATTTCCCTGGGGGTTGTTTTTTGGGCTCCTTTAGAGAGTTTTGTGAGTGTAGAGAAAGAAGGTGTTAGGGGGTGGTGAGGACTTGTCACTGGGGCGGTGGATTGCTGGGTTCTGGGGGCAGAAGCCTGCTGCTTGGGCCTGTCGCTGTGGGTATGGAGGATACAGGAGGCTGCGCGGCTTAAAGGGGAGTCAGGAGGGTGCACTGAAGCGAAAATCATCCCCCCACCCCCGCAAAAAAAAAAAAAAAAAAAAAAACCACAACACGCCCCTGAAGTGCTTTCACCCCTTCGCTCTGCAGTTGGGAAGCCAAGGAAATGGCTAAGAAGTGGCATTTCGGTCGATTGCAATCCTTAATCATCCTCCTCCCTCCTTGACCGCGGTAACGCCTACTCTTCTTTCCCGCACATTGAGCCTTTCTGGTGTAAGGACGAGGTCTTGTTGTGGAGGAGGAGGCCGGGAAGAAGATGAGGGGAGAGGGGATGCACAGCTCTGGGCAGCTGGCTGTCCGGCGCAGAGGCCAGGCCTGGTGCGCGGATGGGAGGGAGAGGTGTCTAGGCCAAGGCCTGCTGCTCTGGGAGCATTGGGAGCACTTACTATTTATTGGGAGGAAGGACATTTCGCTCTGCCAAGGCCTTTGTTTTGGCACCTCCCATTTCTTCGAAGCTCAAGGTGCACCCTGCCCTGAGACCGACCCTCCTCCCCATCCATTCCTAACCCCCCGACTCCACGATCATCTCTAAGGATCATCTCTAAGGTTGTTGTCGTGTTTATCTGGCCCTAGAGTGAAATTCAGAAAACAGAAGTGTGCCGAAAACGGAAAAAAGTGGGTTCTCCGCGGACGGTCCTTGCCATTCTCAAAGGCACCCTGCTCTCTCCGCGTCTAGCTGCACATCGGTCCTAAGCTTTGGAAAGTGCGGTATGACCCAGGTCTTTGAGGCCCCAAATTTCTTGATCTCGGCAAGAAAGAAAAATAAAGAAAAAAAAAAAAAAATCAAAGCTGGGAAAATAGGCGCCAAAGGAAGGGAAAAGGGAAACCAGCGCCTGCTCATTTCACCTTGTTCAGTTGAGATGTCTTGGGGTTTGGGGAGAAAAAGAAAAGAAAAACCTCATGCGCCTTGGAAAGCGGGTCACTGGGAAGCCATGGGCGCGGGGCCGCGGGTCAGAACTAGATGGCCGGCTGAGCCCAGTACCCCAGCCGCTGCGGCAGGACCCGCGCATTCTCTGATCTCCACCGAGAACCGCCTTAAAAAAGTGACACTAAGTAGAACTTCTAGCGAAAATACTGCCTCCCAAGTCCTAGGTCTTAATATTTGTATATGTTTAAAAAATAAATATATTTGATTTTAATTTAGAATAAACATCCCCCACTTTAATATTGAGAGAAAGCTCCCATTGATCCTGGAAGTTTATTTATCCGGTTTATGCAAAATGAGCCAGGTCTTCATTTTTTGGGATAACATTTCTATTTTAAAATAAAAGGGGGAAGGATAAGAAAATGAAGTGGTGAACCTATTGAGAATTGCTGACACTTTCTTTCTGACCTGGAACATTCCTTGCTCTCAACAGGCTTGCTTTTTTTCCAGGCCATCTAAATTTGGTACAGATCTTTCCAGGCCTCCTGCAGACCCGAATTCCATGGTACAGAACAGGACACATTGACTCTGATGAATCCCATTTGAAGTCCTTTCTCTTGTCTATTTCTATATGGAGGATGCAATTAGATATTAAATCTATATATTTTTAAATTGAGGTCAAATTGAGTAAGACTTGGCAAAAATACCCACATGAAAGAATTGTAGATGGGATTGGGAAGAAAAAAAATCTTTATTAGGTATCATAATTCTCATAATTGTTATTATTGACATACTCATCACCATGAATCAGCCAGCCAAGCCTCAAACACACAAACTCCACAGTCCTCAGCCCATGTTGACTCATGGGGCTCCAAACCACCCACAGAGTAGAGCAGGAAGGGAGGCTCCATCTGCCTAAGAGAGAATGCTTTGCAGCTGCCCCCAGAAGACTCCATTCTCTGGTTGGAACAAGGGGTGGAGGTATTATGTAAGTTCAGTAGAGGAAAATAAAAAATTATTTCCCTGTGAAGACACTATAGATGAATGGATTTTGTGTGTGTGTGGTTAAAATGCTTTTCTATAAATATTAGCAATGAATATGGTTATGTGAGAAAATGTACGTATATGTGTGTACATGGGCATATCTCTGCTGAGAAATTACCCCTCCCTCCAAATATTTACTTCTCTGGCTAAAGCTCTTCAAGCATCCACAAAAACTGTTCCCCCATTTCTACCCCTTTGGTGACAGAAGTGACAGAAGAATTTACCTTTGGCTTTGATAATTTCCTTTCTGCTTAGACAGAGATCTGGGCCTGGGCCATCTCTGGCAGGAAAAAGAAGAATATTACCAATTTTTCCTTTGATACATTTCTAAATTCATCTTAAAATGTCTGGTACAGTCACCTCTAGAAACATCCGAGATCCCATCCTCATAAGAACCATAATGATGGTGGTGTGTGTGAACCAATGAGGCCTTCTTAGCGTAGTCTCAGCAAACTGCCTGACATATGTCCTACTTTTAAAAAATCATATATTTCCTCCTTCATTTAAATCATAGGATGTAATTAGAGGGGTTTAAGTAGGTAGGGGGAGAAGATGATGTTAAAAGTCAAAGAAATGTCTTGAAAAAGCAGAAATCTTACCTAAATATTGCTGGGCATAAATAGGCCCCAAATATAGAAGAAGGGAAAAAGCCAGGACCGACCTTCACTCCAATACCTCTATTTGGCGAACACAAAAGGGGCCTTGATATTACACAGAGGGCAGAGTAGTGCATTCATTTCTGCCATTTTCAGCCATTAAAGCCACACACATAAACACATTTTGTAATGAGACCTGGTGAACACAGGAAAATCCCACACCAATGCACACAGACCCAGCAAACTCAGAACACTCCCACACACATTAAAGCTTTCTGGAAAGAGTTTAAATAAGTAATAAAATAAAAAAATACGCCCATCCTATTGTGGCTTTATAAGCAGCAGGAACCTGGCTGGCCTTGTCCATGGTGCCTGTGGTTTAAGCTCTTAGGGAGAAGTGCGTTAGATTTCCAACTAAAAGGGGCATTACTTGGGCAGGCACATCAGTGAAGGATGCATCCATGTCCGATGGAATTACGGGGAAGCAATTATGGAGACAAGGCTCACTAATGTGGAGAACTGGGGGGCAAGGGGTCATAAGCAGAGGCTTAAATCATGCTTCCAAGAACCGTAAGAACAGCCTTCTCAGTGAGGATGGAAGGGCGAGGCAAGGAGATTATACCCCCAAAAGGTACCATTTGGAGGGAGGTCTATTTTGAAGGCAGAGGCTGCCTCTTAGGACAACCCTGGCTAAAGCTCAGGGGTCAGAGAAGCTGTTCTGTCTTCTGTCCTACAGCCAAGTTTGCCTCTGGAACTCGAGGCACTGTGCCTGCAGTTTCTATGATGTGAATTGCAGCCTTCTTTGCCGGGGTGAGCAGGTTGTGGCACATTTCTACAGATCCAGAGACGGTTCTGGGAGTGTCTACTGTCTAAATGGGATACAGCCCACTTAGCATTACCTGACTCCAGACACCCCCTTAGGAGGGCAAAGGAAGAACCTAAGATATAATAATTACAAAATGATTGGCACATAGTAGGTACTCAATAAATATTTGGGAGGAAATGAGACTAGGGTATCCTTGAATACTAATTTATTTAGTGGGGTAGAGTGAGGCTTTAGTGAGGAAAGAGCTCCTCAGAAAGACTCTTTTAGGCCTTGATTACTGTGTCAGTAATCAGACTTAATGCTAAGCATCCCTTATGGCCTTGGCCTTGCAAAAACAGGCCTCTGCCAAGGGGAGTGTGGGGGTTAGTTTGAAGAAAAGGGATGTATCAGTCTTCTCGGGTAGAAAGATCTAGCTCCTGGACTCTTTTCTCTGCAGGGACCTGCCCCTCCTCCATTTTCTCCACCAGGAAATTAATGAGTTTATGTCTTGTCACCATCCACTGCAGCTTGGGGGTTAATACAGAGCTGGAGATGGGATGGGGCTGTCACTGCAGTGTTATGGGGGCCTCTAGGACCAGCTGCTGCTCTAGGTCTAGTGATTTCAAGGAAGACCCTGTTTGGGAAGCAATTTCTTCAGGATGAGAGGAGGGTTGACCCTTTCTATTCCCTGACATTCTCTTTAAAAACAGTCTTTCCTCAGACCCTGACTTGTACATTTCTATTTTCCCTTCTGTTCAAATTTTAAAAGGAATGCATCACCCCAACCTTGGTACAAAGTAGGTTATTGCACCTCTCCCTTCCTCTGCATCTCTTGGATGTCTGCCTAAAACTGCAATTACAGCCACAAGGAGGAAGTGAGATGCTCCCGAGAGCCCTGGGCATGCTTTCAGCCCTGATGGAGCCTGTGAACTGGCCAGGAGTTTGTTCCTTCTTTTCCATATATCTCAGTGACTTTCTTAAGCTTGTCAGGTGCCCACAGGTCTAAAGCAAAGGGCGACAAACACCTCCCTCCTCCCTTCCAACTGGCTACATCTCTTTCCCCCAAACCTCAAGCAGAACATAATATACCCCAATCAAAGCCCTGGTACAGCCTGCCAGTCTTCTGGATGCCAGATTATTGTTTTAAAGAGCAAACCAAAAGCTAAGCCCAAAACAAAACACAACCACGGAGAAAGCTGTCCACCCGCATACAGTGCACCCCGAGTCTAGAGAAAAATAAGCACACAGAAGCACTCCGCAATGCACTCACAGGCACCCCCCTCCCACCGCACTGATGCTAGCTAGCATAGATCTGCGGTTCTGTCACAGAACCACTTTCTGTTTCTCTCCTTGAGTCCGTTTGCATCTCTAAGATCCTGTCTGTCACAAGGCACACACCTCCCCACCCCAGGGACTCCAGCTCCGGGTAGCCCAGCCAGCGGGAGCCCGGGACCCCTCCCGCCCGAAGCCGCAGCGCTGAGCTCTGCGGAGGGCGCCTCGGCTCTGTGGCTCCTTCCGTGGCGGGCCCTCGCGGACCGACGGTGCTCAGCCAGCCTCATTCTTGGCATTCACCGCGTGCCTTAATTGTATGGACATTTAAATCAAGGTCCGCTGTGAACACGGAGAGAGAGGCCTTTCTCCTGAGGAAGGCAAGGAAGAAGAAAGGAAAGGTGGAAGAAAGAGAGTGGGAAGGAGATGGAATGAGAAAACAAGGAAAAATAAGTAAAAAGCAGCGCGAGTGCGTGCGCAGTGACAGCAGGGAGAGGCATGGGGGTGGGGGAGTGCAGGGAGAAAAGGACCACAGCATCCTCCCTACCGCAGCTCCCCCAATCACACAGACAATGAGATAACAGCGACGTCTTCCAAAGGCTCTTTGTTCTCCCCCATCCTTTCGGATCCAGGCTTTTTCCTGCAAAGCGAAAGGGGTGGAGGGTTGGGGGTGTGGGTGGAAGTGGGAGACGGAGGGGTGCCTCCCCCGTGTTAATTACCCGGACTCTCCTCGCCCCTTTCCCGTGCCTCGCCTCCCCTGTAGCTCCAGACAATGAAAAAAACAGCAACAAAAAAACCCAAAAAGCAAACCCCCCCCAAAACAAAAAACACCACCCAGCATAGCAAACCTTACCCACCCGTCTCGTCTTCAGCTTTGTCCAGGAAACTGAAGGGGGCCAGGAAGGGGAAGACCACCGCAAGGGACAAGGAGGGCAGCAGGGCAGAGTAACCGCGGCCGCCTTTACCTCGCTCGCCGAGTCCAGGAGCAGCCTGGCCGGGCGTGCCGCAGGGCGAGCTGCTGCGGTCTGCGGCCGGGATCTGGGGAATCAGTCTTCCGGAACTCGCTTGCTGCAGTCCTCTCGCTCAGGTCCCAAGTGGTGGAGGGGAAAAGGAAAAGGAAAAAAAAAAAAAAAAAAGGAAAAGAAAAAGAAAAAGAAAAAAAAAAAAACCCATAAGAGCGAGGCCCATCTGGCCCCTCGTCAGCTTTGTCAAGTCTTGCATACGCTAAAATGCTAATGACCTAGATAGCTCATGCAAAATGCAGCAGGGAGGGAGGGAGCGAGGGTGGTGGGAGGGAGGAAGAGAAAGAGTGAAGGGGGAGGGAGAGCGAGGGAGGAGGGGGAAGGAAGGGAGGGGAAGGGGGAGAGAGAGGGAGGGAGGGAGGGAGGGGGAAGAGAGAGAGCAAGAGAATATATAGGTCTTCGAAACACCCCTACCACTCACCCCACCCCACCCCACCCGAAACTGTCAACGGGCTTTACCAGGTAAGGGATGGGTGTAGATTTAAAAGGTCATTCGTGTCTAATGCAGTTGGCTCTCTGGGTCCAAAAAAGGGAGAGAGCCAGAGGATGAGAGTCCCCAAAGCCAAAGGGATAATAAGACATTATTTTAAGCCCTCTCCCTTCCTGCCCTCCCTTCACCTCTCCACTCTGTTTACACACAAATTCAGACGCCTCCTTATGTGTGTACATGGACATATCACATTCCCATCAATTTCTCAGAGCTTCTATGACAGACACCCATATTCTCATCCCCAGCAAAACTCATCCTGTGAAGCTGAAGGGGGTGGGGGCGTCCTGGGAGGAAAAAAAACCTTTTCTCAATCCTCCAGTTGGCCCGTCCTCACTCATCTCTCCCCACTATTCCCTTAACCCTCCAGACAACACCTCTGGCTTCTACTCTTTTCTAAGCCTTCTGGTCCCCAGTCTCCTCTCCAACCCCCGGATCTCGACAAGGTGAGGCAGGGGAGCAGGAAAGCCAAGTAAAGTCTACCTGATCTCCCACAATTCAACTCCCTTTCTCAGAAAAACAAACCCAACCCTTCTCCAGCAACGACACCGTTCAAGCATACCAAAAGGATAAATAAAATTCAATCTGAATACCCTCAGAGGTCCGAACGCCGGGCGGGCGCCCTTTGGCACCGGAGATGACTCGAGATCCGGAGCTAGGGCTCCCTCGCATCCCTTCTCGCCGACTCCAAAGTGCTTTGTCCGGGGATCCACTCAAGGTCTTTCCCTTTTTGGTCTTTTTAAGAGACTGGCTGCAGTCCGCAGCGTTACAGTCAGTCCAACGAAAGGCAGTAGATCTACTGGAATAAAAGGGATCGAGATAATATACAGAAAAATGAATGAGGGAGGGATGCGGAGAGGCGGAGGAAGTCGCATTTAGGGAGCGGCTGCCAGGCCAGGCCCCAACTGCTTCTTTCGTTAGGAAAGGGGCGGGCGGCAAGAAGGCGCTGGTGGCGGTTCTACCTGGCAGGAGGAAATGATAACCATGACAAGGAGCATCACGATGATGATCGCGAACATGATAAAAATTCTGAATCTCCATTTGGTGATTAGAGCTTGCGGGCAGGAGGGACTTCACTGCTGGCGGCGGCGGCCGGGGGGAAGGAGAGGAGCGCAGGAGGCAAAGGTTGTGGCGGCAGCACCGTCAGATGAATAATAATAACGCGCAGCGCAAGTTGAGGTTCAGCCTGGAAATCCAGCCCTCCGCGTGAACTCGCGTCGAGTGCGGATTGCAGGGGATGGGGAAGAACGGGGGAGGGGAGGTGGAGGAGGGAGGGAGAGGAAGGGAGAGAGGAAGGCAGAGAGGGACAGAGAGAATTTGGAGCCTTTTAATTTATCCTTACCAAGCCCTAATCTCATCCGCCGTCCTCTTTGGGTGAGGTCGATCTCCTTTTTAAAAATTATTATTCCTTTAACAGATTATTCAGCTAAAAGAAGCCACATCTGCTGACTGTACCGAAAACAAGAGGATTAGGAGCCGGTCCACAGAGCCCGGCCCGCAGCCCCCCACCCCCTCTCTGCACCAGCACACGTCATTCTCACTGCCCCCGGGTCCCTCCCTCTCCTTCTTGTTCGGGGAGAGCTGTGCCAAGGAAAATGCGGATTTGGGGAAAGTGAGAAGTGGGAGCGCTCGGAAGAGCGGGAAAGCCAAGGCTGGAGGTGGCGATTCGCACCCCCTCACTCACACGCGCTTCCGTTTACCCGATGCTATCCTGGGCGAAGGGGGCTCTTTTTCTGTGCCCACACGCGCGGCACCTGCGGGGGTCAGTGCCCTCCGCCCCCTTAATAACGTAACCCGGCTGCACCAGTCCCAGGCACACTCTCCTTAAGGGCCGGGGGCGTCGAACTACACCTGGGCCCAGCCCCCCCCCCCCGCCCCAACCTCTTCCTCCGCTCCAGGGGCCGCGGCACCGCGGCTGGTCCAGTCCCTGTCTTTCTCACTTTTGCAAATGGAGCGGGGGGCTCAGGGCACCGGCCTGCCCTCTGCTTCTTGTCCCTGGCGGGAGGCGCAGGACTAGGGTTTCCACCCGCAGGGCATCGGCGCGGGCGAGGCCCGGAGTGGGGGTGGTTGGGTGGTTGGGGCGGAGGAAGCTGCAGAGGATGCGGTTGACATCACTGCGGAGAGCGCGCGGCTGTCCCGCCGCCGCTATCAGAACGCCTTTGCACCTCTTCGCCCCCTAAGCTGGTGTCTGCGCAGGACAGCGGCGGGGGATGGGGTGTGAAGGGTTGTTGTTGGTGGGGGGGCGGTTAGGTAGTCCCATCCCCCGTCCGCCTGCAGTCAAGGTGAATGTGAAGGAGAGTGGGCGCGCGTGCCCGCGCCTCTGGATACGTGCGCGCGCCCCTCCCAGCTCCCCCCATCCTCCCAGCCCCCGGCGCCCTCCCGCCCGCCTGAGCCACTCGGGCCAGATGGACGCTCGAGATTAGAGACACAAAAGTGCGTCTCCAAGTCCGGCCGCCACCAGTTCAGGGTACATTTAGACTCACTTCGAGGAGGCGTCTTTTGTTGTGGTGGTTGTGGTCGTGTTGTGTGTTTTTCTGGGAGTACAGGGATAGCTGGGCTTTAAGGAATGACTCAGAATAAATCTGCCCATAAGAACAAGACCCTAAGAGACATTCCAGGCCCCGACCCCCAATAAAAACCCAAGGCCAGCAGCGAGAAATCTTTGGTCTTTCTGAAGAGTCCGTGCAGCAGCCGCGGGAATCAACCCCAACCCTGGCGACTTCTGCACGCGCAGGGCCCATCTGCTTCCCCTACTCTGGCTTTTCTTCTTTGATGACTTAAAAAAAAAAAAAAGAAAAAAAAAGAAAAAAAAAGTGTTTTTGGGCAGCGCTGGATTCAGAGCAATGAGAGATGGAGAGGAAGACAAGCCCCTGACAACTAAAAGCAGCTCCTCAAATCAGATGGCTCTTGCGCCGCGGCCGGAGCGGTCGTGCGGGGGTCGCGCCAGATGCGCGCTCGCCAGCGGGGAACCCTCTGAATGAATGGTGACCCTGGACGCTGCCCTGTTCGCTTCAAGCCGTTTTGGTTCTTGTCAATTATTGGGTGTTTGTCCCAATACAAGGAGAATAGCAATCTTAAAACCTCTCAGCACTAGCTTTTTGCCTCCAACAATGTACCAAGAGAAGCTTAAAAATAAGCAGTTTTTGTAAATTCTAAGAAGCGGAAAGCTTTGGTTTAAATTGAGAGAGACAGACAGACAGGGAGAGGTAGAGAGGCAGAAAGGAGGGAAAAAAAAAACGAATATAAAACATCCCTGCAATACATTTTTAATGTCTGAAGACTGAGGTTAATTGGAAAGAGCCATCGTCTGGGGTATTTTTTTGGGGGAAACTTACCATTCTGATAACGCTCCCCTCAAATTAAATACTTTTCTGGTGGAAAAACTATACTGGTGGTCGCTTGGCTCAAGACTTCTACCATTTTGACAAGGGTTTTAGATTCAGGACCATTTGCTTCCTATTCACTAAGAATTCCTTAAGCAGACAGTTTCTGCATCCTTTGGACATAGAAGGATGGGGATGCGACTTGAATTCCAGGTTGTCTTGACAGAAGGGCGTCAGGACACACCGCTACTGCACTTTACTTGGTTTTTCTTCAAGGCCTGGTTTTGTTTAGCTTGAGGACGGTTTCATTGCAGTTCTCCTGCGCTGTTGCTGCAATGCAGGCTATTTGCTCTCTCATCTTGCGGCATGGGGGGAGGGGAGCCTAGAGATGGTTTTGTAACAGGCTCTGCAGGCCTAAGTGGGAATACCGTAAATGATGAGCCCCGGGTTAAAAAAAAAAAAAAAAAAAAAAAAAAGCAGCTGATGCTGAATTAATAGTTAGAGCAGACCCCTGAGGCTTTCTCCAACAAGGGGGTCAGAAGTCCTTTCTCCTCCCCCAGTCACGGGTTTTGTATCTGTTTTTAACCAGTCTCATCAGATGCTGGGACATTTGTGATGGCTTCTTAAAACCTAAACCCTCAGGCTTAAGAGCTGTCTATACTCCTGATCAAACTCACCCCAAATACTAACACGTTAAGAAATTACATTGTAAAACCTCCCCAAATCCGATTGACTGGGCTGTTTGGGGCCCATATGGCTGGACAGCTGTGCTGCTCCACGTGAAAAGACACCATTGCCCCTCGTATGGTATAAAGAGGGGGTTCCCCAGAGAGCTCAGACATGACCTAAGTATTAGCTTAGCCTGGGGTGAAGACTGAGTTAAATCTCCCTCTTCTTGGAGGTTAAAATAAAGACAACAACAAAAATCAAAAGAGGTGCACTTTTGAATTCACTGTAAATTGCATGCCTCCCGCTGGTCCTGCCAGAGGAAGGAAAGAACACCAGAGAAATAAACTCTCTTCAGCTACCACGAGCATGACGTGAGGCAAACTGAAGACACAGGAGATTGGAAAGAAATATATTATTTGCCAAGTGTACCATGTGTCGGTGACATTTGTGGTTCCCTGTTCAGAGAAGCAGGGTTCTGACCTCAGCTGATGCCTCGGTGTTAACCATAAAGAAAGCCATCAGAGCGCAATTTCCATGGTGAGAAGATGAAACTGTGCTTTAAAAAGGAAAGCCCATTATGAAATGCAGCTGGATTTAATTTTTAATACGATGGTGGATCCTCTAACACATTCTTTTCTGGTATTTGCATTCAGGAGGAGTGATTCATTCTATGGCAGAAGTCAAAATAACATAACACTCTGCAGTACTTTTAAATGGGCTCCTCATTTTTAAAGGTGTCCTAAAATAGAATATTCTATAACCTTCAAGTGGTGGTGGCCAAAGAAACTGAATACAAAACTCTGTTTCTACTGAAATGTTCACACTAGATAAGAACGAAGCTTGATCTAATTTACCTATTTGTGCACATGCATACTGCATACTTCCTATCCCTAGTTCTCTTCAGACCTTAACAGATATTTTAAAACAAGGAAGAGGGAGGAAAAAACCCCTCACAAATTAATCTGGAAAGTGAAATGGGGAAAAATATTGGTTAGAGGGTTAGATTCACAAGCTCTTAGTCCAAAGTCAGTCAATATTGTTTTGGGGAATTCTTTCAATAATGAAACTAACTACTGCCTTCGAAAGCTTTACATAGATTTAGCAGATACTGAAGTGTTCCTTTAGTGTCAATTCTCATCTTTGGAAATGTCTACAGATAATTCTGTTTTACTGTGACTTTCAAAAAACAGAACAATTTTGGAGATACTATTTGAATGGCATAACTAATGACAGAAACCCAGAAATCATTTGGTTGACTTCTTTCTTGTATAGAAGGGGAAAGCAAGGCCTAGAGAGAAGGAAAAATTACTTCTAGATGCGATGTGGATGGTTTATAGCAAATTCAATGGAAAGTTAAGAAGAACAAAACCAGTTCTCTTCATTTCTTGCCTGTATATTTTTCTCATATCATATTTGAACTTTAAGTTGTTGTCATGATTTTGGTTAAGTAAAAGAAAAGCAACTGAGCCTAGTGAGTACAATTAGAGTCTAATTGTTTGGATTTAATTTTGAAATCCAAGTTTTTTTATTTAAGTTTCTGTAGTTTTAGCGATATTTCAGAACATATTTAGGAAAACACACACTGCCACCCCCTTGCCCAGAGAGATAGGGGAAGAGCCATATAAAAGTTTCAGAGCTTTTGGCTGAGTGAATTAAGTGCTAAACTGTGCCTAAAAAACAACCACATTAAACCTAGCACCAGAGATTTTGAGGAAGGACCCCCCTAAGACAGAAATCCGGCAAACAGCATCCTTTCGTAATCATTTATGTAGAAACATGAGGCATGTGACAAGAGTCTCTGACATATGTCCAGTTTATCAGGTGGCAGTTACCAAGTCAATTTGTTTTGTTTCTGCATTATTTAATACATTATTCATATTGTATAAAAAAGAGTCTTTTAAAAAAACCCAAAAGAAAATTAAACTGTGACATGATGAAGGTGACCTGGGTGACCTGTGTGACCTTGGGCAAGTAAGTCACTCTCCTTTTCCTTGTTTTATATCTTTTTCAACATGAGTTGCTTGGAGTAGATGATTTCCAAAGTCCATTTCAACACAAATAGTATATGATTCTATTGTTTAAAAAAAATCCATGTTTCTGAGTCTGGAAAATAGTGTCTCCCTTTTAAAATCTATCTGGCAGACACTGTTTAGAGGCTGAAAAGTTGAACAGAGGAAGTTTAGAGAGAGGTTGTGTGTGTGTGTGTGTGTGTGTGTGTGTGTGTGTGTGTGTGTGTGTTTAAATGGCATTCATCTGAAAGTACAACCCATCTTTACCATCTTTATTCTTGATTACTCTCTGGGTCAGGAGAAGGTCCCTGTATCAGGTGAAATCATTTTCTACCCCCTTTAGAATCCCTCACCACAACGTCACTGTCTGCCTCTTGTGCTTTAACATAAGCAGATCCAACCTGAGCCCTGTAGCAGATTTAAAAGCCTTCCTCTTCAGCTCCATCCTGACCTAGATTGCAGGATAAAGACTAATGAATCATTTGCAATGCTTATGATGGGCATTTACAGCAGGGTTCTCCCTCCATTCTAGTTCTGAAAGAAACCCTGTTCCCCTTATCATCTGATATTACCACAAGTAAATATTTTTGTTCATTTGCGGCATAGGGCAGGAGGCTATTTCCTAATGATTTACCTGTCCCAGGAAGAAGATCTATAACTTGCCAGTGCTTCAGGCAATTTTTAGCATGTGTCAGATTGCGTTTGAGTTGGAGAACTTGGACTGTTTTTTTTTTTGTTGTTGTTATTGCAGGCAAACTGTTTTTGTTTTTGTCTTTGTGCAGAGACATACAATTCAACATACCTTTACAAAGAGAACAGACTTGTTTGTGTTTAAGGGTCTGATGGAGCACACAAACAATGTTCATATGCATAAAGGATGAGACTATGGTGAAGGTATAATGTTCGTATTCATATGCCAGATACTGTTTTCATTCAAACTGGACAAGGCTTTCTTTGAGTTTCCTTTAGAGGCAGCTATCCTGTACTATAAATTATGAAATCAGTGCATTACACTTGAAAAAATGGTCCTGACTAATAATGAGATGCCAATTGGCGTGTTCATTAAATATACAGATTTGAAGCAGAATTAGTAGAAATTACTAAAATGGAAATCTTGTCAATCAAATGAGACAGCTAACAAGTCAGAGTAAAAAAAAAAACAAATGTGATTCAGATCTTGTAGGATTGTGTCTGAGGATGATTTAAATAAATTTGGACATTAGGTGGTGACAAGATGAAAATGAAAAATAACATCCAATTGGGAAAAGGACTGTATAGTAGGCCTGGGAGGAGTGTAAAAAAAAAAGTAAAGGGGAAAAAGGAAAAACGAGGGGGTTGTTTGGAGGATAGCTTGTTTATAATGAATGAATGAATAGATGAAATCTAGAATATTCATTTCCCAGTAGCCGACACTCAGGAGACATTCACCTATTGTTCATTAAAAAAAAAAAAAAAAAATCAGTGTCCCTTCTGTATTGAGCAGCATCAAACAGATTATCTGCATATATAACTCCTCTGGGAGGCCAAAGAATCGTCAGCTCAAACTACAGTGTAGGGAATGTCAGCTTTCTTTCAATTTTTAATTTAAAAAGTGCTGTGAACAGGCATTTAAAATAAAGGGGGCCACTGCATGCCAGTCAGCTATGTGCCAAGAACCGGGCTATTTAGGTGCTTTTTCATACGTTACCTACAATCTCATGGTCTTGCTAACTCCATTTTACAGAAGAGGTGATTGCTTCCCCGAGTGGTTAAATGACTTTCTTAAGTGCAAAAGCTGGAACTGGAATCCAGTTATGACAGCCTCAAAGACTTTGCTTTTTCCATTACAACTCCATGCTGCAGGCTTCCCAGAAGGAACAAGAATCACATTATATAATGTAAAGCTGATATAAAAAAATCATCAGCGTTTGTCCTGCCTCATGTACCAAGTTGAAGCAAGCACTGTGAGACTGACAGAGCAGATGAGAAACACCACTTAAGATAATTTTTTCCTGCTAAACTCTGTTGTACACTATGCAAATATGATTGCAAAAGTGGAACATTATCAACACTTTAATGCTAGTTATCTTTCAAAGATGATACTTAGAGTAATCAACATAAACTTAGTATACTGTATCCTAAATAATAAAAATGTTGGCTTGCATCATTCTGACATCTTAGTAGACCTAGAAAGCCGATCTAGATGATATATAGTGATAATAACATTCTGCATTTAAATAGCATCTTAACAGTCACAGCGGTGTTGTCACCTGGGATTGGTTGGGGGAGGGGAATCAGAAAATAGAGAAAGACTTAGGGGCTCATTTGGGGGCAGAGGGCCCCAGGAAATTCTCAGGATGGAGGACTATAAATCAAGGTGAACATACTTCCATTTGGTTTTGGGTGATCTCCTGCTTCCTGTCTCCCCCAAGGCAGGGCTGATAAACAGGACCCCTATGTGGTAGAAATGTTCCCTGTTTTTGATGCATGATTGGATACACTGAACTGATACTAAACCATTCCAAAGAAAACAGTGGACTGAAGAAAGGGATAGAAAAGGTAGAGAGAAATAAGAGTAATGATGGGAATTTAGCTTTTAGGAGATTTGTTTCTCTGCTTAATATACATATTTTTAAATTGTTGAGCTGCTTCAGGACAGGGAAAGATGGCATTTCATTTTGAATTTCTTACTAGTCATATGTCAACAACCACATTAATAACAAGAGAGTTCTCTCTTTAATAAAGGAGACAGCAGGCCAGCAAAATGCTGCATGGTGTGGGCTACTGGCCTGGGTTTTAGTCCTTCGTTTGCTGCAAACAGTGACCTTAGACAAGTCAATTTACCCTCTGAGCCTAATTCTTCTCTTACTGGTAAATGGAAGGTATAGGTTTTTTTTTTTTTTCCAGTTATCCAGATCCCCACCTTTCTTAGTTATGTTCCCTGTTCTCCCCTCATGAAGCTCCCTCCTGATGCATGCAGGACAAGATCACAACTCAGTAACGGGTACTTCACTGCATTTATTCTCTTATGGGAATTTTTAAATGGCTGTAGCAGCAGTTAACAGCATTTTGGGAACCCTTAAGCTTGTGAGGAGTGGTTGTTTGGGGAAGACAGGCGACGTTTGCCACTTCTGAAATTGTGCTGGTTTTGCCTGGGTCCTTGTCATCTTCTATCATAGGAGGACAAGCAGGGGTCTTGGAGCCAATACAGACGTGAGACCACATATTAACTGTACCACCTACCAATTCAATAACTTTGGGCCAGTTTTTCATGTGCAGTGTGGGGATGATGATAAGGCTGACATCACAGGTTTAGTGTTTGCTGAGAGAACACCAGTAAATGCCAGTTTTATACTTCTCTGTCTTTCTGCCTTCTCTCTAAAAAGTGGGCCCAGGGGTGACCCCTGCTCCTGTCATCCCCTCTTCCGCCATAGAAAAAGAGAGGGCAGGAAAGCTGGCAGGTGAAATACAATGCCAGGTGCTGTGTGGTCCATGGATGGTCTTAATCTGAGCAGAAGGGGAGCCTGGGGAAAGATTATTTCATGATGTATCTTGTAGTTGACCCACAATCTGACTGAACAAGCATTCTAAAAATGGCACATTATGAAAGAGGGAGAAATATAGCTATGATCACCTGAATTCTGTGGGAAAGTTTGTAAATTCTGAGGAAGCTCCCACAGAAATGGAGCTCATGTAGGTGAGGGACGTCGTCTCCCCCAGCTGACTGGCAGTCTTGGCCCTTGTGTGTGGAGCGGTCAGAGACAGGAGAGGATCTTAGAGGTAAAAGATGAGGAAATTAAGACCTAGAGGAATGAAGCACCTTGCCCAAGGTCACTTTGTTATTTAGGTGTCTAGAAATCAAAGACAAAAGGGCTGCACAACTGTGTAGGAAACCAGAGGAGAGTACCGATGAGAAGAGGTAGAATTCTGTGCGGGGGGAACTTGCAGAGTCTGTTGACTTGCATTCTCACTGGGCCTGAGCGCAGGTCTGACAGGAGCCCAAGCTTTTCAGGTTTTCTTTTAGAGGGTTATTAGTTATAGCGACCTCAGAGAGTTATTGGCAAGATAAAATGACATGCTGCATTAAAAAATACTTAACACAGTGTCTTGTCATAATAAGTGCTCAATGAATATCAGCTAGAAACATTTTTGTTTTTTACCTCAAAAATAAATAAATAAATGAAAAAGACAGCCATGTTGCTATTGGCAAAGAAAGACTGCTCGTACTGTTAGCTTTGTTCTTGATGAAAGCCAGAAGAGTTTCTCCACCCCTTTGTGGTAATGGCATTACCATCCTTCACAGAGGAGGCTGATTATAACAACATTTTTCAAAGGTCTAAGTAATTCTTTTTCTTTTTTTTTTTTTTTTGGCAACCTGGACCTTGAAGTTAAGCTCTGTTTTCAAAGAAGTGACAGCCTACAGTATCTATTTTATCTTAGTTTCATTTCTGGTACAATCTATTAGCAGGAACAAGAGGAAACACTGAACACTTAAGCTGTGGGTATGAAGTTCCTTGGAGATGTCTGAGAGAAACAAGATGACATTTAGAATTTGTTTGATGTGACGGAACAGCACAGAGTGAGAGAAAGGGCTAGTTTTTAACATCCTATGGGCAACATTGTAAAAAGTATCCTTAGAAATCTTCTTAAATAACAGGGTCCTAGACCCTTTATTTCTGGCAAAAAGGAAACTGAAAACTTCCTGAAAGTTAATATCTAAAATTTTTAGATGAGGTATATAGATATTCTGTTAATTGCATGGTAGAGCCTGAAGGAAATAAATATAGCTGGACCAGAAAAACATGGAGTAAAAAAGGCTGAAAGGAAAAGAAATAATGGGTAAATACTATCCCCTCATCAAAAAAAATACTAGTCTATTAATGTCAGATAAAATAAACTTGAAGATAAAAGATATTATTGATGATAAAGATAGCCTCCACATAATGAACAATGTGAAAAGAAACACTAGGAAGAACAATTCTAAACTTGTATGCCTCTCAAAATATAACTTCAAAATATAAAAGCAAAAATAATAATAATAATAATAATAATAATAATAATAATAATAAAGCCATTTTAGGGTAATAATGACAAATTCAAAATGATAGTAAGAGATTTTAATGTACCTCTCTTGGTAATTGATAAAAATAGTTGGAAAAGATATAGATTTGAACAACACACTATCAAATTTGCTTTAATGGGTAAGCTTGCAAATCCCTTATCAATAATTAGAAAAATCACATTCTTCTTGGGCATGCATGGGACATTTATAAAACTTGATATGTGCTATCCCACAAATGAAGTCTCAATAAATACTATGATATTGTGTTATTTGACTGCAATATAATTTAGTGAGAAATTATTAGAAAAGAAGAAGAAGAAGAAGAAGAAGAAGAAGAAGAAGAAGAAGAAGAAGAAGAGGAAGAAGAAAAATCCTCCTGTATCTCCCCATGCATTTGGAGGGAAAAAAAGGCATTCTAAATAATTCACCAGTCTAAGAAGAAATCATATTGTAAATTATTAAATAATTAATTAAAATACTACATAACAAGACTTTGTGTCTTGCAGTCATAGAATGACTAAAGGGACAACTTATAGTCTTAAAATGTTTATATTAGTTAAGGAGGAAGACCAAAAATGAAGGATGTAAGTGTCCAATGGAGGAAGTTAAAAAAAGAAAAACAGAGCAAGCCTAAAGAAAGAAGAAAAAAATAATCATAAGAGAATAAAAGAGGGACAGGTGGTAAATTTAGACTAAAATATTATCTGGAATAAGTCCATGACTATTTTGTAGATGAGGAGAAACATTCCTTTACTGTGAATACCTTTCCTTCTCAGTATAATATAGTCTCTGTCCTCTGAAGGTCCCTCTCATGCATTCTATGTCATCTTCGCATCTGTGTCATCCCTGTAACCTTTGCATCTGGCATAGGTGCTCAGCAATTCCATTCAATGACTTTTTTTCTGTAATTATTTGTGTATTTACCCCTTTTGCTAGATTATAAACTCTTTGAGGAAGAAACTATATCTTTCTCATCTCTGCTCCCACACAATGGGTAAGCCAGAACCTTGTGAAAAGGAGATACCCAATATTTAAATGTGTTTGAAGTTGAATTGAGTTTGTGGACAAAGTTAACCTTACAGGCTGAAAGAGAAATGGGAGAAGAAAGGTGGAAATGATTTCTGACTCTTCCAGACTTGGGAATCTGATCATAATTCAGAATAGGCTACTGCTGACCTTCAACGCAGACAGGAACTTTCCTGATGTGTGGGCATGATTCTGTGGCTTCTTAAGAAAGAAAGAGACAACAAAAAAAAAAGTCCCAAGCTCTCCATTGGAGAGGTAACACATTCTTTTCTGGGTCCTGTCTTTGGCGAGATGCTTGAGGAGTGGTGAGGGGTAGAAGGTGTTGGAGTTGATGCTACCTGAGTTCACATCCCCCACTACTTTTTTGTTATTATCATGGTAAAATATACATAACATAAAATTTACCATTTTGACCACTTTCAATTATGTTAGTACATTCATAATGTTATGCATCTACAACCACTATATATTTCCAGAACTTTTTCATCATGCCAGCAGAAGCTCTGTCCTCATTACTTTTTAGCTGTGCAATTTTGGCCAAGTTGCCAGTTTCTTCATCTGCAAATGAAGACTAATCATAATATCTACTGAATAGGATTATCATCTGGATTAAATGATGTAGTTCATGAAAATTGCTCAGTATAGTGTCTGGCACTGTGTTTTACTGAATAAGTACTTAGATACATGCTACTATAGAAAAGAGCAAGGAGGAAGAAAATTCAAATCCTTCAGAACTGTTGGGGAGAGTGGAGGTGAGGGCACACAGTTAATGGAAAGCATGCTGGACAGTCTTGATGGAGCTTGACTAAAACTCTAACTGTTGGCAAATAACCTCTCCAGGCTCGAAAGGTGTGGGGCAAGAGGTTATCTATAAAATCCCTTCCACTATCAGCACGACATCTGGCATGTCATGGAAATTCTAGGAACTCTTGAATGAGTGAACGAATGAACACATATATAAACATGTCAGTGGTCAAAGGGAGGATAGAGATCACTAAGTTGTCAGTTTATCAGTGAGAAGAATGAGCGTAAGAAGTAAAACAACTTATTCCAGATTACACAATTAGGCGTAGAGCTGTATGAAAAGCCAAAATTCCTAAGCATGTTGTGCAGTCTTAACTTGAACCACAAACCAGAAAAATAGAAAACCTGAGAAAACCTAAAAGGCCCATGAAATGCCTAATTTTAAAAAGTCTGCAAATGTTCAATGTTATTGTTCCTTCTCGGGCTATATATTTGATCTGGAATGTTGTAAATAATTGCTTTTCATTAAAGAGAGAACATTTCCTTTCAATTTAAGGGCAATGGTCATTCTGGTAAGGAGGATCATAGAAAATAACTATTTTTAAAACCATGATTCTTGGAAAAACTAGGAATTTTTTAAAGACTCAAAATAGCCCACACAATTTAACCTCACCCAGCCTCATTTTTACTTCTCAGGTGTGGATATTAATAATTCATGAAGCTGTGGTAAGAATTAAGCGAGATAAAGACCACGATGGTGGCTTGCACAGTGCCTGGCATATGGATGGTGTTCAGCAAATATTCGTTCCAAGCAAAGGGGGTTGTTATTGATGAAGCATACTCTCCATCCCTATCAACAGCCCACTTGACCCTGCTGGGAAGATTTGCTAGTAGTGTACATATTTTGTTTGTAGTATGACTCAAAGAATAACCTTGGGGGACAAGGTAGCCAGTAGGACTAGAACAATTTATAACAAGCACATGCTGCTGTTTGGCTGCTGTGCCCCGGGTTGCAGTTAGTCAGAAATGGCTTTCCCTGTTTACTGGAAACACTGAGAAGTGTCTCAGTAACACTAATGCTGTGGCTGCAGGTTTCAGTCTATTTCCAGATATACAGGTTTCTTGGCAGAGTGGCAGTCCTCTTATCCCCGTGTAGGGCAATGGGAAGAATCTGACTGGGGACCAGGACACTGGGTCCTAGACCTGGCCACTTATTAACTCTGTAATCTCAGGCAATGGGCTTCACTTCTCTGAACCTCAGGGTCCTCTTCTGTGAAACAGGGAGCTTAGAATGCATGATTTCTCTGACCCTCTCTAGCATGACAACACTACGTTCTACTTCTTTATTCTACTCACAGTTTTCCAAGTATTGCTTGCTGCTCAGTGAAAATATAAGTGCCCAGACATGTGTATAATCAGACACACACAGAAACATACAGGCATACACAGACACACACACACACAGACACACACACACACATACACACACACACACACACACCCTCTTACACCCAGAATCTTCAGTTAGGGAAATAGCACAAAAACCTAAAGCTCCAGTGAAAAGCCATTTTACTCACCCCCTTTAGAGTGGTGTACCCCAGCTGCTTCTGGACTAGAACCTCATCTTCCTTGTGACTCGGTACTTCTGCTGCCAAATGAGGTAGAAATGGTGCAATCTGATTTCCACCCCCTAGAGCAACTGCTGCTGCGGCTGCTGCAGTCGCCCGCCTTTTTGACCATGGATGCTGCATCAGCACAGAAATGCTGAGCACAGCACATTTCTGAGCTTGGGAAGACAGACTGGATTGCTTCAGAGGGAAATGGGTTTCCATTCTTCCAAGGTCTGTTTCCTCCCAGGGAATTTTAGTGGTGGGAGGAAATTTACTTCTAAACATTGCAAACTCCAAAGGGATGAATTTGAGAAAACTTGGCTTTTGCTAAAATCAGGTCCCCCATGGGAAGTCAGATTTAATCATTTGGAATTGTGATCTATCTGCCTGCTTGAGACATATTAACTAAGGCAACATTTGTGTTTGTTGATGGAGATGGTGACAGGTTCTTAAAAACATCCTAGTGCAAAGTCCTATTTTTTTCTTTTTCTTTTCAAGTAGAACACAAATGCTTATTTTATTATTTTTATTACTATGGAAGGGGACAAATAGTTTTTAAAAATAATTAAAAAATTTTTAATTACAGGTGGCATATGATATTATTCAGTTTCAGATGTACAACATAGTGATTAGACATTTATGTAGTTTACAAAGTGGTCACCCTGATAAATCTAGTACCCGTCTGACACCTCACATAGTTATTACAATTATTGACTATATATTCCTTATGCTATACTTTATGTTCCCACAACTGTTTTGTAACTACCAATTTGTACTTCTTAATCCTTTCTCATTTGTCACCACCTCACCCTACCCCACAAACCTCCTTCCATCTGGCAATCATCAAAATGTTCTCTGTATCTATGAGTTTGTTCTGTTTTGTTCATTTATTTTGCTCTTTAGATTCCACATGTAAGTAAAATCATGTGACATTTATCTTTCTCTGTCTGACTTACTCCGTTCAGCACAATACCCTCTAGGTCCATCCACATCGCTACAGATGGCAAGATTTCATTCATTTTTTGTGGTTGAGTAATATTCCATTGTATGTATGTGTATATATATACATATATATGTGCGTGTGTGTGTGTGTGTGTATATATATATATATATATATAGATATATATATAGATATGTATATATATTGCTTCTTTTTTATCCATTCATCTACTGATGAACACCCAGGTAGCCTCCATATTTTGACTATTGTAAATAATGCTGCAATGAACATACAAATTCACATGTCCCTTTGAAGTAGTGTTTTGGGTTTCTTTGGATAAATACCGAGAAGTGGGATTACTGGGTCCTTCTTATTCTCTTGTTATAGCCTTTGTTTTAAAATCTATTTTGTCTGGTATAAGTATTGCTGCCCCAGCTTTTTGTTTATTTGTTTCCATTTTCATGAAACATCTTTTTCCAACCCTTTACTCTCAGTCTATATATGCCTTTCGATCTGAAGTGAGTCTTGTATAGGCAGCATATGTAAGGATCTGGTTTTCTTATCCATTCAGGTACCTTATCTTTTGATTGGAGCATTTAGTCCATAAACATTTAAAGTAATTGTTGATAGATATGTAGTTATTGCCATTTTGTTATTTACATTTTTGATCTTTTTTTCCCCCTCCTTTCTTCTTAAAGAGGTTCTTCCAACATTTCCTGTAATATTGGCTTGGTGGTGATGAACTCCTTTAGTTTTTTCTTGTCTGGAAAGCTGTTTATCTGTCCCTTGATTCAAAATAATAGCTTTGCTGGGTGGAGTCATCTTGGTTGTAGATCCTTGCTTTTTATCATTTTGAATATTTTGTGCCAATTTCTTCTGGCCTACAAAGTTTCTGTTGAGAAATCTACTGACGGTCTTATGAGAGCTCCCTCGAAGATAAATAATTGTTTTTCTCTTGCTGCTTTTAAGATTCTCTTTGTCTTTAACCTTTGGCATTTAATTATGATGTGTCGTGGTGTGGGCCTCTCAGGGTTTCTTTGGGACTCTCTGCGCTTCCTCGGTTTATATGTCTACTTCCTTCACCAAGTTAGGGATGTTTTTCATCATTATTTCTTGAAATAGGTTTTCAGTTTTTGCTCTCTCTCTTCTTCTGGTTACCCCTATGTTGTGAATGCTGGTAAGCTTGTTGCTGTCCCAGAGGCCCCTTAAACTATCCTCATTTTTGTGGTTCTTTTTTCTTGTCATCATTCTGATTGGGTATTTTCTGTTACCTTATCTTCTAAATCACTGATTTGATCCTCTGCTTCATCTAATGATTTCTCCTAAGTTATTCTTCATTTCAATTATTGTATTCTTCAATACAATGGTTCTTTTTCATGTTTTCTATCTCTGTTTTTATGTTTTCTATCTCTTTGTTAATGTTTTCACTGAGATTATCTGCTCTTCCCCGAAGTTCACTGAGCATCCCTAGAACTAGTGTTTTTTAACTCTGCATATGGTAGAGTGCTTGTCTCTATTTTGTTTAGTTCTTTTTCTAGAGCTTTGTTCTGTTCTTTCATTTGGGACATGTTTCTTCCCCCTCCCACCATTTTGGATGCCTATTTGTGTTTGTTTCTATGTATTAGGTAAGACTGCTATGTCTCCCAGTCTTAGTAGAGTGGTCTTATGTTGTAGGTGTTCTGTGGGGTCCAGTGGCCCAGTCCCCCTGGACACTTGATCCAAATGCTCCAGGTATGTCTCTTATTTAGATAGTGTGTGCTCTCCTGTTGTAGTAGAGCCTTGGTTGCTCTTTGCAAATCCATGAGAGGGATTGAGCCTTGGTCTGATTGGTTGTGAGGACTGATCAGTGACTACAATGGAAGAGTTGTTGTGCAGGGGCTGACTCTATGGAGTAGGATTCACTTTAGCCAGGCTGTGATGCCTACCCAGTCTGCCCTGGGTGTATGGTCTTCAGATGCAGCCCTGGGTGGTGCTCTGACTCAGACTGAAGCTGGCTACCAGTTGTGCAGGCTGAGATCTCCTGGGAGGAGCTCCGCCACAGGCTAAGTTCAACTGCAGTCTGCCTGGGGCAACATGGCATAAGCCACCAAGCAATCTGCAGATGGCCATCACCCATGCTAAGCTTTAATGTGCCTCAAGAGACCTAGCTGCAAACTGAGGCCGGCTGTCACTGGCTTCAGACTGCTCAGCAAGAGGTATGGGGTGCTCCAAGGCCAGATGCTGCTTGTTTAAGTTTTGTGAACCTTTGAGAGATTTTAGGAAATTCTGCAGCATGAGCCAAGACAGGCTGTTTGTATGGAAAAGCCACTGGAAACTGCTTGTGTGGGCCTGCAAACTGGGTGGGGCGGGGTCTCGGGGAATCACATGGGCGGAGCAACCAGCGTTAGTTGCGCTGATAGAGACTTCAGGTATGGCTGCCTCCTCCGTCTGGCAGCTGGATCGGGGAGGGCTCAGCAAAGGAACAATGGCTTCTGCCAGCATTTCTGTCTGGAAGAAAGCTGCTCCCAGCCCTCTCCCTGAAGCCAGACAACTCGGTTCTCCCCCATGTATTCCTGATGCCTTTCACAATGCCGCCCCATCGCTGGAGCTCAGAGCAAGTGAGTCCATCCTTCAGTCCATAAGTCTGTGCACCGGACCCTTAAGGGAAATGTCTATGACTCCAGTAGCCCGGTCTCACTTAGCCACAATTTCTGCTGATTTTCACAGCCAGAAATTGTGGGGACATCTCTTCCCGGCACTGGAACCTTGGGCTGGGGATCCTGGTGTGAGACCTGGGCCCATTGTCCCTCTGGGGGAATTTCCACAGTGAGATATCCCTCCTGATTCTCAAGCACCACAAGTGGGTATGGGGACCAGCTCGGTCAGCATCCCTAACTCTCCTACAAGTCTTGAGGTGGCCTCTTCTGTGCATCCCCAGTTGTAGGATTCTCTTCAGCTAAACTTCAGGCAACTTCCAATGATGGCTGTTCTGTAGTTGTAATTTTGATGTGGTTGTGAGAGGAGGCCAGCACAGCATTTATGTATTCTGCCATCATGGAAGGATGACTTCTCACCATTTTTTTTTTCTTAAAGGGTACTGTTTCTGTGGGTTTCCATGGTTCAAGGTGACATCATTCAGCCTGATAGACTGAGATAGTCTTTGTAGTCTTGGCTTTCCTGGTATATTCTGCTGGGAAGAGAACAGGGCAGAGCCTGAATTCATTAACTATGAGGGTGAAGTTTCCTTTTTAAATTCCCACAGATGTCTCCCTGACTTGCTCACTCAGTTGTTAGGGTGCTAGTTTCATTGGTGCCTAGTCTTTGCTTCAACATAAATTTTATAGCTAATGGTCTCTGGTCATTTTTGCCACCCTAAATTCACTTTCTCATCTGCATATTAACACCACTCACAGCAAGATCATGAATTGTTTAGATGATTTATGACAATGGTCTCCAAGTCTTTTTGAGTATGTTCTCCATCAGTAAAAACTTATTGCATGTGCAGAACCAGAGTATGTATATTTATATAAAAGTCATATAATACTTATAATATTAGCTAATATCTCAAGTCATAATATATACTTATGAAGTTCATTATTAAGGGTAGTGGATGTTCAATGATATTTCAAACAATTGTGATAATTTCAAACATTTTTGGTCATCTTCTTGGATCTGAATAAGTCATTGTTTCGATCTATAGTATGGTTGCAAATATTGTATATGTAATATGGTTGAGCTCTGACTAGGAGTGGAAGTGTTGGCTCCACCTTTTCTTCTTGCTTGTGTTATATAGGTGTCACTTCCATTTGAGATTTCTTTGCAGGAATCTTTCTAAGCCAAGTATCTACTTTGGGGAACTAGGTCATATAATGTGTAACTCCACTTAATCCTTCCACATTGTGGAGGTCTCACTCTCCCCTCAGGATAACATTTTTTCCTGTAAGTGACACCTAGGCTTCTGATACATGGATGAAAAAAAGTCATTGATGTCAATGCATATATTAGATATTAATAAAGATTATTTTTTTCCTGATATTTAAGATGAAATAGAGGCTTTGACATTGTCTTTCCTGCACTTCAATGGATAGTTCTGCATGTTCCCTGGGGTATATACATGCTTATTGGAAACCCCTGAGTGGATGGATGTAAATGTACTTTGTAAAATGCAAATAACTGACTAATGAAGGAAAGCAATAGTGATGATGCATATTCAGATAAGAATGTCTTCATGAACTGTACTCACCTAAAACTCTAAGTTCTCTGAACACTTTTTCAAGAAGGATCAATCCCATTGGTGCTAGCAAGAAGAACCGGAGTGGTTATTTCTCCATTACAATTGGAGTCCTAGGCAAGTTGGTCACACCTACGCCTTTTCGACTCCAGGTGTGCCCCCTCCATGACTATTGTAAACACTTTGAGCATAGATCCCAATTCCTCATTCTTTGGATTGGAGGCCCAAGAGAATGCTTTACAAGAAGAAAGATTTCTGCAGGCTTGGTGTGGCTGTAGTACTATAAATGAGAAGAAAAAAATGCTTCTGCTCTGCAACTTCGGAAGCCTTGGTTGGGTTTCAGAGAACCAGAACTATCAGTACAGGTCTAGGATTTTGGATAAAATACTCAGAAATCCTTCCCTGAATCCTGAAAATTTCAGTTGTTTCTTCAAAAGCAATTAAATTATAGGGTTCTGATATAAAATAAGTGGGGTCAGGTTATATTGGGTGTTGAGCCAGAAGAGATGCTGCTTATGACAAGCCAGATTGGGGGAGAGAGAAATAGAATATTCACAAATTATGACTTAAGCAAAACATTTACTCAGCAAGTCTCTGTAGCTCACCTTGCAATTATATACACACAGAAGGCCAAAGACTAGGTCATTGTGCCTTCTAGATTTTATTGAGCACGGAGAAACTCTGGAACCTAGGCTTTCTCTAGAACAGAGTGATACTTCCTGAAAGTCTCTTTCTGATCTCTCCGAGGGCAGATGAGAAAGACCCCTTCCCAGAGAACAGTCTGGTTTGACCACTGTCTTAGAACAAGCAATTCTCTCTGGAGTAACTTTGGCTTTCAGAAGAATAATAGGGTAGCAGAAGTTCAAGTAACATGTGTATTCCAGCTCCACAGAGAGGGATAAAATACCAAGAGATAATTTTAAACATATATTCAGTGAAAAATAAATGGCAATTTAGGGACTTCTTTCTTAATATATTTTTCTCATAGTAGCAAAATTGTAGCTGAGGCATGCTTTAGGCAAGAATACTGTTCCTAGCTTTTCTTGCTGTTAAGCGTGGCCATTTTCTTGCTGTTAAGCATGGCCAAGCATGGCCAAGTGACTGAGCTACTTCTTCCACTTTTGTTGCTTAAGTCATTGGTGTGTCTCCAACATGCTTTCTTTCTCATGACACGAATCCAGTTATTATGCTTTGGATATGTGGATCATGATGATTCTTTAAGGGGTGGCCAAGTAGTGACTAGATCTCTGAATGACCTTGTGAAGTAAGGCTTATGCTCTCCTCCCAAAACCTGGACTACTGTAGTGGATGCTGTGGTGGGCTGCCTTGATCTCCCTCTTCCTGACTAAAGGATTGATTCCCTCAGGTTTTGGGGACCTTAGCTGCTGATAGTTTACATTTGAATTCTTCAGGAAGTTCCACTCCCTCCCCCAGGGTCAGTCCACCTCCAATGTTTGGTCAACACTGGGTTGAAAGACCTGGCCTCCATGCCTCAATCTGGACAACTCTAAAAGGCATTCCAGCTACAGAGCTCTCTGTGGTGTTGGCCAAAGCCTCTGTTGCAATTGCAACCACCCCTCTGCCTCCCTGTCATTCCAGAAAACATTCCCCAGTAAACCTCTGGCATGCAAGTTTCCTTATCAGTCTATTTCCTCGAGAATCCAGTCCAATATACCACTCACACTGTGACTATTACATGAGTGGAGAAAAATGCCTTTTTTATTCCTTAAGTCTCTGAAGTGTTGGATTTATTTGTTATAGCACCTCAAACTTCACCTTCATTCAATTATTGAGTAGTGAGAAACAAACTGACCTGAGAAATTAGAAGACCTGACTCCAGTTTTTTTTCAGAAACTTGTTTTTTGACTTTGAACTTCACCTCTCTTGAACCTAATCTTATCTGTAAAATTATGTTTGATTAGATAATTTTAAAGGTTTCTTTAAGCTTTATTAGTCTGTGATGATCTTTTTTCTAAAATGGACCTCTTTATGAAGCTGTAGAGATATCCAGTGGCAGTTGTATTAGTTGAAAATTTCCACCCAAGCAAAAGATTTGGAATGTGACTCTACATCATGACCTCTCTTTTGCTTCTCATCCCATCTCCTGTCCCTTCTGCCTGCACCACCTGTCCTCTATTTCTTTCTGATTCATCTCACCCACTAGCCCGAGAGTAGGTCCAGAAAACCTCAGTCATTTCTTTGAGCTCAGCTGCTGCTGTATGCTTCCAGCTGAAATTCCATCTGGAGCTACTGTTTTAGGCCAACTCCTCCTGTGAGAGCCATTTTTTTCCTATTGCACCTCTCTGCCCTATACCCCAGGGGTGGCTTGGGCAGAACTGGCCACTGAGGACAAACATTGTATGTTTTCTTTCCCAAGTTAGAGTTCTTTTGGAATCAAAATGCTCTTGATAACTCTCTCTGGGATGTGATGCTGTATTGGGCACTGTAATTAACCAGAAAGGCTCAGCCCTGCCTTCATGGCACTTACACACAAGCTTAGGCATTGTCACTAAAATAGAAAATGGTAAGTTTTTTATTTAATAGCGCTTTTCAGTTTAGGAATTAATGTTTTTATATTATCTCAATTTACCTCTAAAATAGCTCAGCAAGTCTGGCATTACTACTACTACTACTATTATTATTATTATTATTATTATTATTTTATTCTCATTCTAGAGATGAAAGAAGAGAAACTAAGTGACTTTCCTAAGATTATACTATAATTGGCAGATTTAGGACTGGAACCCACATTTTCTAACCACAAAACTTGCATTTTTTTCTTGCCCCTTTTTTAACCTAATAAACTCCTTTTCTAGATTTATGTCTAGATCCTCCAGGCAGGTCTCTGGGCTCCCATAATACTTAGCTCATGTCTTGGTACATAAGTGATTAGTTGGCAATGTGCCACCCATCCCCTCAAATAGATTGGTAATGCCTTAAGAATAGAGCCTATGTCTTGGTCTTCCTTATGTTTCAGTTAAATAAGTAAATATTTTTGGTTTATAATAAGTTAAATGTGTTTTTTTTCCTATAATACCAAGGCCTTTCACATTGTGTAATGATAATAGTAATGAGGACTGCTCATATGTAGAGATAATAGGAAGCTGCCTATAGTGTGACATTATAAGCCTGGAGAAATCTCCCCCTTCCTTATTTCCTCCCAGATATCTTTCTTATATGGAAGTATAACCTTTCATGGCATATAAGGTTTTAAATGAAGTCCCACACTGACTTAAATTTACTGTGGTTTATAAAAGGTTTCTCTCAAACTCTTCCAAGAGTGCGCTTGAGAAGAAGGTTATGGAAGTGCTGCACTTGAGACAGGGGAGGGACATAGCATAGAAAGAAGAAATGGGACATGAAAAGTGGATACTGGAGATATTAGTGGCAAATGATTTGACCTGGCTGTTTGACTGGTGCAGGTCTTGAAACTTCAAAAATCCCCTTCCTGTACCTTCAAGAAGTTGGTGTGAGTGGTAGGAGTAAAGAAAAAGGTGAAGATTTAAGGCACTTTGGCCCAATTCTGAAACAAGCAATTCCAGGGTCGAGGACTGTGTGACTGCCGAGCCAAATCAGAAGTGGAGCATGGCGCAGCCTGGAATCTCCCTTGCTGCCTCTGTGTTCCGGGCACCAGGCTGTGCTACTTCAGCACCGAAGACAGCGCCTCTAGGGCCTCATTGGCAACCGAGCTGGGGCTCTGCGGCTGTTTACGTTGGGGAGTTCTGCGTATTTGATTCAGTGTCCTTCTCAAGCTGTCCTCAGGATTGGAACCGGGGTGTTAAAAAAAAGCTCAGCATCTAGGGGTCTAACTCAGATTCCTTTGGGTTTTTCTCCAGGCTAGTAGTCATTTCTCTTTCAAGTCTATTCTTTGGGATTTAAGTTTCCTTTCCCCCTACCCCCCAGCTGCTTGAGGCATTTATCTAATCCTTTCTGCCCTATTCTGTCAGAAGGAAGATGAAATTCTGTGGCATCTCTTCTCCCTCCGTATAACTAGTCTCGTTCCTTTTGGTTTAAATGAACTCTTTCTTTCCTTGGACCTCTGGCTCTCTGTTTTCCATACAAGATTTGGCTAAACAGCCTTGGATTTCATGGATGGATACTAAAGTATAACTGATAGAAAATTGGATGCCAGTTTCCTTTTTACTTTTCCAGGCAGTATATGGACCTTTGGAGGGGGCATTCTGAGACATGGTGCCTCAGCTCAATGGGAATGTTCCTGGTAGGAATTTTAGACCAAGTTGGAGGATAGTATTTAAGAATCTCCAGGGCCTCAGAGATGCCAGAAATTATGCAATAAAGGGCACACTGATATTTTAACTCTATGCAAGGCCACCTTGGGCATAGTTCTAATTCTTCACTAACCATGAAGATTAGAACAGGTCACTTAACTTCCTCAAGTTTCAAATTCCTAAACTGTAAAGGGGGATAACAAATACCTATCTTACGTAAAAAGTAATGGGATCACTTATGAGAAATTGTTCTGTTAACTGCAAGGTATACTACTCAATAATTAATAATAATAACAGTCCCTACAAAACCTTTGATGAAAAGATATCAGCTTTTCTGATTTCCTAATCATTGTGGGCTATGAAAGTGTCAAACCATGCCTGTCAGAGAAGTGCAGAGAGTGATGCCAGGACAATTCAAAGGGAAACATGTCATTCTGCTTTGAGTTGGCTGTTTTCTTTGAATGTTGCTTTGGTCCCTTCTATATCTGAAAAAATTTTACTTTTCTTCCATTAACTTAATAAGCCAGGGACACTCACACTGACACCCTTGATTTATAAGACAGTCACAGTGCTTCTGGAAATAGCTAGTGACACATCCCCTCCTCCACCTTCATTTCCCACTGGCAGTTAGACATCTCAAAACCTTGCAGAAGCCTGTGGGTTTTTATTAGTCATAGCCTACATGTTCCCATTCATCCTCCAGCTACCTTCATGTCACTTCCACTCATTGCTGTCTTATCTTTGGGTGATTTGACCTTCCTTTAGAGTTTCTAAGAAAGACTGCTTTATATTTTATCTAAGAGAGGGTAAGCCCTACATCCCTAAGTTTGGGCACAGTTTAATTTCTGCCTATATGCTCATGTAGGTATTTAGCCCTTGCTAGTCATCTCATTATAGCCTAAGATGGTTTGTGTAATGATCCTGCTTGGTCAGGCTCCACTCCCCCTTCTTTCCTAACAAAGCTTCAGTTGTGTTCATCTATCCTTCGTTCCCCATGTATCCATGTGCCTGTGGAAGCTGACCTCACCCCACCTCTTGAGTAAGCCTGATTGGGAAAGGGTTTTCCTTTCCTCTGTGACAGTGGTTCCTACTGTGAGGCCTCCGTAAAAGTCTTCCTTACCCCGAAGAGATGCTGAAGTGTCTGGATGAGATGTTGAGAATTATTGCTGCCAAACTGGTAACAGCCTCAAATTAAAGCCTACACCCTGAATGACAGGGAAGAAAGATGAAAAAACCTGAATTCTTAGTGAGATTACCAAGTCACCAAATCAATCAGTTCTGAAACCTGCATTCCTTCTGGCCTTCTTGCTATACGAGATAGTCAAGTTCTTTATTAATTGATCAGGGATTTCTATTATTTGCAGCTAACAGCATTCTAATACATTCAGTTGCTGGTCAGGAGATGAGTCTAAGTCACTTGTCAAAGATACAGTGCACACTTGACCTACTATTAAACCAACAGCATTTTCACTCACTCTCGCCATTCTCAGCAATGTGTGTCAGATGCAAGGTGGTAGTAGTTAAGAGACATTTTCTACCAGTTTGTAGATTCTATTGTAAGACAGTCATATTTATTCTTTTCTTATCATTAAAATTTTTTAATTATAGTTGATATACAATAGTATATTAGTTTCAAGCATATAACAGTGATTGGACATCTATATAAGTTATGAAATGATCACCCTGATAAATCCAGTACCAATCTGACACCATACAGTTATTACAATACTACTGACTGTATTCCTCATGCTATATTCTACATCCCATGACTATTTTGTAATTGCCAATTTGTACCTCTTGGTCCCCTCCCCACCCTTCACTCATTCCCTATCCCCTCAAATCTGGAAAGCATCAAATGCTCTCTGTTTGCATCTATGAGCTTGTTTCTGTTTTCTTCGATCATACATCCTGTTCTCTAGATTTCACATATAGGTGAACTCATATAACATCTGTCCTCTGTCTGACTTGCTCCATTCACTGCTATACCCTCTAGGTCCATCCATGTTGCTGTAGGTGGAAAGATTTCATTTTTTTTTATAACTGGATAATATTCCATTGTGTGTGTGTGTGTGTGTGTGTGTGTGTGTGTGTGTGTGTGTATAATTTCTTCTTTATCCATTTATCCATTGATGGACACCCATCAATATCTTGACTATTATAAATAATGCTGGAAAGAATATATGGATGCACATGTCCCTTTAACATAGTGTTTTGGGTTTCTTTGGATAAATACCCAGAAGTGGGATAGTTGGCTCTTGTTATAGTCTTTGTTTTAAAGTCCATTTTGTCTGGTATTGCTACCTCAGTTTCTTTGTTTGTTTGTTTCCGTTTTCATGAAACATCTTTTACCATCCCTTTACTTTCAGTCTATGTGTATCTTTCAATCTAAAGTGAGTCTTTAGGCAATATATGTAAGGGCCTTGTTTTTTTATCCATTCAGGCACCCTATCTTTTGATTGACACATTTAATTCATAAACATTTAAAGTAATTGTTGATAGATATGTAGTTATTGCCATTTTGTTATTCATATTTTTTTCATATCTTTCTTTTCATATCTTTCTTTTTTTCCTCTCTTCTTAAAGAAGTCTCTCTGACATTTCCTGTAATACTGGCTTGGTAGTGATAAACCCCTTTAGCTTTTTCTTGTCTGGGAAGCTCTTAATCTATTTTTTGATTCTAAATGATAACTTTGTTGGGTAGAGTCATCTTGGTTGTAGATCATTGCTTTTCATCACTTTGAATGTTTTGTGCCAATACCTTCTGGTCTACAAAGTTTCTGTTGAGAAATCAGCTGACAGTCTTATGGGAATGCCCTCATAGGTAACTAATTGTTTTTCTCTTGCTGTTTTTAAGATTCTCTTTGTCTTTAACCTTGGCATTTAATTATGATGTGTGTTGGTGTGGGCCTCTCAGGGTTCATCTTGTTTGGGAACTCTCTGTGCTTCCTAAGTTTATATGTCTATATCCTTCATCAAATTAGGGAAATTTTTCATCATTATTTCTTGAAATAGATTTTTAATTCCTTGCTTTCTTTCTTCTTCTGGTATCCCTCTGATGTGACTGTTGGTATGCTTGATGTTGTCATAGAGTCCACCTAAACTATCCTCATTTTGGGGGGTTCTTTTATCTTGTTGCTGTTCTGATTGGGTGTTTCTGCTACCTTATCTTCCAAATTGCTCATTCAGTCCTCTGCTTCATCTAATCTAGTATTGGTTCCCTCTAATGTATTCTTTATTTTAGTTATTACATTCTTCATTTCTGACAGTTTCTTTTTCATGTTTTCTATATCCATTTTTACATTTCCCATCTCTGTTGAAGTTCTCGCTGAGATCATTTAGCATCCTGATAACCAGTGTTTTCAACTCTGCATCTGGTAGATTGCTTGTCTCTATTTTGTTCAGTTCTTTTTCTGGGGTTTTGTTCTGTTCTTTCATTTGGGACATGTTTCTTTGTCTCCTCATTTTGGCTACCTCTTTGTGTTTGTTTCTATGTATTAGGTATTGTTGCTATGTCTCCTGGTCTTAGTAGAGTGTCCTTATGTAGTAGGTGTCCTGTGGGGCCCAGTGGAACAGTCTCCTTGGTCACTTGAGTCCTTCATGTGGATTGTATGTGCCCTCCTGTGGTAGTAGAGCCTTGGTTGTTGTTTGCACATCAGTGGGAGGAATTGACTCTCAGGCTGATTGGTTGTGAGGACTGGCCAGTGAATACAGTGGAAGAGCTGTTGTGCAGGGGCTGACCCTACGGAGCAGGATTTGCTTTAGCAGGGCTCTTGTGCCTGCCCAGTCTGCTCTTTGGATCTATGTTTTGTGGAGGTTATTGGGTGATGCTTTGGTGTGGTTTGAACCTGGACACTTGGTGTGTTTGTTCTGTGGCTCCTTGGGAGAGGCTGTGTTGCGGGCCACGGTCAGCTGCTGCCTACACCCTGCCTGGGGTTAAGTGGTATGAGCTACAAAGTGATCTTCAGCTGATTGTCACTTGTAATAGGCTTGGCAGTTCCTGGGAGAGGCTAAGCTGTGAACCAAGACTAGCTGCTGTTAGTGCCAGGCTTGGGGCCACTTAACAAGAGATATGGGCATTCTGAGGCCAGATGCTGCTTGTTTGGGATTTGTGATTCTTTGAGAGATTTTAAGGAAGTCTGCAGCATGAGCCAAGACAGGACATTTGTATAGAAAAGACACAAAAGGCTTGGGTGGGCCTGCAAGTTGGCTAGCATGGGATCTTAAGGAGTCACCAGGGCAGGCCCGACAGTGTTAGTTAGCTTGATGGAGACCCAGATATTGTGTCTGCCTGGGTCTGCATGCTGGGTGAGGGGAGAGCTCAACAAAAGGAACAATAGCTTCTGCCAGCACTTCTGTCTGGGAGAAATCTGTCCTGCCAGCCCTCTCTCTGAAGCCAGACAACTTAGTTTCTCTCTGTATGTTCCAGGCACTTTTCGTACTGCTGCCCGAGAGCTGGAGCTCAGAGCAAGTGAGTCCATCTGTAAGTAAGTCCATTTGTGGGCCCTTTCAGAGGAATGTCTGGGACTTCAGCTGACCTCTCTCTCACTCAGCCACAATCTTTGCTGGTTTTCACAGCTGAAAGTTGTGGATACTTCTCTTCTCAGCACTGGAAATCTGGGCTGGGAAATCTGTTGTGGGGCTGGGACCCCCTATCTTCTTAGGGGAGATCTCTATAGCCAAGACATCCCTCTGATTTTTAACTTCCACAAGTGGATGTGGGACCAACCCATTCTGCTTCTATGTCCCTCCTACCGGTCTCCACGTGGCTTCTTATGCATGAATTTAGTTGTAGGACTTTGATTCAGCTAGGCTTCGGGCCATTCTAAATAATGGTTGTTCTGTAGTTTAGTTGTAATTTTGATGAGGTCATGAGAGGAGGCAAGCACAGCATTTTCCTACTCTGCCATCTTGACCAGAACCTTCTTAATGTTCAGATTCATTCTTAATCATATCTCGTTCTATTTCCTTTAGGTTCCAAGTATCATTTGCTAACTTAATTGCTTGATGTGTGTAGTTTTCTTCATTTTGGTGAGAAATATATCTTTTAGTTACATAGAAAAAGGAGCCTACAGGGAGGGAGATATTTATCAAGTAGCAAGACCTTGTTTTTCCTTGGAAGCCAGTTTTGGGGCTCACAATTCTGCATAGAAAGAGTTTCTGGGGCCACATTGATTAATAGTCCTCAGATGAACATACTGAGAGGGCATCATTTCCACCATTCTGTGCAAGACTCTCTGATGCCCTGTCAGCTGGAACAGTGTGTTCTTCCTCTTAGCTCTGGTGTATTGTTTGTCTCACAGGTATGGTAGAAAGTGAAGGAAGCCGCTTTTAAAGGCCAATTCTTCACACTTGCACATAGATGATTGATATGCTACTAGATGGAAATTAGAAAAGAAAGGACCAATGGGGGAACTGAGGTATAAAAGAAGCTGTAAAGAGATTTATTTCATACATCTAAAAGGATTCAATAATAAGACCTAGTCATGAAGTCATATTGAGCACCTCCCAAGTGCAAGTTTTGCTGGGAGGGGCACTGAGAAATTTTCTCTGTCCTTGCAGTTTTGTTGTCTAGTTGAAAGATGATATAAACAAGCAAAAAGTTACTTTTAAGTATAAAACTAGCTGAATAGAAGATATGAATAATTGCTCTGGACCGCAATAGAAGCACTGTCATGAAAAGATAGGTCATTATTTTTTCAAGTTTTCAAATGAAATGTATAGATAATAATCAAGAGAAGAAAGAACATTTGGGGTTACAATGGACTAAGAAACTACGGAGGACATGGGGATGATTTCATTACCATTACTGTCATAATTGCTATTATGATTGCTACTCTGACAGTAACAGGTTCTATTAACTGAGCATCTACTATAAACCAGTGCTAAGCACTGTACTATAGTCACTAAGTCTTTGCAACAGCATTTTCATTACTCTCATTTTGTGATAATGAAACTGAGAATTAGGTTCATAGAGATTTTTAAAACAGCTTTATTGAGATATAATTCAAATAACACACAATTCACCCATTTAAAGCGTATAGTTCAATGGTTCTTAATATATTCACAATTATGTAACCATCATCACAATTAATTCTTGAACATTTTCATCACCCCCAAAAGAAACCCAGAATCCATTATCCCTTTTTCTCCCCAATGTCCCAAGATCTTTGCTTAACATTAGGCTTTTAATTCAGGCCTGTTGGGTATTGAAGGATTTTTTAAAGCTTACAACCCCTGAATTATTAGAATATTACTGGGACCCAAGCCCTACTTGTTTTGAGACTTATTCTGACAAGCTAGGTAAGTGGATGATTTAGTTCAAATACAAGGATGAATTTTTGGATGAATTCTTACTAAATAGTATCTATTGTGTTCGATTTTCAAATGTACTGATTGGGATAGGAAGTTCTAGAATTGCACTTTTAGGTCATTTCTCTCTTGTATGTTTATATGCTGCCTAAGGCTGGGACTGTTGAAAACTTCAAATAAAATTTTCTTTGCAGTTTGGGCTGAGAGCTGAGAGCTCTGATTCACAGATGACTAAACAAACAACGCTTAACATCCTTGGTCTCACCTTCAAACAGGGAAATTGCTTACTAAATAGCATGTTTTACAAAAGCAAGGGCTCTGCTCTCCTTTCATCACAGCAGTGCAGCCAAGTTGGAAATTGGTATATGTCCCTGTTATAGAACTCCCAACAGATCCCTCTGTATTGAGAACTAGTCAACATGAATTTAACCATGGTGTCTAAATATAAAAACTCAGTGAATTTGGGATGTGAGATCTAAAACTGGATGTTAAAAACAAGCACTAGGTTATTAAGGCATAAAACAAGGACCTGGAATCTTCTGATACTTTAAGTAAGTTAAGGACAGGAAATCAGAGAGTGTTGGACTTCGAATGGGCCTGTCCAGAGTGTTCTCAGCCCTGAGATTGACAGAATATTGTCTAAAATCACACAGCTATTTAGTGGAGGAAGAGCTGAGCTTTAAACGCAAGTCTGCCTGATACCAAAAGGCATTTTCTTTCCACTATACCAATGCAATACCAGCAAGTGGAGGCATGGAGAAAAGTCAGAAACCCAAGAAAGTGAGTGATAAACAAAGCATATTCTGGGCATCCAAGAGGGAGAGTGGAAATTACTTCTTGGCAGCAGGAAAGGTTGTCCCAATACCTAGAGACTATTTAGAAGGAAAGTAACAGAAGCTCTTTCCCTTCAGTTTGCTTAATCTCTGGGCTTCTGTTTGCTCCTCTGGAAGATGCCATGTGAGTGCTGGGTGGGGGGAACAGAGCTTGAAACAGTAATAAGCCTCTCATCTCTAGTAGTCTACTAACCTTGCAGCGTATTTATTTCTTGATCTTTTAAACTTGGTGGAGCAAATCATGGCCCTCACATAAATTCCTACTTACATGTAACAGTGCCAGTGGTGTGACATCTTTATCTTTCATGCCAAGCAGGAGAGATGTGAAGAGAAACAAGTTCAGACACATGGGTGGGGGCCGTGAACCTCCCTCTAGTCTCACCTGACCGGGAATTGTCCTGGTCTCTTCCTTGGGCTCCTGCTAAGAGCCTGTGGAGAAGAATGAGATCATGTCTGAAAAGTGAACTGAACTTCTTGAAGCAAGAAGCTAAATAACTCCAAGGCCTACAAGTGCCATTATCTCTCTCCCATCTCTAATCCTGATTCAAGGACCAGATTGAGTTTATCTTTTCAAAGAACTGGTCAGCTCTCGAATCGAAGAGCTGAGTCCTCTTGTTTTCCTCTTTGGAGTTTTCAAATGATGTTGAGAGCACCTAATGCCATGGCAACGAAAGCTGTGAAAAACCTAACCCAGAAACGTGGGCTGGATAGGACTTCTTGGAGACGGCAGCCTCTGAAGGGCAAGAGTCATCCTCCTGGAGGCAGACGGGAAGCTGTTCCTTTGCTCCATTGTGATGTTGCCCATTAAGGCTAGGCTCTTAGAAAGGCGGCATGCCAGGGAGCAAATGCATGTGCTCTGGTGTCATGTGGTGCTCAGCCTGAATGCCAGCTCTTATACCTACCAGCTGTGTGACACTTGGTGGGCTGATCAGCTTCCTTGAGCTGATGCCATAGAATTGTTGCATAGATTATATCAGAGGATAAATAATTGGAATTGCTTGGCACATATTAGATGCTCAACAAATAGAAGTCATTATGGCCTTTTTAAATGTTGGGTTTCTTAATCTGGCTCCAACTTCTCTACTGGCCAGTCTCTGATGATGTGGTTTGTCTATTTGCAAGAGCATAGGTGAGAACAGACACCCATGTCTCAGGCTTACTTAGACTTGGGAGGATTCAGGGGAAAAAATACCTGAAATTGTCCTTGTACACGAAGCTCTTCCCTGTTCAAGATGCGATGATAATGGAGGGAAGAGAAAATTTGCAGGCAGAGAGCTAGGGATGGGAAAACCTGGGTTCCTACATCCCCAACTCACAGAGAGACCCTGGGTCATTTCCTCTCACTGTCTTTGGACTTTGGCTCAGTCATGTGGGTTTCAAAAGGTGCAAGCTCTTTTGAAAAAACACACAGAGTTTGAACAAGGTTACCCTCCTCTGCAAAATACCTTTTTATTCAGCTCCCTGAAAACTGAAACCTTACTGCCAGCGCCTCCTCCCCTGGAGAAATCTAAATAGAGTTTTTGTCTGCTGGGCCGAATGTACTCACTGAATAAATCACTGAGTACATCATGGCCCTGGGAAGGTTGGGAAATGACAGACCTGTGCTGGGGTGCGGGGGGACAAGAACATAGAAAACCAAAGCTGCAAGGCCCCAGCGTATCCTCTACCTTCAGCATTTTTCTAAGCACTGAACCACTGGCCACCTACCAATCAAAGCCCTGTGTATCAGTAGAGAGCTCATTGTGTACCCTTGGGAAGATCGTGCCACCTCACTGGGTCCGAAGCCCACATCTGTAAAATTGGGGGGCGGGAGTTGGTCCCTTTCAACTCTGGAACTCAGATTATGTGCTCGTGTGGGAGAATGCTGCCCTGAGTTCAGAGGGGTGAGGAGCTCTGGGGTAGGCTCTCAGCTCCAGCCTCTCTGCTGCTAGAAGCCTGCTCAGAGGAAAACATGAGAGCTCATGGCCGAACAGAGTTTCTCTTCCTCTCTCTTGCAAGCCCTCAGTGAGAGAAATGTCTGATTGGAGAGTGGAATTTCACAGGAAGTGGGTGGTGATGCTTTGAAGGAAATCCCTCACCCTTTCATGTGTAGTATTATTATTTTTTTTCAATAAATATTTGTCGAGCACCTATGGTATGTCAGGTACTTGTTCTCATCAGTATACAAAATACACAAAAATTTACCTCTTTGTAAAGGGTATGCTTTAATGCAGGGAGATAGACAATAAAAATAAATGTAAAAAATGATTTTTAAAAGTGTTTTGTTGGCAATAGAGATTATGGGAGACACAGAATTAGGGTTGTGATTGTGGGGTTATGATGAGGGGGTGGAGGTTATAATTAAAATAGGTGACTTTTGAATGAAGATTGGAAGGATATTGGCTGGCCAAGGGGAAAACATTATTTAGAATATAACTACATATTAATATTCACAAAATGCCCTTTAATGATGCTATTCATTAGTGCTTATTTGTTAATAATTAATAAATGAGCTATCATCTGTCCATTTTTTTTCCTAAAGGCTTATGCAGGCTTTGTGTCTCCTCGGTTGTCCAACTCTTTTTTCTTTGTTTCCCTCTCCTACGGCGGTCCATGTTTCTTCCCTTATTTCTTCCACAGTCACCTGGGATTTTTCCACCCTGATTCTTTCTCCTTCCTCGGCCCCACCCCCACCCCCCTTCCCACTGGCTCCCCCCACCCTGCTCTGCTCAAGCTCCCCTGCCAGCCTGTCAGTTTCAGTCCAATGCTACGAGCAAATAGAGTGGAACAGCCAGGCTGAGGGAGACCAAGAGGAAGGAAAACCCTTAAGCAGTCAGAGCGCTTTGTGGGGACACCCTCCAGGGCCTTGAGGCACTTTCATTGGGCTCTCACTTCCAGCGTAGGGGACAATGCTGGATGCAGAGGCAGGAGGCTCCCAACCCCTTTCTGATGAGGCAGGCCACCTTGAGGAGAGGCATCTAGATGCAAGCCTCTGCTTCCTCAGATTGAGAGTAAGGATAATGATAATATTCATTATCATACTCGCTCAGGGTTCTTGTGAAAGTTGAATTAAAAAATAATGTGACAGTGCTTTGGTATGTGCCGCACTAAAACTCAAGACATTATTATGCTGGATGCAGGGTTGGAGGCCCCGTGCTGGGTACGGAGGGGCCAGCAATGAACAGACTTCTCCCCTGCCCCGCACTGCCTGCGGGAGTTTGTGTTTCCTTGTGGGGGGAGAGAGGTGTGCTATTCACAGTAACAGAATGCAGACTATGACAAAGCCACTCACCCAGATCTGTCCTGGCCCGAGGACTGGGAACCACCCCTTCTTTGTATTGGCCTAGTGTAATCTAAATGTAACTGTGACTGGAATATGCTGATGTTCCAGTAAGACTGGACTGAAAAGGTGCAGTGTGAGGACATGTGTACATGTGGGAGGGGGCTTCCGTTTCACAAGGAATTTGGTGAGCTGACATGTCAGGTAGCACTGAGGATGCTGAGCCTGGTGGGATAAAGGTAAAAGGGCTGGGGGAGTGGTTAGGGTGCTGGAGGAGAGCCCTTGCACTGCCTGGAGGACCTATCCTCATTGATAGCTATTACAGACATCTCTTGTCTTTTAGACCCCTAGGTGAATAGGGTATATTTTGACATTCTATTTTTTTATTGCAGAACAATTTTATGCAAGAATGTTTTTATTAGTATTTATTTCTAAATTACCTACTTGTGCTTTGCACCCATTTTCCATTGCTTTATTTGTATTTTAAAAAATGTATTGGGGCACTTAATTTATTATGAATGATTCCCCTTATTGGCCAGGACTTTTTCCAGTTTTTATTTTGTTTGTATACAGTATTTTTTGCACGTTTTTTGAGGTATAGTTTGCATACAATAAACTGCACATATTTAAAGTATTCAGTTTTATGTGTTTTGAAATATTTATACTTCAGTGAAATCATCATCACAATCAGGATAAAATGCATTTTTATCATTCTCCAAAGCATTCCCGAGTTCCTTGATAATCTTTCCTTTCCCTGCCTTCATCTCTAGGCAACCATTTCTTCTTTTTTCTGCCACTATAAATTAGTTTACATTTTCTAGAATTTTAGATAAATGAATTATATAGTATGTACTTTTGTTTAATCTGGCTTCTTTCATTCAGCATAATGATTTTAGGGTTCATCCATGTTTTTGCATGTGTCAGTAGTGTGTTCTTTGTTGCTGAGTTGAAGTCCGTTGTATGGATATACCCCAATTTGTATATCCATTCACCTATCAATAGACATTTGGGTTGTTTCCAGTTGGTGGCTATTAAAAATTGAGCTTCTGTGAACATTCGTGTGCAAGCCTTTGCATGTCAAATAGGATTTTGACAGCTATTTATGAAAACATATTACAGACAGAGGGAGTACATGGCCACAGAGAGGTAAATATAGGACACGGACAGGGAATGGTGTTATGACAGTCTGGGGGAGCTAGAATACAGGATGTAAACTTAAAGGGCAAGAGGAGAAGAGAGAGCAGGTTGGAGTTGGAGCCATTCATTTCCTGCCAGGACTCTGACTGATCAAATGTCAAATACAAGTAAAATTCCACTCGGCTCTCCTGATATGCCTGCCAAGTGATTCATTGCACCTGGGTGAACCAACGTGGCGCCTTGAACAGTTGGCCCATTGCACAACCTGTGCTGGCCACTGGAAGCCTTAACTCTCCCTGCAGGTTGTGCTGGAGCCTCAGAGACTTGTTTCCACTTCTCCCTCCTACAGCTGATCACTGCTGGGAGCCCTTCACTTCAGTCTGGCTTCTCCCACACCTACTCCTGTGCTTCTTCGCATAGGAATGGGAAACCTCAGTCCCCCTTTACTCCATGCTTATAGGCTCCTCCAGCCCATTCCAGCACATGCTGTACAGAGCCAAGATCTTTTCTTGTAAGCCAGGCCATGTTTTAGAGTAAGATATGTCATTGTAGTTTCTTCAATCAGCATACCAGCTGACAGGAACATAAGCTGCATTAAGGTTATGTTGACTAAAGATCATAGAATACGAATAGCGGGTCAGTGGTTTCATACCTGCTCTAATTTATCTTTCGGCAGTGGCCCCATCTCTAATTCTTGGTCTACTTTTCTTAATTAGGCTGCTAAAATGTTCTTTGCTATAGAATTTTTGCTCTTTTCAGAGTTCACCAGCTTGTTTCCCACACCATCCCTCTTCACAGGCCAGCGTTCTCCTGGTCTACAGCAAACAACTGTACTGGGGCAATAACAGAAGGAACACAGGGGTAGATAAAGATGGCTGCACAGGACTTCACATTCTCCACAATGGGCAGGGGTACAGCTTCCTTACGTCACTCAGGTATTTTATTCATTTGGTTTCAGGGGATGTTCAATGCTCGGCATCTGCATTTGAAGAAGTTGCTACTGACTCCTTAGAGTAGATTTGTTTGTGTTTGTTTTTTCCCCTCCAACCATGCAGATCTACCCAGACTCTATTAGCTTCCCTTATGCATTTGCAAAATTCAGAGCTTAAATTATGTTGTGGAACAGAGTGAATTAAACTAAGCAATTGTGTGTCCATGATCTAAGTTCTTGTCAACTCCTGCTCCAATGTTAGGAGGCCCAGAGGCAGTGGTCTAGAACTCCAAAGAAAAGATACTGACCTGAAGCCCAGAGATTTGCCTTCGATATTATCTGCTTTTCACTGCCAAGGTCCACACACGATGAGTTCTACCTCTCTGAGCATCATCATCTGTTTGTATAATGAAAAGGCCTTTCCCGCTTGACCTTTCTAATTTCATGTAATTTATGTGCTATCTGCCTTACTGTATTCCCTAAACATTTATTTGAGGGTTGACTATGTGCTAAGCATGGCTAAGTATGTGCGAGACATGATTTTTGCCCTTAAGGAAATCCTAGTCTAGTGGACCTGGAGAATTGATATACTGGGAAGGGCATCGTCTGGCATCAGAATAAGCTGAGGTGCCAGCTACGAATGCTGATTCCTGGGCCCCATCTCCAACATATTGAATTAAAATATCTGGTTCTTATGTACAGTAAGGTGAAGAACACTTGCTGTGCTGTATGTGGATGATGGTGCTGACGGGCCACAGATGGAATGCCCAGCAAGGGGCGACTGCCCGAGAGGGTGGCGCTCATCCCTGTACCACCTTTATGCTCTTTGCCATGCTGTGTGTTCATGCTCTATTATTTGTTTTCTTTAAATTTGTTCATTTAAAGATTTGAAATATATTTATTGAAAGTGAAAACTTTATGCCATAAATGTAGATGGTAAGCAAATACTGCTTACTATAATAAATGGCAACCATAAAAGAAACACAATGGGGAAAAAAAAAAAAGGTTACCCAATGCCAGGAAGACAGTGCTTAGGAAATAGCCCATTTTTTTTTTCAGTTGAAGTGGGAAATCAGCCAGTGTTAGATGGGAGTTTGCGCTCAGAAAGAGGTACCCCAGTTAATGAAACGGAGTCAGTTTAATGTTGTTGATGCTAAACACTTGAATGTTGAACAAGAAGAGAAATTTTCAAATTTATTTCCTTGAACTTTCTTTAAAAAACCTTTTACATAAAGACCAATGTACAAAACAGATTAAAACCAACAGCAGCAGCAACAATAAACAAAACAGCTGCTCTGAAAAAAGCCAGACGAGGAGCCCAGTTAGAACCAAAGCATTTAGACTGCACTTTCAGAAGCATTGGCTTTGGGGCACTGGGGGATCCAGCAGTACTGATAAGTAAGCAGAATCTGAGGACTTGAGCACAGTGACAGGATCCTGCAGTCTTTGTGCCAGCGGGGACTGTAGGAGAAGCTTAAGGGGGAGGGGAGGGAGAATGACTACAAGAGGTTGGCCACATTTGGGGCAGGGGGAGGACTGTGAGATTTTCTGACCTAGTAGTGAGGCTATTTTATTTTACTAGTTTCTTTAGATCCAAGTAGACAACAGGGCATTTCTCTTTGTCTAGAGCAAACAGTTGGGTTTGTCGTTTGATTCAGGAGCGGCAAGGAAATCCAGACATGTTGATTAAGAAAGATGAATCATTCAGAGTATTTGTAAATGAAAGGGTTCCTGGAATTTGGAGTTGCCTGTGGTGTGGCTTCTGTCCCTGTCACTCTGGTGAATCAGGGAATCATCTGAGTCCAGAAAGAAGCATCACATCATCATGCAAAACCTTTCTTGGGAATCTTTCATGACACCTAATTGGAAGCCTTTTTGACTCTGAGAAAGTCTAGGGTGAATCCATGTGATTAATTTTGGAAGAAAACCAGAGTTTGATTAAGTTGTAATTAATCACATGAGAAGTTTAGTCCAGATGGTAGCCAACTGTAGTGGACATCTTGGCGTTCTACCCAGATCCCTTTTCGGACAATGCGCCCATCTCCTGGCCACCAAGAATACTGAGCACAGTGAAGACTCAGAGTTATGTCTCTTGCTGAGATTTGCTTTTGACAGCAGGGAACTGTCTTATGTAATGTTACATCTCCCTTGGAGTGGCCTGCTAATGACAAGCTGATATAGGAATACAAAGGCTAGACCCCTTGACTTCATTGGGGGACAACCCTGAAGGACCATCCCGACTCCAGAGCCCTCTGTAGGATTGATTCAGGTCACAGGTCAATCTCATCCTGGATCAGCTCCCAATTTCTTGTAGTCTTGGTGACATTATGATATGAAACCAGACAATGGAATTAAATGATATTATGTTTCCAAGAAAGTGGAATTCTTCTGAGGATTAAGGATGCCTCCAGGAAACAAAACTGCTCAGAACTGCAGAGCTGTATAGGGTTGCTTAACTTTGCATTCAGGGGACAAACAATAAAGTCTGAGTCCACACAGGTAACACCTGAATGTGTGTATACCCACATACAATTCAAGTATAAAAGTAGCTTCCCAATGAATAGGTGTTCACCTGTGTGTACATCTGTTCCAGATCTAGTTTATACTTCTCTCCTATTTGCTCAGCCTCACCTACCCTCCAGTTTTTGGCTGTTGATCAACAAAGAACCCCAGCTGCTTCCTCTGTCACGCCGCCCCCTAACACTGCCATCTGTCTCAGTCTCCCTGAGTGAGGGCCGCACTTTGGCAAAGCCTCCATGACGTCTGCTGTGGTGGCAGCCACAGCAGCTCCGGTGCCCAGGAGTGACCCAATGCCCCTACAGAGGCTTTAGCTTCCTCATGTATGATTTTAGGGAAAGCACCAGACAATGGGCATCAGACTTGGTTCCCCAAACGTCAGCCCGAAGGAGCTGGATAACACAACCTGAAAGCGTAGGGTGCTTTTAACATCCCATTGGATGAAGTTTGACCAAGGAGAGAAAGGAGACAGGAAGAAACCAACAACTAAATGACTTTCTTTTTCTCCCAGTCATGGACTGTGCCAAGTGCCTCGACTCCATATAGTCTTTCTGGAGACTCCCATTGTGACTAAGCAACTGGCTGTGCTGTTTTGTGAAGCTGTAGCCAACTGGGTAATATACCACCTTGTATTTGTCTCCATCCTTCCCTGCCTCACTTCCCCTTTCTTCTCACCTTGATGGCCCCGCGATTGTATTGCAAATATATTGACTCATAAGATTTGCTTGACTGCTTTTTCAGAAACCTGGGGCAAGGGAGCATCTGAGAGCTTTTGTGTACATTTAAATGAATATTTTATATTTAAGTACTGTGTTTAGCATCCAAATGTGAATAAACTACCAACATGTGCATAACAACTGAACTTGAATGTATGTGGAACAGTTAAATGTGTATGTTGCCACCTGAACAAATATGGGAAACAGCTAAATTGGTATTCAGAGCTTGTAGGGTCAGTGCATGTTAAAATTGGTCTATTAGTTATCTATTGCTGCATTATAAATCACCCCAAAACATAGTAGCTGGAAACAGCAAACATTTATTATCTGAGAGTTTCTAAGTGGGTCAGAAATCTGGGAGCAGCTTACCCAGCAATTCTGGTTCAAGGTCCCTCACTGAAGTTGTCAGCTAAGGCTCAAGGTTCAAATGGGGAAGAATCTGCTTTTATGCTTACTCATGTGGCTGTTGGCAAGCCTCAGGTCCTTGCCATGTGGGCCTCTCCACAGGGCTGCCTGGTGACGGGGCAGCTGGCTTCTTCTAGGGAGAGCAAGAGAGCCCCAAAAGGAAGCCTTAGTCTTTTTATAACTGAATCTTAAAAGGGACATACTATCATTTTTACATTCTAGTCATTAGAAGTGAATCAATAAATCAAGTCCACACTCGAGGGGAAGGGATTACACCAAAGAGTGAATACCAGAGGGTGGGGATGTTTGCAGGTTATTTCAGAGGCTACCTACCACAATGCGTAACTGCTCAGTTGTAATTTGTACTGACTGTCTCTGCTTAGACTTGGAGAAATCCCCTTATGTCTTGTCCTAGGACCCTCTTGGATTTATTTTAGAAATTATTCTGATTGAGCTGAGTAATTTCTACTGTTTTTGTTTCCAGTTGTGTGGGATTTGAAAATCTCAGTTCTCTTATCTGTGCTGGAGATGGTATTTTGGTCAAAGCTGGGACAAGTGGGGCATTCAAGTGGCAGTAAAGGTGGACAGACTCTCTTGGAATGCCATGAGGACAAGTTATCCTGAGAGCGAAACAATGGGCCTTAGAAATAAGTCCTAAACTTTCTAGTTTTTATGACCAATCTCTAATCTCACTTTTGTGTTTAGGAGGCAGAGAATTTAATGCAGCACCCCTCACTGAGACTTCAGTCTTGAACTAGGCACCATGAGGGATGCACAGGTAAAGTAAGACAGAGTCTCTGTCCTCATAGAATTTATTTACATGAGCCTAGAGCTCAAAGGGGGAGGTCAAGAGTACAAGCATAAATTTGGGAAACATCGGGCTATAGGAATATTATAGAGGTGAGTGTGGAATGGGGCTGAAGACAGAGCCCTAAGCACTCTAATATTTAGTGATTAGGAAGAGGTGAAGTAGCCAGCAAGGAAGACCTGGTAGTCTCATCTTATTTCCCCCTAGCAACATTTGACCTAGCCAGGGGCAGAGGCGGGCTTGATTAGTTCCAGGTTATGAGACTGCCTCTGGGTCCTCCTGTAGCCAGTTCTAAGTCTCCAGAACCCTATCTGAAATAAGCACAGCCCCAGGGAGCTCTGAGAAGCAGTTTTTAAAAATAATTATTTTTTAAGAACAGTTTTAGGTTCACGGCAAAACTGAATGGAAGGTACGGAGGAGATTTCGTATGGACTCCCCACCCCCGCATATGCATAGCTTTCCCATTATCAGCATTCCCCCTCAGACAATGCATTCCTTTTCACCCAGAGTCCAGTGAGTTACATTAGGGTACATTAGGGTTCCCTTTCGGTGTTGTATATTCTATGGATTTGGAAAAATGTATAATGACATGTATTCATCATCATACTAAGAAGTTTCACTGCTCTAAAAATTCTCTGTTTAGCTGCAGTTTTTAAAGCCTCTTTTAAAGGGCAAGGTGGAGGGGTTTGGGGAAGTAAAGGGGGCACTCTCAGTGCTGCGGCTTCAAGGATAAACCCATATGCACTTCTTAGTCTCGCAAAGAACGCCGATTGCTCACGGCCTGCGGGAGTGGGGTTCGCAGCTGCTGCTGTCTGCTGCTGCTGTCTGTCCCTGGACCCCAGGTCCAACGGCCTTGACTTCAATCCTGCTCACTCTCACTCTTTGTTTTTCTGTTCCATTTATAGCACATGAGAATGTTTATTTGGTTTTTGAGTCAAGCTATCCATGTTTAAATGTTTTCTAAAATACATGTTATCTATCAATGCTGTGTGTTGGAGCAGAGAAGTCCACCAAAACTTGAACTTACTGCATCATCTTGATTGCAAGTTTTTGTAAGGTCTTTTTTTTGGAGCCAGGTTTGCTTTCTTTTGAGTATAAACGATCTCCCCACATCTCAGATCCCAAGAGTTGAGCCTGATGACAGGCTTAAGAAGGCTGAAATTTATACAGGTTTTATCAGAGGGTGGTGAGAGAATACTGATTCTTGACTGTCAACTAAGAAAAATAATATCTTGTTTTACATTGAGTTCCAATGAAATGATATAAGTGGATGTACCTTATAAACTATAAAGTGCCCTGTGAATTACAGTTGTTACTAAAGAAGGGTCATCAACAGGAAGGAGACTCTTTCCATAGATCTGATTTGCAGAAATCTAGTGTACTCACTCTAATTTATTCATGCAAAGTGCAGTAAGCAGAACCCTGGGTTTAAAAAATGTATACTCACTCCTCATTTATCCCTCCCCTCAGGCTCTAGTGCTGTAACCAGATATACACCTGAGGCTATGCCAAAATGAATGGAAAAACATCTGGCCAATTTAATCAATCCAATAAAAGCAGTCTTTCAAATTGGTCCAAATATTTAGGGCACAGATCTCTAGGTAAATGACTGGCTGAATTTTCTGATTCAACTGATAATATGTTCTGGGGTTGTGTGGACACTACTTAAGAGATCAAGGGTCAAGCAGCAAATTGGGAGTCTAACTGAGCTTAAAACTGGGAGTCTTTGCATTGAACCAGGCTGGGCTCACCACCTGGTTCCTGGGGGCGGGTGGGTGGGCAGGTGGGGGTTCTGAGGATGTAAGGTGGAAGGAAGCCAGGGAGTCAGAGATATGAGCACCAGAAGGAGCTCTTCCAGTTTCATTTTTCTGAGCATTCGTTAGAGAGCTGCTTTCTGTTGGTCCCTGTCCTCTGACTCTTCCCAACTTCATTTTAAATGTCACGAGTGACAGATCACTTCCTAAGGGATGCCCCTTCCTTAATGTACCTGTTCTCTGGGGACCTGTTCCTTCCGGCTCTTCTCCCTGGAAGCCTCCATTTGGGTGAAGGCCACCCTGGGGGCTCTCAGCTTATTGAGACCAGCCTCTTCTCTTTCCCAGAATCACTTTATGAACTGAAACCAAAGACAGGCTCAGAGGCCCCACACAGCAGGAAGGAAATTCAGGAAATAGAAGCCACAATGATTAGAGAAAACTAAGAAAGGGAGGGGAAAACATAAGAGACTTCTCCATAGCACATTATCATAACAAGCTGATATATACAAAATGCTTAGAACAGAAACCAGCACACACACAGTAAACGCAAAATATATTAGATGCTATGATTATTGTTATCATTATCATCTGAAGTTTTCGTGGCAGTTTATTCCTTTTCATTTTGTAATAGTGACCTCTGAAATCTAATGAGATAATGAATGCAAAGTTCCTATGCAAAGCATTGGGCTTGATAAAAAGTTTGTGTTCATCTATATGTGCTCATATATACATCTCTTCTTCTAGGCTTCTGTGTATCACCCACAGTGTCTAGCGTAAAGATTAGGCTGAATTTGATCTCTTCACTGAATAAAGAAAATTCATTCTATTTGACATACCAGCAAAAAGGCTGTTCAGAAATGGTTTTCAGTCAAAATCACTTTTTGCCTAGGAAGGGGAACCACGGTCACTCGTATTTCTGCATGGAAGTATAGTGCAGGGCTGGGTGTCTGCAAAGACAAGGATTGGCATCTTCTCTTTACGGGGAAATCCAGGGTAAATGTAGTCTTCCAGGATTTCTCAGTGAGTGTTGACAGCTGCTCCCTACATTACACCTCCTTCCACCTACCTCCACCCCTAACTGGCTGCTCCCAAGATATTGGCCCTGAATTTCATTCAGAGACCTCAAAATACCCTGCGGCTAAGCAAGACCCTGACACCCCTTTCACGAAGCCGCCTCTTCAGACCTGCTTTCTGTCTCTCCAGGGCCTGAGATGTAAGAGGCCCTGAAGTTCATGCAGTTGAAAAAGACTTACCCAGTCAACCAGAGAGTGGAGAAGCGCAGCTGCAGTCAGAACCCCGGCTCCAGACTCTCCGTCCAGTGCTCTTTCCCTTTTACCTAATCTAGCTTCCCACTTCTCTTCAAAATATGTAACCAATGTGAGGTTCCATTTCCTTTTGTTCTTAGTTGACTGTCAATTAAAAAGGGAACAAACTAAATTCATTTCTAATAAACTACAAGCATGAATATTATCTCCAGAGATATGTCCACTTTTCAAGGCCACCTCAACGTGGTATCTCAGGTGCTATTATAGGTTGGATGCGGAAGTGTTTTTTGAGGAGAATGATTCTTCCCAATGAGGTTAGAAGAAACCTGTGGGACAGCTGGGAAGTTGGCTGGGAATTGGTGGTGGGCGGATGAACTCTAGAATTGAAAGCCTGGCTCATTTGCCTCCAAGTTTTTGGGGCAGGGATGTGTCAAAGTTTTTGCCTCATCATAGTTTATGCTGAGCAGTCCTCTCTCCTCAGCTGATCTGCAGTAGTTTGACTTGTTTATTAAAAGTGCAGTTCCCAGAATTAACCTCTTAGAACAGACTTTTGGGTCCCATATCTGGATGGGAGAAAGGTCTGGTATGTACCACATTAGGGTACAGCAGGAAGAGCTTTGCAATCAGACAGCCCTGGGTTTCCATCCTGGCTCTTCTGCCCTATCAGCTAGATTAGCTTAGTAGGGATAATGCTGCCTGTCTTGCAGGGTTGTCGTGGGATTAAATGTAATGTTTGTACATACTAAGTGTACCACAAATGACAGTTATTATTGTCACGAGTATTGTTAATTATGTAATCTTGGGCAAATTTCTTAACTTCTCTGAGGCCCAGCTTCTCCTATTAGGGATAATTTCAATTCTAATGCAGTCAAATTTGTCAACCTTTTGAAAAAGTTGTTTTGTACTCTGAGGTCATGAAGATTTGAGCTTCCTATTACTTTTATATTGACATACACTTTTCGTGCCTCAAAAGTTCTTCAGAGACATTAACATCCCATTGTAACCCAGAGTTTTGTTTGCATTCCTCATGAAATGACTATGGAATATCCAGTGCTTGTCCTGGGACCTAATGTGCCTTGTGTCCTGTGTCCTATGGGAACCATGCCGTGGAACTTCATATCGCCTCTATGAAATAAGTGCTAGAATTATTTAATTTTATAGATAAGGAAGCAGTTTCACAGTGGTTATGTTTTTTACTTATGGCAGACATGTTAACTGATCACATTTACACCCCTCCACCTAGCCCCCTTTAACTACAAAGGGCGGAAAAAGCTAAATACTCATTCTCACAGCTTCCTTTGCAGCTAGAAGTCATCATCTGATAGTATTGGCCCATGAGGCCTACATGAGAATCTCTGAATGCTTTAGGGAAAACTTTTGTTTTACTAATCAAATGTATCAATGTTAGGGAGTGGCATTCCTTTTTCTTTCTATGTTTCTAGGATGTGGATGTGATGCCTGGAGCAGGGGCAGCTATCCTGAGATCATTAGATGACAAAAAGCCAACAAGCTAAGAATGGAAGAGTGGTAACATAGAAAGATCCTAATTCCTGGTGGCATCACTGAGGTCTAAACCAGTACAAATGACCATCTACCTCCAGGTGCCTAACCCTAAAATAAAAAGCAATATGGACATTCTGGGGGGAAGGATGAGAGTCCTTCTTAAGCCAAGAGAGTGTTACAGACATTTTTGGCTCTTTCTCAAGGCAGAGTGAAAGGGGAGCCGAGTGTACAGCTAGGAAATTTGCTTTCTTTACGTTACTGAGCGTTTTCAACAAATTTCTAGAAGCGCCACAAAAGGCTCTGCTATGAGCTGTCCACCACGGTGGTGCTGATATGCATATTATGCTGTGTACTATTGAGGAAGCTAGGTGCTGTCCCTAACACTGCCACAGCATGGCAGCAGCAAGGCAAGGACAAGGTGTGTGTGTGTGTGTGTGTGTGCGCGTGCGTGCGTGTCTGCGTGTCTGTATGTGTGTGATTCTCTTTCCCATTCTAGTGAGAGTCATCCCTGACAACTGGGAGAGCTCTCTGGCCGTGACATTTCTAAATATTCTTCACTAAGAAGAGAGAACGGGAATCTGGTAGGGATGGAGGGCTAGGTTTCTCATGGGGGCCCTAAGTCAACTTTAACAGAGCCTGATTTATTTCCCAGATTCTTTGGTTCAATGTGGGATACAATAAGGGGGTCTATGAAAATGAATCACCTGGTTTGGTTCTGATCTTTAGGTAGGTGAAGAATAAAATCTTAAAGCATCTTAAAAAATGCCTCATGAGGGGCTTTCTTCTGGGACACATGCTCCTGAGAGCATGTCTGAATCCCAGGGATGGCCTTCAGGCTTTTATTTATTTATTTTTTTTGAGTATCCCAAAGATTGGGCCATTTTCTCATCTTTTTTTTCTGTCCTTTCTTGTCACAACCTTGCCAAACAGCACATAGTATATGCTTTTTATTGCTTGCCTCCCATCCCTCAGTAAATGCACAATCCTAAGCATTTTTTTTTGCTGATAATAACTACAGAAAAACTGACATGGATAAAAACAAAACAAAAAACAAACATAGGTCAGTTGCTAAGTTACATGAAGTCTTAAAAGCTTTTGAGAAATAGCTGGTACTGATCTTGGTTGAAATCTAAATGGAACTTCTTTTGACTCTACTTAACCTCTTTCTGACCCTTTTACTGGCCCATCTCATGGATTTTTTTTTTATCCCATGAATTCTTTTTCAATTCACTAGACTGATGACCTCTGTATCTTCCAACCTCCTTCTCATTCAGCTTTGGGGTGTGAGAAGAGGGCAATCTACTTTATGGAAAGTGCGAGGTGCTGGGGAGGATGTGATGGTCCTAGATAGCGACTGGAAAGTGGAACATGCCCAGTCCTTCTCTCCTCACCCTGAGCTCTGCCTTGGAGTCCCATACCATGCTTACAGCTGGACATATCTTTTTATTTTAGAGCCATGATTTGCACTTGGTAATATAAAGAGACTCTTAAATAGCCGTACCTCTGGAATTATTCTGATTGCCTTTACCTGCCTCTCTTTCCAAGTTACCAAAGTTTCCCCATCTTTCAATTTCCTTTTCAATCTCCATCTTTTCTGTGAAGGTACTTCAAAAAGTCCAGCACAGAAGGATGTCTCCTTTTGTCACTCAGAGTCAAGATATGCAGGATCTCTTGATTAACACTAAATTACTTATATATTACATTGTTCCCCACCAGAATGTCTCTTTAGCTAAAAACTTACAGATGCCTTTCAGGTAATTGAATTAACAGTATTTCACAACATTCAGCACGGGATACCAGCACTAGAAATCCCGAGATGTGTAAAGAAGAATTTAATCATGATTTAAATACAACCTTCAGATTTTTTTGTGGTCACTCACCCTTTCTTCTGTCTACCTCCGATGTCCTGTCTACTTAATCCATCTGTTCTCTCCTTAGCCGTCCTTCATCTGCTTCTATTGAATCCTAGGTCTTAAATTTTCTTTTAGTCAGCAAGTTATGTGTTTGTTTGTTTGTTTTTTTTATCTAACTACATACCCACTTTCTCCAAAGAAAGGACTCTATTTCAAGAGTGAGTTCCCTAACCAACCACTGGACTCTCCTTATAGAGCTCAGTTTTCTGGCCCACAGACAAATTGTATTTTGCCAGATATCTGTGGGATGATCTTCCAATCACAATTTGTTTGGGAACTTCAGATTTGTAGAACTCCAGATTTAACAAAAGCTTCATTAGTGGGTGATTATTCTCTACAAAGGAATCCTTTAAATAGCAAATTCCCAGAAAAGACTTAAAATAGGTTTAATTTAACCCCAGTCCAATTCGTACACCTTGTTCAATAATACACTGATTGTTAAAGATGAGGTACATTTGTGCTTATTTAATTGCTTATTTGTCCTTTTAAACTCCCTACTTTATACCTAGTAGGTCACACTTCCTCCTCCAAATTCTTCAAGATTCACTTTTGTGGGAAGGCTATTTTTTGATGAAAAAGGCTATTCATCAGGGTAACCCCATGAAGTCTCAGGGTAACCCCAGAGTGGTCCTATCATCGCTATTGCCTATAATCAAAGAGAGGAAATTATCAAGACCAAAGACAACCTCAAGGCACACAGCCTCTCCCATCTCTCTTTTCAGATCTCTCCTTCCTCCAACCCTCCTCCCCGCCCCTCCCTTCTCCTCCCTTCCCCTCCCCTCCTCTCCTCTTCTCTCTCTCTCTCTCTCTCTCTCTCTCTCTCTCTCTTCCCTCTCTCCCTCCCTCTCCCTTATGTCTCTGTCTCTATTTATTTCTCACCAGACTCAATCAGAATTTGTCGTTTACCATTAATTTTAGTTGGGGCCTCTAAGTCCCCACTACCAAGGTAATGTTCATCACATACAAGGTCTTTGAGAGAACAGAGAGAGAAAGAGACCATGGTCTCATTGCCTGTACCCATCATCAATACTAGACAAGGGGGCTTCTCCTCCCTTCTGCTGAAACTGTAGCTGAAATTCATAGTATATATCACTACATTTTCCAGTGCACGTGACCTATGGTTTTGTCTATAGGATTGTGTCTATAAGATTCTGGCTAATCTGGTGGAAAATCAAGGTAATTTGAGGATAAAACTTGTCTATACATGTGTTGCTTCAGTGTTTTGCTTATCAATTGGGTGTTTTAGAAAATAGTCTACACATGGATCTATCAATAGGTGGTTGTAAAAAAGCTGTTTAAAGAGATGATTTAACAAATTGTTGCCATAGCCTTTGAACTGGTCTTCCTAAAGTCTCACTTCTCAAGAAAATCTCTCCTCTTTGATTATGTATCTCAAACTTCAGTGTGCATGTGAATCATCTCAAGAGCTTGATAAGATGAAGATTTTGATTTAGTATGTTTGGGATGGGGCATTTTTTATTTCCAACAAGCTCTCATGTGATACTGGTCTATGGACTACACTTTGAGCAGCAAGGCTCCATAAACTGCTAGTAATCATTCTAGATGTGAATCTGATCATGTTACTTTCCTACTCAAAATCCATCAATAAGTGTCATCACTTCCAAGATTAAATCCAAAATCTTTAGATGGCGTGCAAGAGTCTTTATAATCCCCTCCCTGACTATCTTTCCAGCTTCATCTGCCACTTGTGTTCCCAGAGCTGGTTATGCTCTTCCTCACCTTGACACAGGTTATGGATCCCATTGATACAGCAGACTTCCACCCGCCCTTCTAGATTCAGTGCACAGTTACCTTCTCCAGGAATCCTCACTCATCATCTTGAGGCTTCTGTGCTTCCTCTTGTGTTTCCTGCTATGTACCTAGATTACATACCTTGAAGGTTTTGTCTACATTTCTTCCTCCCCATTAGACTGTCAGTTCCTGTGGGGCCATTGGTCATATGCTCTTAATCTCTGACTCTCTAGATGCTAGCACAGTGCCGGTACACTTAATAAATACTTGAGTGAAGATAGAAAGAAACTCTTAATTTTGTCTTTTTGCTCCCTGCACAGTACTTGCTCATCCAAGGTCAACCTATCTCTGCTTGCTGTCTGCCAAGCCTTCGTTCTCGGAAATCCATGTTCAAACTTCTATCTGGGGAGATGAGTCAGCTGTCTAGGAGTCATGTCTAATTCCATGGCCTGAACATTAGTAGCAGTTAATTCATTGCTGTTGTTTGGAAAATGTTAATTAATCAACACAATTTGTCCAATACCCAAGGGAAAAAGCCAAAGTGTTTTAAAAGCAGTATTTTTCTCTTCAGGTAGCTAAGTTCTATTAACGAAGGCAGTGAGTCTTAACCAAGCTGCCCATTAGAAACTCTTGGGGATTTTTTAAAAAATACTCATGCCTGGGCCAAACCCCCAGGAATTCTGATTTAATTGGTCTGGTAGTAGAGTCTGGCATCAGTATTTAAAATAAAACTACCACTGACACTATGCTGTATACCTGAAATTAATGTAAAATAATATTGGCCATCAACTCTAATTCAAAAATAAAAATAAAAATAAAAAATACCACTGAAAATCACTGTATCAAGTTAAGCATCATAACCAACAATTGTATCTCTTTTTTAATAAAGACTTGCCACTTATCTGAGGGTAGATTATCCAACCATTGTTCCTCCTTGGAAACTCTTGGTTTAAATTTCTTCTTGACATAATTAGCAAAGGTGATAAAGTTCTTACTTCATCTTGTTCACTAGCTCTTATTTATAGTTATGCTTCTGTGCAGTCTCTAATTTTACTGAGACCTTTTGAATTAAACCCCTTGCCTATTGACTTCAATTGGTTTGAATTAGAGAGAAGAAAAATCAGCTTTAGGTTGCTTTACATAAATTCCAGAGATGTTCACTGCTTCTCTCTAGAATAGATGCAAGTATGGAGAAGGGTTCAGGTGAGAACAGGGGTACAACTTTTTAGCTTTCCCTGGGTCATTTTGGATGAAGTAATTTTTTTGATGCATTGTGCAGTCTTCAAGCCCACAGAAATTATTTCTAAATTAGCTATAATTTTGAAACCAAGCTGCTATGATATTCCTCTCTTGGTAAAGAGAATTGACAATAGTACTTATGGAACGTTATCACGGAACCTTGAAGAATCAGAGATGCTTTCACAGGGAGCCTGTTTTCCTTTCAGAGGGGATGAGTTTTGTAAGGGCCTGGTCTGGGAAGAGCCCCCTCACTCCCTATTCTCTCCTCACTTGGCAGATTTAGGCTAACAAGGTCCTGGGAGCTACAATTCCATAAAGGGGAACTTGAAGAAGACCCATTAATAGTGGTCAAGAGCACAGTTGCACGTTTTCTAAGACTATAGTGCTTCCCAGCATCCAACACATTGGTACAAGAGCTCAGTGTGAAGGACAGAGCATAGGATAGTAATCTTCTGTCAAAACTTAAAATTTTGGTAGTTTAAAGTCACTCATAGTGCCTAGTCTGGTTCAGAGGAAGGTTAGCTTTTTGACTCATACTTGTTTCCAGCAGATTTCCCACCTCTAACTTATAAAGATGTCTCCTGAATAAGATCAAGGTTTTATTTTCAGTATTATTATTATTTTAAGATCAAATGCTTTAAATGGTTTTGACTCAGGGTTGAATGCCTTGATAATCCTAGGAAAAGAGAGAAATTTTTTTCCTGGTAAGTTTATAGGACAAGTTTAAATGCAACCCCACTAGATATAATTTCCTTGAAGGCTGGGACTATTTGGTTCATTTTTGTATTCTTCCCTCTACCCCTTCTCCAAATTGCCTTGCATATTCTGGGTACTTATAAATGATAGCAAATAAATACAGCTAAATTTTTTGAGTGCTTGTTTTATGACAAGTACTTTATATACAACCTCTAATTAAATCTTCCCAGTAACTCTGAGAGGTAATATTTTATCATCCAGTTTTACAGATAGGAATTTTGAGGCTCAGTGAAGCCAAACAATTAGTGAGTGGCAAAATAAGTTTCAGCCTATGTTTGTGTGATTAGAAAACATTTGCTTTTAATTAACCTGGTATATCTTAAGTGGTCCAGTAGAAACATGAGGTGGGGGATGTGATTCGTAGAAATGCAGATTTCTAGATTCTACTCTTACGAGATTCAGTTGGTTTGGTGTGGGACCCAGCAGTCTGCAGGCTCTCAGTCATATGCTTGTTGAATTGCCTGGCATGTCAACCTAGTTGTCTTGGCGAGTGGGCATCTCTGTCTTCCTGTCATGTAGCTGTCATTGGGACACCCAACAATGGTTCAAACCTTCCAAGCCCAGCCTTTCCTTAGCAGTATTAACCCCCTACATATCAAGAAGAGTTCTTGTGTAGTGCAAACACATGTCACCTCAGTCGCTCACGAGGCAAATAGTTTCACCTGTTTACTGAAGTGGGCCCCATATTACCCACATCATTATTAATGTATAAACCACACACAGTGAAAACTCTTGGAATATATCAAGAAGTTTCTCAACATCCTCTATCACTATAAATTGGGCTCTTGTGTGTTTTCTCAAGTGTGGTATTTTCGTCAGCCTTAAATGTTAATTCTGCATCAATTTATAAAGGTGTTGGTTCAAATTCTCAGGTAATGTGGTGTCTTCCTTCCTGTGAGTTCTAGAATGTGACTCTTAGCAAAGGAAGGAAACTTTGAAGTCCTTTTCTGACCTCTCATTTACCCTGCACCTGAAGGAGGAGAACAGCTGTGCTTGTCTCCTCCATGAGGGGGCGCTCACCCTCTCCAGCGACTGTGGGTGCCATTGGTTGACAGCTCCAGGTACTCCTTAAAAAAATTTTTTTTAACTGTGAAATGTATCACACACATAAAAGAGTATATAAAATGTGTTGTATACAGTTGAAGAATAATGAAGAATAATAGCAGAGTGAACACTCATGTACACCCCTCACCAGATTAAGGTGTAAGACGTGATCAGACTCTTGAGGCTTGGCATGCACACCTCTCAGCTTACATTCCCAGTATTTCTTCTTCCCTTCTGGCGTTTTGCTGTTAACCATTTCTTGATTTTCTTTACATGTTCCCATTTACCTATGAATCAAGTTGCTTCATATTTTATTGTAGAGTCTCAGGACAGAGGTTACTAGCATGGACTCAAGACCAAACTTCCTGAATTCCCATCTCACTTGTCACATACAAGTGCAATGCTGGGAAAGTAATTAATCTTCTCTCTGCCTCACTTTCTTCATTTGTGAAATGGGAGGAATAATAGTTCCTGCCTTACAGGATTGTTGTGAGAAGTAAATGAGCTTATGTTGCAAGCTTTTATAACAGAACCTTATGCAAAATAAATATTATGACAATGCTATTGTTTACATTAAGCTGATGTCTATCTGAGAACATGTTTCTCAGATATCTGTGGTGAAGGACTTTTAAAAAACATTTCTAATCCCTGTGGACTGATAATTTTGTAAAATATAATAACATTGAATAACTTGAAAAATGAAATAAAAAAAGATACAAATTCAAACTCCAATTTCTTATTGTTAGAGTCAACAGAAATACAATTACTATGTCAAATTGCTATAAGTGTTTTTAAATGATTACTTTCAATATCTGTACTTACTTGTCATGAACCAGTAGCAAACAGCTTGTGGACAGTCACCAGCTCACAGGCACCCTCCAAGCTGCCCTTCTCCAGATTTAGGCATTCTTGTTTTTGCCTAGTCCTGCAAGAGGCCCATTCCTTTTGCAGTTGTTTGTTGGGTGACCCTCAGGAGGTTTTTTCCTTATAGCTGCTCTTCACCTGCTAGAAACAGTGATGATTTAAAAACAAACAAACATACTTAATAAGTGGTGATTATCACCCAAGATCGGTTTTCTTT